>OZ019980.1:28632452-29022452 GCA_963970395.1 Ephialtes manifestator
GAGAGGAGAAAGAAAAACAAACAGGCAATAAATAGTTGTGACCACACACACACACACACACGCACACGCACACGCGCACGCACACGCACACGCACACGGACACGCACACGCACACGCACACGCACACGCACACGCACACGCACACGCACACGCACACGCACACGCACACGCACACGCACACGCACACGCACACGCACACGCACACGCACACGCACAAGCACACGCACACGCGTATGCGCACACACACACGCACACGCACACGCGCACGTGCCCGCGCACACACACGCACACGCACACGCACACGCACACGCACACGCACACGCACACGCACACGCACACGCACACGCACACGCACACGCACACGCACACGCACACGCACACGCACACGCACACGCACACGCACACGCACACGCACACGCACACGCACACGCACACGCGCACGCGCACGTGCACGCACACGCACACGCACACGCACACGCACACGCACACGCACACGCACACGCACACGCACACGCGCACGCACACGTGCACGCGCACGCACACGCGCACGCACACGCACACGCACACGCACACGCGCACGCGCACGCACACGTGCAGGCGCACGCACACGTGCAGGCGCACGCGCACGCGCACGCGCACGCGCACGTGCACGCGCACGCACACGCACACGCACATGCACTCGCACTCGCACTCGCACTCATACTCATACTCATACTCACACGCACACTTTTCTCGATGTTTCAGGCCAAACATTTTGACATGAAAATTTCGAAAAAAAAAAATGTTCATGCTAAACAAATCTTCCTCTATGAGGAAGCAAAAATGAGTTGGACACGCTCAAAAAGTGGTTGCATAGACTCACTTTTCGTTAGTCCATATAACCACACATTTGTGAGTTGGGACAACCACTTATTCGTTGTCTCAACTCACAAAATGGTTATAGTGACTAAATAAATCGTACTACCAACTTATTTATAGCCAACTCATAAAATGGGAATTGTCTCAACTAACCTTTTTTTCTCCGTGTAAACTTTTTCAATTAATTATTAATAATATTTCTGTGATTACACAAGGAATGGGAATTAATTGGATTATCATGCTTTTTTTCGATTCTGATTCCAGAATTCACAGATTCGACTTCCGGTCGGAAAATTTAACCTACAATTTTTTTCTTTCAAGATATCGTATTTTTGCCTTTACTATCGTTCTCAAGTCGCATATTCTACCACAGAAAATACCGGTTACAAGCCTTTTTACCATGATTTGAAAAAAAAGTGACTTTTTTCCGTTTCTGATCCAAACTAAATCCAATCTAATAAATCTAATAATTATTTCTCTAATAATAATTCCCATATTTTTGGAAATATTTTTTTATTTTATTTTTTTCATTGTATTAAAGAGCGAACTGTATTTCTTTTCAGTATTTTTCTCTTAATTTTTTATGACGTATATCCACTCCATCTTTCACTATTCAGCTCACATTTCCCCACCGGTCATGATTACGTCATTGAATAATCAAATTACTTGGCGTATACGTCAATGTCAACGGTTATCAGCTTGCAGGGATTTGGGTCGAATATATCCGTGATTTGTACTATTTATACCATTCGGTATTTTACTACTATAAATAGAATATTATTATTAGACATAACTTCATGATTATAAAAGATATTTCCGGAAATGCGGTTCTCTCCAATGAACATTTTTACCGGAAGTAAAACCGGAAAAAAAATATAAATATAATGTATATTTATATTTTCTTTCCGATTTTACTTCCGGTAAAAATTTTCCTGACAGACGCACGAAAAAAAAAAAAAATAATTAACTGCGACAGTAACATTAAAAATTCTTTCTAATCTCCAAAATTAATTACAACTTTTTTTCATGATTTAATTGACTGATCTAAAGACTCAATTGTTTAATTAGCTATAAAATTTTAATAAATAAATAATAATAACAATAATAACCAAAAGTACTATTTATAAAATTTGCAGATTTATACCTCGCAGGTAACTTTTAATAAATATTGGAAAATTAATAAAGTATATATGATAAATTAATGAGAGCATATTTCGAGTGAGAGGAAATGATATTTTTGAGCTTCCTAAATTTTAATTCTCTTGCCACGAAACTTCGAAAATAAATACAAACCGCCCTTAACGCCGCTTCTCATCGACCATTATTCCTCTTTCTCTATTAGCTCGGCATACGAGCGCGCGTTATTGCCAGCAAGGTATTTCGCGTATTATCCGAGCGCTCCATCATGCGGATGCCGTCATTCGCTGCCTCGTACCCGCACCGCTTCTCTAACTATTCTTCACAACTAGCCGCGCGTGTTCATATCGATTCGCAACGTGTTGTATCGCACGCGCGATAGCAACCCCACCCGCTAAATGTATGTATATATATACATAATATGGGGCATTCCACGCCAACTTGGTGAAGGCTAAGGCTCATTTTTTTTCTGGGGCAATTATTTATGTTATTTTTTCGATTGAAAAATGCATACAGAAATTTCTTCCGATTTTTTTTAATCGAAATTTTTCAGTTATTAATAATTAAAGCTATCTAAAAAATGCTCTAATTTAAAAATCTCAAAAAGGCACCTCCTGCTATTTTTTTTTTTTCATTTTATAATATTATTCAAAGGTTTTTTAAACGATAAATGAAAAACGCTTCGGTTTAAAGATCTGAAAAAAAATCTCAAAAATACTATGATGAACAACAACATTTTTTATCAGAAGGAAAAAGAGGAAAAAGACCTTTTTCAATTTTTTTTTTCATTTTGTAATATTAATTTACTATTTCTTTTATTTCTTTTATTTATAATGTTATTTAAAGGTATTTTGAACTTTAAGTAAACAAAACCCCGATTTGAAAACTTAAAAAAAATCTCAAAAATACTGTGATGAACAACATTTTTTATCAGAGGGAAAAAGAGGAAGACCTTTTTTTAATTTTTTTTTAAATCTTATAATATTAATTAAAGGTATTAATAAAAAATCTGAAAAAATTTCTGCATGCATTTTTCAGTTGGAAGAATAACACAAAAAATAGCCGCTGAAAAAAAATTGAGATTCAACCTTTGACAGAGTTGGCATAAAATGCCCCATATATAACCCGGTTATAACGCTCAGTTCACTTTTTTAACGCCGTATTTTAGTTAACGAACGCACACACTGAAAAAAATGGCTAATTCGCGAGCGTATTGTGACATAAAAGGTTGCCCCATCATTTTTTTCATAACCTTTTTTTATGATCATCATGTTTCGCACCATGAAGTAAAAAATTACGGATTTCCAATATTAATTGGGTTCGAGAAACTAGGAATTATTTTTTAATGGAAAGCTGCGAAAAAAAAAAATACTGTAGAAAAATTTAAACGGATTTTTTTTTCTTCGATAATTTTGACTATTATTTTTTTTACATATTTTTTTACAAGTATTTTGAAGAAATTTTTTGGATTTTCGATATTAATTAGATTGGAGAGACGAGAAATTATTTTGTAGAAAGCAGAAAATAGAATAGCTATTTTTAAATAATTTTCTGTATTTTAATTTTTTTTTTTTGTATTGCAGATTTTTTTATTATTCAATTTTTCATTTTATGGCAGTGACGAAAATATCTTCTGATGGACGTATTTCTGGATGATATACGTGCAAGTATATAATTTGCCTTCTATTATTTGAACCTGGGCTACCTCAATTTTCATCTCACTTAATTAATTCGATCAGTGTTGATGTGTACGATTATTAGCGCTATGGCAGATTATTAAATGACCACGGAACAAACAATAGCATTTAATGCTTGGCTCTGAATACGAAATCCCCGTAAGCCGTTACGATCAAACATACTAAAATGTTTCACACAGCTGCGACAATATGATTCAATTATTTTCTCCATCAATATGTTAGCACAAGAACAAATATAATATCGACATACTTTCAAATGCTCATTCGTCGATATTCATACAGCGAATATCAAGTCGTTTGACTAAGGGATTATTTATAAATTTAATATACTGCGTTAATTTAAACAAAATGGTACTTCAAGTAATTTGGCAGCAATGAAACGACGAAAAATTCTTTGACAAAGGAATTTCCAATAATTATATTATGTCATATTTATCGAAAAGAAAAAAAATGGTACCTTTAGCAATTTGGCGGTAATCAAACAACGAATACCGGGACCATTAACTAAGGAATTTCCAATAATTATATTATTTCACGTTTGACGAAAAAAAATGGTACCTTCCGTCATTTGGCCGTAATTAAACAATGAATACCCTAGTCCATTATCTACGGGATTTTCAATAGTTCTATTATACCAGGTTAATGAAAACAAAAGAAAAAAAATGGTACCTTTAGCAATTTGGCAGTGATCAAACAACGAATACCAAGTCCATTAACTAAGGAATTTCCAATAATTATACTATATCACGTTTGACGAAAAATAAAAAATGGTACCTTTCGTCATTTGGCCGTAATCAAACAATGAATACCCAAGTCCATTACCTAAGGGATTTTCAATAGTTCTATTATAGCAGGTTAATGAAAGCAAAAAAAAAAAATGGTACCTGTAGTAATTTAGTGGTAATCAAACAGAAAATACCAAGTTACGTGACTAAGGATTTTCCAATAGCTCTATTATGCCCCGTTAATTGAAGAAAAAAAAATGGTACCTGAGTACTTTGACGGTAATCAAATTGAAAATACCAAGTCCATTAACGGCAGGATCCCCAATAACAAAATGACCCCACGTTAATAAAAAAAATAATTGAATAAAATTGGTACCTGGAGTAATTTCCTGCTAAAAAGGGCCATTTTATTTTTGCTGTAGGTGAAAGTGCAAGGTAGACGTAGAAAATTATTAAAATCAACATTTTCCTATGGCAGCAAGGAATCAGCAAATTGGCAGTAGTAATCGTGACGAGTGGTCGAAAAGCGAGAGAAGAGAAATGTGGTAGGTAAAAAGCGACGAAGGAGATACGAGGACACACAAGAAGCGGTGAAATTAAGCGTCAGAACGACGAGCTCCCTTTGGCTTTTCCGCGGCCGCGATGTTTAACGTTTAAATATAACTTTATTTAGCGTGCAAACGCTACGAGAGACAGAGAGAGAAAGAGAGAGCTTGCGTTGCAACGGACGATTCTCATTAGCATGTAGCCGCAACACGCGATGCCTCGTAGCGACGAGTTGGATGCAGTTGGTTCGTACCACCACAACGTACATACTGAAGGTATATTGGCGCACAGTTCCTCTTTTGTTAAGGTATTATTAACGAGTGAAATTAGTGTGACGCGCGTCTGTGGTACATTCTGCCAAAACAGGTAAAGACAATACAAGTTTGTGCCGTCAAACAGAATATTGATTACTCAAAGCTTGTCAGGCACGTTTTGTAATATCGCATACCTGCGGCGAGGTCGCAATTAAATTTCAACTGTACAAAGCAAATACCTGGGCATAAATTAATTTTCTATACTGGCCGTGTCGAAAGTTCGACTTTTCGTTATCTAAACGTAAAGTGATACTTTTTGTAAGAGCGTGCGCGAAAACGACATTTTTCGCACACTAGTGCGTAAAATGTTACAATTTTTTTGTTCTACTGCCTGGATCAGAAGTTTGTCTTTTCGTTATCTAAACGTAAAGAAATACTTTTTGTAATACCGTGCGCGAAAACAACACTTTTCGCACACTAGTGCATAAAATGGTAATGAAATGGTTTTCGCACACTAGTGCGTAAAATGGTAAAAATTTTTTTTTTACTGCCTGAGTCAAAAGTTCGACTTTGCGTTATCTAAACGTAAAAAGATACTTTTTGTAACAACGTGCGCGAAAACGACATTTTTCGCACACTAGTACGTAAAGTACTAAAAAAAAATTTTTTGTACTGCCTGCGACAAAAGTTTGACTTTTCTTGATCTAATCGTAAAAACATACTTTCTATAATACCGTGCGCGGAAAATGATATTTTACGCGCGTTGCGCTAAAAAGTGCCTGTTGAAGGTTCGATTGGAGACACGAAGAAAAATATAGGGCCCGGGTGAAAAAAAGAATTTCTCTTTTACGCCCTCGTAAAAAAAAAAATAACAATTTTTTTAATCCTCCAAAAAAACAAATAGAAACGGGTTTTTTCCGTGGTGAAATATACGACCTGAGAACATTTTCCGAAAGTGCAGGAATTCCATAACTCAACACGGTTAAAAAAAAAACTTGTCATATTTCAAACATAACCCATCAATCAGCCATGAGTAATTTAAGCGATACATCTCTGTGAATATCTCAAAAGCTTTTGATTCTTAACACTCCATGTGCGTAATATCACACAGCACACATAGTATGCGTCAAAGGTAAAAGCAGCTTTGTATTCCAGATATACGGATTGCCTGTGAAACGTCACGTTTGTATTCATAATATGTGCAACTTGAGAGTACATACGGCCAATCTCCCGTAAAATGACAGCGTACTCCCCTCCCTCCCCCTCCACCCCATCACGACCCCTGCACTTCTGTATCGAAAACTTTTCGCATAAAACTTTTCACTCCCGCAGTCCTCTCTGTGTACTCGGGGGAGTGATACGTGGCTGAAAAAGGGTGAAAGAGAATGAGACAGTTGCCCATATATACATATTGCATAGTGCATAAAGATAGAGAGAGAGAGAAAGTGAAAAGTGAGATACACGAAAGGGGAAGAAGTGAAACGCGCTACCGAGCGCTGCTCAACCCGATATTTCCTTCCACGGAAGAGCAAACACGCGATATTCCGCGATTTCCTTTCTTCGTACGTTTCCTCCGCGTCTTCCTCTTAATAGCACTCGCGGTCGTGGTTGTTGTGTTTTTTTTTCTTTTCTTTTTTCGCTTCAAACCGTGCGTCTCAACGTTACGCTATGCGAACCTAGTCAACGTACTATTGCTCTTCTTCTTATTCCTCTTCCGGTTTCGTTGAGTGCCAAGCGCGGCAAAAAGTCTAGTCGATATCCTTTCCGGTATCGGGTTCTCGCCGTGGCAACGTCAGCAACGGACGTTGACCGTCTTGAACCGATGCAGAGGAGTTTTTTTTTTACTTAGTTGATGGAGAAAATGGACTGCATATCACACGCGTATAACTTGTAGAGGGCCATTTTAAAACTCTACCGGGTAAAAATTGACTAGGTAAAACTACTGGGTACAATTCTACTGGGTATGACTCCACCGGACATTACTCTACCGGACATGACTCTACCGAACACGACTCTACCGAACACGACTCTACCGGACACGACTCTACCGAACACGACTCTACCGGACACGACTCTACCGGACACGACTCTACCGCATATGACTCTACCGGACATGACTCTACCGGACATGACTCTACCGGATATGACTCTACCGGACATGACTCTACCGGGCATGACTGTACCGAGCATAACTCTACCGGATGTGACTACCGGACATTACTCTACCAGACATTACTCTACCAGACATTACTCTACCGGACATTACTCTACCGGACATTACTCTACCGGACATTACTCTACCGGACATTACTCTACCGGACATTACTCTACCGGACATTACTCTACCGGACATTACTCTACCGGACATTACTCTACCGGACATTACTCTACCGGACATTACTCGACCGGACATTACTCTACCGGACATCACTCTACCGGATGTGACTCTACCGGCTAAAACTTTATCGGGTAAAATTATATCGGACGAAGTAGTTTCGTACTTAGCCGATACAGAAAATTCAATGCACGTGAAATGTGTATGATGTGACGAATGGATTTATGTTCATTCATTTTTTTTTCCTCATCGAAGCTGGTCTCACTACCTTAATTATAGTCCATCGGCCAATTTTTAATTTCCCTTCTCATGTCCCAGGATATTCAGTTGGACAACGGACGAGGATTTACCGGATAATAAAAGCGTATCAATTTTTTTGCGTCTTAATATTGACTAATTAATTTTTGGACTTTTATTATTTCATACTGTGAGACATAAAAAAAATAGTTCTTTCGTCCAAACGAATGTGAAACGGCGGAGTATCAAACAGCGCTGCAATATTAATACTCTATGCTTAAAAATCACCGTGTAATAAATTTCGATTGTCGAGTGATTCGTTGTAATGGTCGATTTGACACGATGAAAGTCTAATATCATTGTCGATGACATTGAACGATAGGACGTTCGAAAATTGAGTGAACCTAAAGTAGAGAAATAATCGATTTTCACGCGTCGCCGGTTTAATTTCAATCTGGAAATTAATCAAAGAACGAAAACGTCGCAGGCTGAAGGAGGGGGTGGGGAGGGGGTTATAAAGTTGGTGGGGTCTGGTGTCGAATTTCAGGACAGCGCTACGGGAATCGCATCGATTTCTGGTGCCAGGAGCCCACGGTTCCTGGCAAAAGCTCACGTAACGTCGGACGAAGGATATATTGGCGGGTCGCCAGAATTCCTCGTTCTCTCCTGTCTGGTGTGTGTTGAACGCGAGAGCCGCGTTGTGTGGCAGCCTCGCGATTAGTCCGCACGCCGCGGCGCACATTCTCGATTCCGCAACGCGGCAATGCTGCCAGCACTGGTGGTGGCTGCTGCTGTTGCCGTTGGTCCCTATCCGTTTCGCATTTTGGTCCTTGGCTTTCCCGTCTGGCTCCCGACGTTCGTTCTTTCGCCAGTATCGGTCACGTGTGCCTCTCGCTCCTCCTCTCCTTTCGATATTTAGTCTCGAGCTTCCCGATTAGCCGATATTAACGTAGAATCCATGGGCGTCGTTGGTGGCTCGTGCCAAAGTACCTGCTATCCCGCAACGACACCGGCTTTCCTAGATCCTACGAAAACCTATGCCGTATCTATCCTATATATAGTCAATGTGTATGTTCGGTTATATATCACAGAGAAAATCAGCAGTAGAATTCTCAAAAGACCCGATATACACTGGATAAATCTCTACCAGCTGTAACTCGACCGGATAAAAATTTTACCGGATAAAATTCTACCGGGTATAACTCTACCGGATAAAATTCTACCGATTATAATTCTACTGGATATAGCTCTACCATGTCAAACTCTACCGCATAAGTTCTACCACGTCAAACTCTACTAGGTCAAACTTTACCAGGTGAAACTCCACCAGGTGAAACTCTACCAGGTGAAACTACTAGATCAAACTCTACTAGGTCAAACTCTATCAGGTCAAACTCTACCAGGTCAAACTCTACCAGGTTAAATTCTATCAGGTCAAACTACCTGGTCAAACTCTATCAAGTCAAACTCTACCAGGTCAAACTCTACCGGGTCAAACTCTACCGGGTCAAACTCTACCCGGTCAAACTCTACCAGTTCAAACTCTACCAGGTCAAACTCTACCAGGTCAAACTCTACCCGGTCAAACTCTATCAGTTCAAACTCTACCAGGTCTAACTCTACCGAGTCAAACTCTACCACGTCAAACTCTACTAGGTCAAACTTTACCAGGTCAAACTCCACCAGGTGAAACTCTACCAGGTGAAACTACTAGATCAAACTCTACCAGGTCAAATTCTGCAAGGCCAAACTCTACTAGGTCAAACTCTATCAGGTCAAACTCTACGAGGTCAAACTCTACCAGGTTAAATTCTACCAGGTCAAACTACCTGGTCAAACTCTACCAAGTCAAACTCTACCAAGTCAAACTCTACCGGGTCAAACTCTACCGGGTCAAACTCTACCGGGTCAAACTCTACCGGGTCAAACTCTACCGGGTCAAACTCTATCGGGTCAAACTCTACCGGGTCAAACTCTACCCGGTCAAACTCTATCAGGTCAAACTCTACCGCGTCAAATTCTACCACGTCAAACTCTACCTCGTTTAACTCTGTCAGATCCTTTAATTCGTGCACCATGTTGAAATAATAATATTCCCGAGGCCATTTCGGTCTGTACTATGCAAAGAGCCGTAAAGTAACATATTGAGCTAATTTTTCGGCCGGAGCGTATAAACTTTTTCAGTGGTTTTGAAATTGGGTCCAAGTAGTAAAACCTTGTTTATAAATAAAGCCTTATTGAGTATCCTTATCACTTTTTCATAAGCAAATCACGCCACTGGCGGACGCACTCAATGCACTACGTCGTTGAAACGGGATTTTCGGTGCAGTCCGGCATACGAAGTGCCGAGGTTAACGTAAAGTTTCCAGGACGAGAAACGACGGACAGCGCGGGGTCGAGAAGCAGCTACGAAGACTATGAAAGCTTGAGGTCGCAGGAGCGTTACGAGTACTACCCGTGGCGCTATGTATATGTCCGTAGTGTAAGTGGGATAAGTTAGGTTAGCAGAGTGGAGCGTGAGTGAGAGACCAAGTTATTCCGGAAGTGGTTGCCCTCGAGCTTCCTGGTCTTTTACGAGCTTTCAGTTCGTCCCTCGTATATAGGCATGCGTTTCATGGAAATGTTACTATCCATGTATATCTTATTATTAGAATGTTTCACTAAAACAAAAAAAAAATTCAAATCAACATATTTTGTCACATACAATAAAAAAAAAATTTCATTTAAAATGAGCGATCGATTGTTCAGAATAGGCAAAGTACTAAGCCCCATCCGGTCGAAAATTTTAGATAGGATAATATAAAAATAACTTTGTTCGATATTCCGGACTCTCAATATCACGGGCGTGTATCATATAAAACACATAAAGCGGTGCAGTTCAATTTACATTTTCCGCAATATCCAATATCACATAATCCATGAATAAAGTTCATTGATAAAATTGACGGGAAGAAAAAAAGTGGAGACATGGCAAGTTTGCTTGTTTCTGGGATAGAGTTGAATAAGTTCTTATTCCTGAAGAAGAAAATGGAGATCTCACCATCACTAAATTATTCTCGACGAATATCCTCAGAACTGAGCGGAGTGAATGCCAGAGATTTCTCCAGTAAATGTGGCTCTATATTATATATATATATGTATATATATATATATAATAAAAAGGGGAAAGAGAAAATTCTTCAGAATGGAGAACAGTCCAACTTATCGAATGGCGGATTGAACGCCCAGAGTCGACAGACGGAAAAGCAGACGGATGGAAAAGAGAGTTATCGTTTCTTTCCTCGAGGCTCGCGGGACCGGATAACCGTCGGAAGTTTA
Source organism: Ephialtes manifestator (assembly GCA_963970395.1). NCBI lineage: Eukaryota > Metazoa > Arthropoda > Insecta > Hymenoptera > Ichneumonidae > Ephialtes > Ephialtes manifestator. Next base: position 28,643,560 of record OZ019980.1, read on the forward strand.
CTCGGCCTGTCCCGTCGCTATTTTCCCGGCCATTCCGGATTCACCCGATTTCCTATCGATGCCTCATTAAGGGATAGATCACCGTCGAATGAGCCACCGGATAATATGGATGGATTGAATGCCTAGACTAGAATCGAATGCATTCCAAAGAATGAATTTTATGACGATGAAGAGGAGTAAATGCGTCCTGGAGTCAATCTCTTCAGGGTGGGACTATTAAAAAAAAATTAATCGGAGCATTTAAAACCGGTAGAAAATTAAAAAAAAATGTTTTACATGTTTTTGTAAGTAAAAAACTTGTTTTGTTGATAAGCAATAAAACGATTTTGTCAATTTGACGAAATTACACATTTTTTTTGACAAAATTTTTTTTTTTGTTGGGATATTGAGTTTTGGTCTTCACTATCGTTTTCAAGCTTATTCTATCTTAGAAGAAATCGGTTAAAAGACTTTTTACAAGGATTTTATGAAAAAACTGAATTCTGTAAAATCTGGTTTTTGCTTCCTCGTGGCGAAAGCTTTGTTTTCGGGATTTTTTTTTTTTTTCGAGGTTTTCATGCCCGGTTATTTAGAATGGTCCAAAACGTCGAGAAAAGTGGTTCGGTTGGAAAATTCAAATTTTACAGCATTTTGAAAATTTTGAGAAAATCTTTTTCACGCTATAATTTTTGGAAATTAAGAGACATCGCGCTGAAATTTTGTACGTAAATGAAATATCATCAAATCATCATGTGTACCAAATTTGGCGAGAATCGATAGGGTGGTTCTAATTTTATTGCAATTTCAATTTTTTTTTCTAATGTCTTCAAAAACTTCAACTCCTGTAAATTTATTCTGAGATATCCGGCTGCAATTTTCGACATGATTTCACGATAATTGATTATCAATGATTAATTTATTAAAAGGAACTGTCGATATATCGGTAAATTTCGATTTTGGTGAATTAAAAAAAAAAAATGATCACATTTTTTTTTAAAATTCTTCATAGATTTATCTTAAATTTTGTTCACGTATGGACTATCATCGAAAAGGATTTGAGTAAAAATTTGACGCATATCTTTCTACACGTTCAAATTTTATGGTATTTTTATTTTTATATATGAAGATGTGAAGGTAAAAAGTGAACAAACATAATTTCTTGTCATTTCCATTGGGATTTCAATATTGTTTTTCTTGTATCCAAAAGGGCAAAGGGAAAGTTTGAATATCATTGATGTATTTGCTAGAGACAATCCCAAGAGAAAATCTATCGAATTGGGAGGAGCATCAAGAAAACCTTTTGGAAAATCGTGATTCGAACAAATACATGACTTATTTCTCAATTCTGTAAGATCAGATTTTCTAATATGTGAAGCAAAAAGTGTGTATTTATATTATCAATAATATCTTCTTGTATCTGTCTGTTTCTTTTTTAATATCTTTCATGGATTTATTAGTTACAATCGTAACAGAAATTTTGTCAAATGAGGAACTGAAAAAAAAAATGGTCCATTTTTTTTTCTCCAAATTCTGTAAAATCCATTTTTCAAATAATTTGCAAAGACAAAATTTATAATTCCCATTTGCTGGAATTTCGTTGATGCATTTATTAGGGAAAATATTTTGTCTCTGGAACAAAAATTAATTTTTTAAATGTGAAGCTAAAAAAAAAATCGTTGTTTTTAATTTAACTTCGAGAGTTTTAGGTTTATAAAATAAAAATAAAAAATTGCTCTACCGATTGCATACCACGTTTTGAAGTATTTTATTACAAACAATGTTTGAATAACTCTGTTGTAATGGATTAAAAAAAAGAAAAATACGAATTCCGGGAAAACGAGAAAACGTGGATTTAGTTATTCAATGAAAATATTCCGTGAGCGTTTTTCCATATTCGCTAATTAATTAACTTGACAGGCTTTAATTTTCCTTTATGTAAACTTTCCTTCGTCCCAATCTGTTATCCCTGATTTTTTGCCTTTGATATGACAAGTGATATATGACATTTTACCTCAAGTTGACGATATGCATATGGAGTTATTTATTTTTAATATACTGTCGTACGAAAATTCAATTAATCTTTTCCCCACAGTGAAAAAATATATTCTACGTTTCATATTCATATTTTTGAGCTTTTTGCAATTCCCGGGAATTAGGGCAACGAAATATTAATTTTTTCCAGCTATTTTAGTAATGAGAAAAATTATATGCCGAGTGCAGATTATCCTACATTGCATTTCTCTGTTATAATGTATACGTTATGATGCAGCAGTGCAATAATTATTTCGCAGAGATCCATAGAACTTTTTTTGCATCTTTTCATTCCTACACAATTAATAGAAAATGGAAAAACTATTGCAGAGATGAAGTATCTAAGATTATCGACTTATGTTTTTTTTCTTAATCTAATAAAAAGTGAGGAAAATATTGTGCAATGAAAAATTAATAATATTTGATTGGGTAAATATGATTAATTTTTATTTTATTTACACAATTAATGAAAAATGGAAAAAGCATTGCAGAGATGAAATATCTAAGATTATCGACTTATATGTTTTTTTTCTTAATCTAATAAAAAGTGAGGAAAATATTGTGCAATGAAAAATTAATAATATTTGATTGGGTAAATATGATTAATTTTTATTTTATTTACACAATTAATGGAAAATGGAAAAAGCATTGCAGAGATGAAATATCTAAGATTATCGACTTATATGTTTTTTTTTTCTTGATCTAATAAAAAGTGAGGAAAATATTGTGCAATGAAAAATTAATAATATTTAATTGGGTAAATATGATAAATTTTTTTTAAATGTACACAATTAATGGAAAATGGAAAAAGCATTGCAGAGATGAAATATCTAAGATTATCGACTTATATGTTTTTTTTTCTTGATCTAATAAAAAGTGAGGAAAATATTGTGCAATGAAAAATTAATAATATTTTATTGGGAAAATATGATTAATTTTTTTTTATTTACACAATTAATGAAAAATGGAAAAAGCATTGCAGAGATGAAATATCTAAGATTATCGAATTATGTTTTTTTTCTTGATTAATGAAAAGTGGGGAAAATATTGTGCAATGAAAAATTGATTATATTTAATTCGGTAAATATGATTAATTTTTAAATATATTTAATGTAGAAAAATTGACTGGACACATCGGGAAATTTTGTCGATAGACAGAAAATTCTACGCGGAACTGTGTGGATTTATTTATGCACGTGGAATCTCCCCTCGGGTTCGCTACACTTCGATGACTCAACGGTTGACCGTGACCGACACTATCCGGTCGAACTCCGACATAATAAAGCAGGAAACCCCGATGAATCGTCAATGCATCAGAGGAATCCCAACAACGTCGTAACAAATTTTTTTTTTCGACACTTGTAGTCGAAGTTAATTTTTTCTATCACTTTCACTATGGCAAAAAAAAGATATTTGGAGTTTCGTTACATTTACGATTTTTTTTTGTTGCTTCACAAATTCAGTAAAAATCGACCGAGGATAAGTTCACTCCTCGGTCGATTTTCCGACCGGAAGTCGGATCTATGAATTCTGGAATCGGAAACGTAAAAAAGACAATTTTTTGAAAATAATCGTAAAAAGGCTTGTAATCGGTATTTTTTCACGGAGAGAAATTTCTGTGTTGTGACAACATAAAACTTGGACAACAAAAATCGTTACGTTAGGCTAGCAAATCTTTTGTTCGGCTGAAAAATTAGTTTTGCTATGCTGACAAATCTTTTGTTCGGCTGACAAATATTTTGTTCGGCTGAAAAATCTTTTGTTCGGCTGAAAAATCTTTTGTTCGGCTGATGAATCTTTTGTTCGGCTGATGAATCTTTTGTTCGGCTGACAAATCTTTTGTTCGGCTGACAAATCTTTTGTTCGGCTGACAAATCATTTGTTCGGCTGACAAGTCTTTTGTTCGGCTGACAAATCATTTGTTCGGCTGAAAAATCTTTTGTTCGGCTGATGAATCTTTTGTTCGGCTGACAAATCATTTGTTCGGCTGACAAATCTTTTGTTCGGCTGACAAATTTTTTGTTCGGCTGACAAATCTTTTGTTCGGCTGACAAATCTTTTGTTCGGCTGATGAATCTTTTGTTCGGCTGACAAATCTTTTGTTCGGCTGAAAAATCTTTTGTTCGGCTGAGAAATCTTTTGTTCGGCTGACAAATCTTTTGTTCGGCTGAAAAATCTTTTGTTCGGTTGACAAATTCTTTTGTTCGGCTGAGCAATTTTTTTGTAAGCCTAACGTAACGATTTTAGTTGTCCTCGTTTTATGTTGTTACAGCACAGAAATTTCTCTCTGTGCTGCAGTAGATTATGCGACTTGAGAACGATAGTGAAGGCCAAAATTCGATATCCCGAAGAAAAAAAAGTTAGGTTGGTTTTTCCGACCGGAAGTCGGATCTGTAAATTCTAGAATCAGAAACATCAAAAAGTCACTTTTTTAAAAATCATCATAAAAAGGCTTGTAACCGGTATTTCCTGTGATAGAAAATGCGACTTGAGAACGACAGTGAAGGCCAAAATACGAAAAAAAATGTCCCCAACAAAATTTACGATTGTCTCCAACAAATGCATCAACGACATTCAAACAGAATCTTTCCCCTTGCCCTTTTGATCCTGAGCCATAGATACAAGAAGACATTGTCGAAGTCCCGGGTGGTATCGGGCATAAATAAAGCGAAAGCGTGTAAGTCGAAGAGGGTTCGAAACTCGCGTCCTCGAAGACCGTCCATGCAGCGGGGTCACGTTCGTGGATCGATAGGGGGGAGCGAAAAGGGGTTGGGGGGTCAGGGAAGTAGATGGGTGCAAGAGGAGAGATCTTCGTCTATCTCTATCGTGAGAGTTTCAAGCAAAGGTACTCGACGTACTCGAGAATCAGATACATACACATACACAAGACTACACCAGGTATTAGGTATTACATTAAGGCTTTCCACTTCGGATACATATACTTTTCATCGATTCCACCAGGCAGCGGCTTGTGAATCTTTTGGCTTTGCTTCGGCGGTGCACCAACGGTCCGAATTCGAAGGGTGGTATTCTCTGGTACATTCTATGGAAGGTAAGGGAAGCCCAAGTTATCAATGGCTCGTGGAAAGTCGCGGCACGTAGAACCGCAGAGCCTGTGCAGGTCGTAGGACCATAAGGAAGGCGCACCCTAACACTAGGGATCTCAATGTACGAGCGTTTCGCAAGCTTCGAATCGCTCTTTTTCCCTCGTTTTCTACTTTCCTTCGAGGGGAAGAAGTGCAGCAATCTTTATACTTTGGTGGTGTCGGTAGGAAACGTTAATGTTGTTCTAACTCAGTCGCGTAAGGTGGCGGCACACCTAAGGTGTACTCTTGCTAAGTGGTCGGGGAACGTTGGTTACTCATACCTTTAGACGTTCCTATTAGGTATAGTTACCTACCACAAGACCATTCCCTTTTCCAGGACCAGAGACTGGGCTTGTGGTTGTAGATTTTCGTTTCTTCTTAACCCCTGAGGAACGTTCTGTTCTCCCTTTTTCATGACCCTTTGGTCGCCCGGGCAAAAGGGTCCAATTGGTGTCCATGTCCATGTTCATGTTCATGTCGGTCTCTTGGCAAGGGGTCGGTAATGTTGATTGTTCATATTTCTAGGTGTAATATTAGGTATAGCAATTTCCCGAGCTCATCGCCGTCTGAAAGATATGAGAGGAGACTTGTGGGTTCATTTTTGTTTCCATATCCATTGCCCTTTTTGTCATTCTGATCTTCAAACTCACACGTACAAGGTAAAAGATTCGGTTGAAACTTGATAAGTGATGAGGGCAATTTGGATGAGGGACGTGGTAAGTGTAGCAACCCCCAAGCCCACTTCCCTTTGAAGGAACTGATACCAGTCCTGTGGTTGTATCATTTCTTCCATATTCACTGCTCTTTTTTGTTTTTCTTCGCGTACTCTTCTTTTGCCTTCTAAACCCTTCTGTTCCCGTCTCTTCTCTTCTCTTCCCTTTTAACCTAACCTTCTCGCCGCTTCCCTTCTTATCATTTTCTCCCTTTCTAAAGTTTCTTGTCCCTTCGAACCTTTCTTACCCATCTTGTCTTTTCTAACCCTTCCCTTCCCTTCCCTTCTAACCCTTCACTTCCCTTCCAAGCCTTCTCTTCCCTTCTAACCTTTCTCTTCCCTCCTAACCTTTCTCTTCCCTTCTAACCTTTCTCTTCCCTCCTAACCCTTCTCCTCCCTCCTAGCCCTTCTCTTCCGTCCTAACCCTTCTCGTTCCTTCTAACCCTGCTCTTCTCTTCTAACCCTTCTCTTCTCTTCTAACTCTTCTCTTCCCTTCTAACCCTTCTCTTCCCTTCTAAACCTTCTCTTCCCTCCTAACCCTTCTCTTCCTTCCTAACCCTTGTCTGCTCCCCTAACCCTTCTCGTTCCTTCTAACCCTTCTCTTCCCTTCTAACTCTTCTCTTCTCTTCTAACCCTTCTCTTCCCTTCTAGCCCATCTCTTCCCTTCTAACCCTTCTCTTCCCTTTTAACTCTTCTGTTACCTTCTAAATCACGCGTGTAATATAGCACATCTAATGTACTTTAGCTAAATTAACCGAGAAAATTATTTCCTCTTATCTATCGATGTCCTATTAGGTCCTGCTACTCCAATTCCCAACCCCCTTTTGCAGGTCCTGGGTTGAGGGTCACGTGGCTGCGTCTCATCCTCCTAATTCATTACCTTCTTCTTTCTTCCACGTGTACTTCTGCTTTTCTAATTTAGCCATAAGTCGGGACACCTGGTTTACTCTTGGTAAGTGGTCAGGGGATGTTGGTTACTCATATCTTAAGGTGCACCATTAGGTATGGTTACCTTCTAAGACCATCTCCTTCTGCAAAACCAGAAACTGCATCGCTTCTTTCGTATTTTTTGCCTTCCTCGTTTTTCCACTTGTATTTCTCCCGAAGTTGCGCTCACTGTTGGGGATAGTAAGTAGGCAGACGAGGAAGGGGAAAATGGCTCGCGTCGCTTCGCACTATACAACAACTCGTAAATCACCAAGAAGATAAGAGTTTTTCCCTCATTTATGTATACACCAGTGTAATACCAGGGAGTGCGGAGTTAGAGGGATGAGAAAGGCTGAGGTAGGACCAATGGTGTGCCTGAAACAAGTTACAAATAACTGCCACATATGTATGGGCTATTTCTAGTCAAGTTAATAAGCGTTCAACCCTGACCCCTTCCTATTCGCTCCATATTTTTTTACAGTATTCTATATGCTCGAAAAAGCACTTTTAAATAAAAATTTTTTTTTACTGAAACTTTTTTCCATGAATTTTCTAAATAAAAATTTGACTCAATATTTGTATTTAGATATAATTTTTTATACTATGCTCGAAAAAACATTTTTTATTTTTTGTAGATATATTTTACTCTAACTTAATTTTCATGAATTTTTTAAATAAAAATTTTCCGCAAAATTGTTATGTAAAAAAATTATGAAAAAACTTTTTTTTTTCTGCGCCTAATTTTTACCTAAAAAATTCTTGAAAAAAAAAAAAGTTTCAGTTAAAAAAATTTAAAAAAAAATTAAAAGTGTTGTTTCGCGCATATAGAATAGTATAAAAAATTATGGAGCAAATTGAAGGTGTTCAGGGTTGAACGCTTACTGAGTTAGCCAGGAATACCCCATATATTTGTGAATTTAGTGAATATCTGGAATCCTCGGTACATATGTACGAAAGACGATTTACAAATACGTGTTTGCATTTACGTCGCTTGCATTTCGCCTTTATTAGATCTTTCCTGGTTTGAGAATTCGTTCGTGTAAGAACATACATTAGTAGAGAAATGTTTTACTTGTGCAGCTCTTCATCTGTGTGAGTATCTATAAGTGCACGTAATGCAATTTAGCTTGTTTCGGGAAGTGTACTTTAGAGACCTTCCCCGATTCAAAGTTGTGACAGCAATTAATAGTTTCAGGGAAAATCTATCTTCCCTCCTTTTCGCTACTGGCGTATATTGGCCCCTTTGGCAATGGCAAATACACACAGAGACTTTACATGTGTTTTAGTGAATCTGGTTTCCCTTATCCATCATCCTTCTAGTATTTCCATTCCTTTCATTATCACGTTTTCTCGTCACTTATGACTCTTAAGGTAGTCCTTGCGGCTGGTATTAATTTCGCATAAGTTCGAGAAAAATGAGAGGTTACACTTTTCGATGGTATAAAAATCTGAAAAAATTCGTGAACATTAAAAGTATTGAAAAGATTAATTTTGCACAATAATAATTCTAAAATGTTATTAACAAATTGATGAAAATAAAAATTGTGTAACTAATCTTCCGGAAACCCACACTTTTTTTTTTAAATACGTATGAATTCTTTCAGATTTTTTTAGTCACTTTGAGTTTCTGTTTTTTTCACGTATTTTTTCCATACAAAAGAGAAAAAAATTCAAAGTGACTTAAAAAATCGGAAAAAATTTATACGTATTCCGAAAAATGAACGTATCATTTTCATAAAAATAAAATGTGCGTTTTCGGGAGATTTGTTGAACAATATTTTTTTTCATCTATTTGTTATTAACATTTTAGAATTATTTTTATGCAAAATGAATCTTTTTAGTACCTTTAATGAGTATGATTTTTTTCCGATTTTCATACCATCGAGAAGAGTTTGCAATTCCCTCACATTTTTCTCGAACTTGTGCGAAATGAATACCAGCCATAAGGACTACCTTAAGGTTAGCATACTGTGCACACATAATCAAACAGGATATCGATAAAACGTGGGGAAATAGAAATGTGTTGGATAGTTAGTATAAACTTAAACTCTCTGCCAGACTTGTAATTAATAATTTCTGTAAATCTATCTTTGCCCAAATTCGAATAGTGTAAAGCTATAGACACGTGGCCATTTGCAATGTAAACGTCTACATGGTCTGAAGGGTCAATCCGCACTTTATAGCCGAGATTTTCTACCAGCGCGATAAATCATTTCCTGGTTTACGGCTATTCTTGTACGGCATCGATTTTCTTTTTTTTCCAACGTCTGGATAAATAAAAGGTTGGACAACAAATAGAAACTGTGACCTCATTAAATATGTCTTTGTACATATCGCCGTCTCTGATAAGTATTATCAGAGACCGACAGTAGAAATATATTTTACAGGATTTTAGTCTGGCTCTTGAAGTTTAGTTTTGGCCTCTTTATTGGGAAAAATAATAATGGTATCCAAATGCCAAAGGAGAAAATATAACGAGGTAGAAATAACGCCTTTCCATTAGTCATGCCATAAAGTGACTTACTACCAAGTTTCAGATTCAAAGCTCTACTACTCCTTGATATTCCAATATTTCCCAGGTCTCTGATTTTCTCCGTACGAGACATGTACATTTTATGCACATCCTGCCAATTTTGCTTCCTCATAGAGGAAGCTTTATTTTCGCGATTTTCATGTTTTTGTTTTCGAGATTTTCATGTCAGTACACTCAAAATAGTCCAAAATGCCGCGAAAAGTGGTTTAGGAAAAATTTATGGTTGGATTGATGTGCGTGTTCGTGTGTGTGCGCGTGTGTGTGCGCGTGCGCGTGTGTGTGCGCTTGTGTGTGCCCGTATGTGTGCGCGTGTGTCCGCGTGCGCATACGCGTGTGCTTGTGCGTGTGCGTGCACGTGCGCATACGCGTGTGCGTGTAGGTGTGCGTGTGCGTGTGCGTGTGCGTGTGCGTGTGCGTGTGCGTGTGCGTGTGCGTGTGCGTGTGCGTGTGCGTGTGCGTGTGCGTGTGCGTGTGCGTGTGCGTGTGCGTGTGCGTGTGCGTGTGCGTGTGCGTGTGCGTGTGCGTGTGCGTGTGCGTGTGCGTGTGCGTGTGTGTGCGCGCGTGTGCGTGTGCGTGTACATGTGCGTGTGTGCGCGTGTGTGTGCGTGTGCGTGTATGTGTGCGTGTGCGTGTGCGTGTGCGTGTGCGTGTGCGTGTGCGTGTGCGTGTGCGTGTGCGTGTGCGTGTGCGTGTGCGTGTGCGTGTGCGTGTGCGTGTGCGTGTGCGTGTGCGTGTGCGTGTGCGTGTGCGTGTGCGTGTGCGTGTGCGTGTGCGTGTGCGTGTGCGTGTGCGTGTGCGTGTGCGTGTGCGTGTGCGTGTGCGTGTGCGTGTGCGTGTGCGTGTGCGTGTGCGTGTGCGTGTGCGTGTGCGTGTGCGTGTGTGTGTGCGCGTGTGTGTGCGTGTGCGTGTGCGTGTGCGTGTGCGTGTGCGTGTGCGTGTGCGTGTGCGTGTGCGTGTGCGTGTGCGTGTGCGTGTGCGTGTGCGTGTGCGTGTGCGTGTGCGTGTGCGTGTGCGTGTGCGTGTGCGTGTGCGTGTGCGTGTGCGTGTGCGTGTGCGTGTGCGTGTGCGTGTGCGTGTGCGCGTCTCGAAAACGGCTTTAACAAGCGGGCTAAAACTTGACACACATTTGCGGTTGGTCGACGCCATTGCTTATGACAATTTAAAAACAAAATTGAAAATATGTTCAAATTGTATTCAACTTTGCAATTTTTGAAAAATCTCTGTACGCTCTCTAGCATCCGCAAATTTTCAGCCATTGAATTTGGAATGAATCCATAAAAAAAGATCGAATTTTATGGGATTTTTAATTTTTCAAAAAAATAGTTGTGTTGCTCTAACTAACCTAAAATCTTACCAAATTAACTGAAATTTTGTACATACAAAAAATAATATACAGCGCCGGTACCTACCAAATTTGGTCATGATCGGTAAAGCGGTTTGGATTTTACGTGAGTTTGAATTTTTCCTAAAATTCACATTTTCTTATAACTCAGGTCAATTGACAATGAATGAATTGAAACTTTTCATAAATGAAAAGTATACATGAAATAATCACCGTTACTATGTACCAAATTTGATGACAATCGGCAAGTGAATTCTGATTTTTGAGCAATTTGAATTTTTCATGTTTTAACAGATTATAGTTTAGAACGATATCATAAAGCGGACTGGAGATTAAAACACGTGTATAGTTTTTTTTTTTTACAAAGCTTCCTCCATGAGGAAGAAATAAAAAGTGTTTACGGCAGCTAAAAGTATCAAATTGCCTATGTCATGAACTGTAATAACAAAATTCCTACCGACTTGATTTTCATGGTCTTGGTTGGCTTTTCAGTGTCTAGGTACACGTCACGATTCTAGGAGTCGTATATCTTGAAGTAATTCAAACCAAGTTGACGGAAAAGTAATTACCGGCTACGAAAACTACAGAACCATAGTTCTTGAGTTTCAAATGGCAAGAACTATGCGGTTCACAAACTAGACTACAAAAAACTGTGTAAACTATGACGCTTTCGAATGAGGCCACAAAAACCTAGTGGCTCTAGACACATACCTCGATTATGCGTTGAACTCACGAGGGAAACATGCAAACTGTCTAATGATAATACATACTTCCAGTCGTTCGTTACTGCCTCGTAAATATCCATGTGAAATGGTAGATTCCCACGGATTTCTACCAAGTTTCTTACATCTAAAATTATGATTCCATGGCTCAGTTCAAATATGCATAATTTCCAAAAAATTTCTTATTTCAGCATAATGAATCAATTTGACCGAAGATTTAGTTGCAAGAAAATAATATTTTACTTTAAAAGTGAATCAGAAAGCAATTGTTGAATAATCAGTTACAATTATTGCTGCAAATACGTTTAAGCCAATGACGTTTGTAATCGACCTAGCACATTTAAAGTCTGTAGAGGTCGGCATTTGGATGATCTAAAGTCGTACGCCAGATTGTATACAGCGCGGTATTAAGCGCTGATTACACCAGCTGGCATTATCGCAAGAACTCTTTTTCCCTCATATTCCAAGCAACTGAAGTACACAAGTGCGCAAGAAACTGCGAGAAAACGAGGTGATTCCATCCACCCGGTTATGTACACGCAAAACCGTCGTCTGTTGGCTGTACACACCTAGACAAAACATGTAATACATAACAACCTCCAACTTATATGCAGCATAACCGGGGAGCAGTTAGCAAGCCCGAGACTTTCTATATCTCCACGGTTTGTATCCATTAACCGTTGTTGATGTAAAAAAGAAAAAAAAAGTAAAGTGTAACAATAGAAACAGCCCAGTCGGCACCTTGCTTAAGGAGGTTCGACTGTTTCACACTAGTCAAATCAGTGGTTTTTGTTGATTGATTTATTAAGGTGTAATACATTAAATAAAAATAGTGGAAGGTTGTATTAAAGCACGAATATTTAACCCAGGAAAAAAATAATAGTGACAAATTTGCATAAATATTAAGTGATTAACGTTTTTTTCTGATTTTTCGTTTTTTCCAAGAATAATCTGTAATTCTTTACCAATATTGATGAGCAATAGCTCATTCTCTTTCTTAAGGGATGCTCTACGAATTGACCAGATGGATATTTGATAGTATTGATGGTTCAATAATTATAGCTATTTGTTTAATAATTATACTATTTGGTATAATTACCAAACAATCAATAGTATCAAATATCTAGGCGGTCAGTTCGTAGAGCATTTTTTAAGAAAGAGAATGAGCCATCATTCATTAAAATCTGTAATGAATTACAGATTATTCTTCGAACAAAACTGAACGAAAATGGATCCCATTGAAAAGTAACGTTAAGCAGTTAAACTGTATGCAAATCCGTCACTATTAATTTTTCACTGGGTTAAATATACATGCCTCAATTCAAACCACTCTCTACTATTCTGATTTAATGCATGAAACTTTAATGAAACGATTTGAAAAATTTAACACTGTTTTGACTAGTGTGAAACGGTCAAACCTCCTTAACGAGTTCCATGCACAGCACATCCAATCGTGCGCAATGTACATTCCGCTGCACGAGGTGCATTAATGCACCGTACGTTCGTGAAGAATGCACGAATGTAAGTACAACCGTATATCTGTACTATTCACTCGGTGGAAATCTCTTCAGGGTTTAACACCTTCACAGCGTCACATACATATATTTACCAACATCTGGGACCGGAATCACATGATGGGGTGAGGGATTCCCCCACGGATCCTGTTAATGTGACCAAACGTTGCCCGGAGCTTAATCCAGACGGTGCGGTGGGACTCTTAGAGTTTACGTACAACTGTACAATGGCGCTGGATGGTGATGGTGGCATGTGGCTAAAACCGTGGGCGGATAAAGGGACAGTGGTAGTTTTAGACTAGGAGCGTAAACGAGATACACGTAGACGCAGATACGTAACTACCTTTCTACGTAGGTAAGCATCAGCACGAAGCTCGCGGGGGTATTACGCCGCGCGAGAGTGGTGGAAAAGCGAAGCCGGTGAGTGGATGAGGATAGCGGTAGACGAGAGTAGAGTGCAAACGGGCGGAAGTAGAAGAGGCTTGGGAGCGCATAGTGCCAATAAAGGAGGTCTTCGTTCGAGCGTTACGTTGTCGGGTGAGAAGGAAACGGTGGTTTCCAGGAGGTTGGGACAGATCGGGTACGGTGATTGGCTCATTGATGACAGGCCTGAAATATGGTCATTAGCAATGTTGCATTTTATTTCCTTTCAATTGAATTCACAGGGTAATTATGGTAACCGTAAGTTCATAGTTGTGTAGTTTTGCTTAAGGATCAAATCCCATTCTTCATGCTGGAGAATGGAATTTGATCCTGTCCTATTGTCCATCTTAGACTCCATACTGAATAGCTCAGACTCTATCCTGGATTCCGTCCTGGACAGTTCAGATTCTGCCCTGGATTCCATCCTGGACAGTTTACACTCTATCCTGGATTCTGTGCTGATTGCCATCCTGAACAGTTCAGGCTCTATAATGTATTGTGCTCTGGATTCCATTCTGGATAGTTCGGACTCTATCCTGGAATCTGCCCTGGATTCCATCCTGGACAGTTCAGAATGTATCCTGGATTCTGCTCTAGATTCCATCCTGGACAGTACAGACTGTATAATGGAATCTGCCCTGGATTTCATCCTGGACAGTTCAGAATGTATCCTGGATTCTGCTCTAGATTCCATCCTGGACAGTACAGACTCTATAATGGATTCTGCCCTGGATTCCATCCTGGACAGTTCAGACTGTATCCTGGATTCTGCTCTGGATTCCATCCTGGACAGTTCAGACTCTATCCTGGATTCTGCGCTCCTTCCCATCTTGGAAAATTCAGTCTCTATCATGTATTCTGCCTTGGATTCCATCCTGGATAGTTCAGACTCTTTCCTGGAATCTGCCCTGGATTCGATCCTGGACAGTTCAGACTCTACCCTGGATTCTGCTCGGGATTCCATCCTGAACAGTACAGATTCTATCATGGATTCTGCCCTGGATTCCATCCTGGACATTTCAAACTATATCCTGGATTCTGCCCTGGATTCCATCCTGGGCGCTCCATCTTTTTTACATGGCTTTGAAACGCAATTCGAAGAAAATTAGGACAGATGAAGTACGATGATTGGTTCATTGATGTTTGTCCAGAAGCTCGATCTTTGACAACATTGCATTTCGTTCAGTCCAATTGGATACGTAAGTCGATGATGGCAAATCTGGAAGCCGTAGGTGGATGACCAAAAACTTAGGTTTAGGTAATAGAGCATTGTGTTCCGGCTATGTCAGGTTGGGAATCAACGACAGACAGTTTACAGTTAGATAGGATGATTGGCTCATTGACGACAGTCCTGAAACTCGGTTTTTGGCAACCTCGCATTTCTTTCCGTCCAATTACATTCGAAGAGCGATGAAGGCAACTTGGATATCCATATTCATAAGCCATAAGTCCAACAACTGCGCCATTTCTATCGTAGAGGTTGTATTTTGGCATTGCTTTGTTGTGACAGAACGAAAGGAGGTTTAAACGAAGTTAGGACAAGCATCGTACGGCGATTGGCTCGTTGCTGAAAGTCTTTAAACTCGACATGTGGCAACATTTCTCTTCGGCCAATTGTCTTAGTGAGGTAATGACAAGAGCCGAGCAAACCTTAGGTGGATAACCAACAACTACCCCATTTGTTCCGCAGCCGTCTCTTTCGGACATTACTTTGTCCTGGCAGAACGAAAGGAGGTTCGAAGAAGGTTAGACCGAAATACGTTACAATGATTTTCTCATACATCACTTAACGTTCAATTAGCTTCGTCAGACTAACGACTCCAGTTCGGTCAACCATAGGTGGGTGACCAACAACTGCGTCATTTGTTTCACAGAGGTCGTGGAGCCGAGAGGTCCTGCCGAGAGGTTTTCGACCGCGTCACCCACCCTAACCCTCCAAACTAACCCTGGTATTTCCAGGCTTACTCTATAGTTTGCATAAAAGTTTACTACAGTTTGGTACGACTCGCTATGTGGCCCTATCCTATCTATGTATATACATGTAACCCCAACCAGAGCATGTATACATACGCGGTACTTTATACCACTGTGTTGTACAGTCTAGTATATGCAAACATGTATATCCAACGTAGGTTACGTGTGTTGAAAAGGGAAGGGAAGGTGCTTGATATGTATATGTATTTGAGCGTATGTTGGTCGTAGCGTGTGGCGAAAGCTCTGTGTTAGGAAGAGGTTAGTGGCAGCTGATAGAGGGGCTCGGTGCTCGGACAATGCTTATTGCCACTCGAGGCAAAACGAACCTCTCCCCCTCCTCCTCCTTCATTCGCTTTTCTCCCGTTCCCTCTGGTCTATCAGTATCGCCATCTCCCTCCATCTCTCTCTCTCCCTCTCCCTCCCTTTGCATTTCTAGTACGTTGCTCTCGGTTCCATTACCCTCTCACTCTTGCACTCTATTCCCTTCTCTCTCATTCTCAACTCACTCTTATCGATCAGGCACACTCAACGCTCGGTTCGTGTGTTAGCCTCACTCCTACCGCATTATACTTCGACGCTGCCCATCTCGTCACGGCTCGAAAAAAAAGAGAGAAGCGTCCCTAGCTAGCTAGCTGAATGTTGCTATCTCTCTCATTTGCTATTTTCTTCTTTATCTATCTTCACCTCTTCAACGTTACGAAGGGTAGAAATGAGGAAGAGTTGCCGACGGTGAAGTACGAGGGTTGAAGGAGGCGGTGAAGGTGGTTTCAAGTGGCGACAGGTCTAATGCAAACTCATCTTCTTCGCCACGGCTCATCTTGATTTTAGGGCTTTTTTTCATTATGCTTCGAAGTTAGACTGTGGTTTCACGTGTTGCCACGTTTGCTTGGTGTGGTCGTTAAAAAAATGCGTCATTGGTTGTGTTTTGAAAATGTGAAGAAGGAAAATTCATTAAATGGTAGATGAATATGCTCGAAAATTAGGTTACCTCGACATTTTGTGTTCTCCTAGCGAAACCTGACAGCGATAATACAAAAATCATATATTTTAATACTATTTTCGTGATCTCCGAGGAACGGACTCGAATATTTTGTCAATTTTGGGACATACTTTCGTATTCGATGACTAATCTCACACTGGGTGTTTTTCACCCGGCCTGCCTAAAAGCCGTTGCCGTTTTGGCTGTGCCGAAGCTTTTTTTCTGAACCCAAGGCAGATTTTTTCGTTGAACGATTGAGGACACGAGGGAATTGGATATAGCCCGATTTTTAATTTTATTGTTATTAATAAATCGTCTTTTTGAATGAACTTATCAGAAATGCATGTTTTATAAATTCAAAAATTCATAACTTCGGCAATTTTTTATATATTTTTATTTTTTTCACGCCATTGCAAAGAAGAAGGATGACACTTTCGTTAAAAAAAATATTATATATAAATTTTTAAGGAAGAATGCAGAGCCCTTTTATATCAACCGGATACAAGTCTTCAGTTCTAGATTGTATAACTTTTCAACCTCATAATTCAATTTTTATTATAGTGCTTGCATGATCTTTTCTTGCTGCTACAATATTTTTGTTTACACCTAGAATCACTTTTCTGATGACGATATGACACCCACGGATAATAAGCAGCGATTAGCAACCCGAGCCAATTCTGCATGTGAGCATCGTCCGATTGTCTTCGAACCATTCCGTAATTTTGCGAACGTAGCGTAACTTTAGATTAGCCATTCAGTAGGTAGCCATTGCTGTCGAGGCTTCTTGGGTTTACGCTGTAAGTTCGTCTCGGGTTATTTGAAGCGCGTGTGCAAGAGCGTTTCGCGAACGTGATCAGAGTTATCGAGTCTAAGTTCTGTACGATAGTCAGGTTGTAACATTGATGGTCCCGCACCGAAACTTCTCTACGTCGATGATAATTTATAATGTTGAGTACGCTGGGATCGGACGACCATCCCCAAGGATTATAATTTAACGTTTGATGTATGCAGGCACGTATTTCAGTAAACTGCATCACCGTGTATTTCTGTGTCAGCCATTAAATCACAAAATTTGTATGGTAGCATAATGAAAAATCTTTGGATCACTAAAAGTCCTGCTTCTCATTTCTCAATTTTTGTTTCACTACTTTATTTCTGTTCTAGATGTGTAATGAATCGTTCTTTTGGTTCATTTGAAATATGAATTAAAATCCTTAAATCATTTTATATTATGGTAGAATTAAATTCAATGTTGATTTTTGCCTGAATCGAGACGCAATGACGTAAATATGCAAAAAATATCAAAATAAATACAATTAATCCGGATACGGGCAAAGTAAAGGTGATCATTTAAAATATAAAAGGACAATAAACCACAAACAAATAAAGTATAAACGAGAATTGTAAATAAGCGGACTTTTAATATTATTAATAGTTCAAATAACTATTATATGTATATAAATTTTATATAAATTTTAAATCCATGTAAACATCCAGTATATAAATAATAAACTGTTAAATATGTGTAAATACCGGTGTAAAGATCCGCAAATAAAATATTATAAATAATCAATATAATTTATATCACACATACATTCATACATACATGAAACGGCTTTCTTTTCGAGAGAAATAATATAAATAGTTTTATAATTAATTGTACAAAATCAAATTATCAATCATATACTATAAAATAGATATATAATTTTAGAAAAGATAAGACCTTTTCTTCTTCATTCGTAATATAATTATAATCGTGCGAAATTGTCGAGAGATATTATTATTTACTCATCTTTATATATAAATGTTGATGGATCCATCGAAAATGCTCCTACTGGCATGGATCCTGGAGACTTCAGTATTAATTGTAAAGATGAGACGTCACAAAAGAGTAATACTTTCGCACAACTAAATAATATTTAATATATTATATTATAAGACACGCGTGCTTATCAGAAGACGATCGAACGAAGAGTGAGTGATCGCAGGACTCTCGCGATTCAGTGGACCGTTAGTCGATTTCCTTCAATTTCGGCAACTCATTGTCACGCTTGATTACGCTTGGCGGAGAGTGCGGGACATATGAACATGAAAATTTCTCCACAGATGTTGCCTCATATCACAGTTTTTTTTTCGTTAAATTCGGCTGGTAAATTGTCGTTTAAATAATTTTTTACATATTATGTCCGTCCGTCCGTTTGTCTGTGTACTGATCAAAAGTACGATAACTTTTGTAAAACGCTGTAGATCGTAGTGATATTTGGTATCAATTTTCAATTGATCATTTTTTATAAATCACCCTTATAAAAATTGCCCTTTTATATTTCTACATGCGTTCTGCCTCTTTTTTTTCTAAATGGATTATTCAAGATTACGTTGAATGACTCACTTGAAAGCAGAAGTTTCTTGAGGGACTGTGCAAATGTCTGTGAAAATATGTGTGTGAATGTAGCGTCAAGGTGTGTGTTTTTGAAAGACTTTGTAAACAGTCAGTAATTTTCGAGGTAAAATGAAGTTATTACACCGAGTAGCTGCGTCTTGAATCATTGTGACGAGTATTGAATCCAAGAGCTTGAAGGCTTATGGGGGAAACCGATGATAAATATTGCAAATTGTAGCATAGAGCTCCTTCTGGATTTTCAACCCCCCCCCCCCCCCCCCCCCCCTCAGTCTCTGGCATTATGTACATACACAATATATATACTATATCTATGCATATGTATGTACACTAAAGCCTGAGGAGACTAATACAGGATATAACTATAGTAGCATGACTATATACAGAGACTGTTGGAACAGGCGAGGCGTGTCATAATCCGATGTTTGCGATAGACGGCAGAGACGGTGCCGGCGGAGGTGGCGGCGGGGTTATATGCCGACCACGTACAACCCGCCGAGGAATAAGGAGACATCGACCCGTGTGCGCTTGAGGAGTCGAGCCCGTTGGAAAGGGTGGTAGACGAAGGCGACTGGGTTTGGCAAGGGCGTATTAGGTCGCCTCTCTCGTTTTCTTCATTTCTCTCAGTCACAGTACACAACTTTACATAACATTGAATATCTTCATAACATAATTTTTTTTTTGCAATTCCAAACGCTGGAATGTTTTGATGATTTTTTATTTCAGTAATTAGATTCTCCTCCACATCATATTTTTTTTTCGTTAAAATCGGCTGGTAAATTGTGGTGTAAATAAATGTTTATTTATTTCTGTCCGTCTGTCCGTCTGTCTGTGGATTGATAAAAAGTACCATAACTTGAGTAAAACGCTGCAGATCGCAGTAATATTTGGTATGTATCTTCGACATATCGAATGCCCTTTTGGTATTGAAATTCAACCTAAAATCTTCAACCCTTCCAACACTTAACCTTAAATGTGGAAAAAGTCACTTGTTGCGATCACACCTTTAGCAATTTATTTCCTCGTCTTGTGTCCCTTGTACGATTCAACATCATAAAAAGTAACACATTGGAAATAAAAAAAAAGGGGAACACGAGAGTGTAATAATCCACTGTTTGTGCGACATTATTGTCGAGCGTGTTATATCTACCACCTGAGGGTGAGGACGAAGAAGACGTTGACCTATGACAGAGCTCACGTAGTCGTGTAAGACAAGAGAGAAGAGAGATGGGAAGCAGGTTGAAGTATAGAAAGGGAAGACAGTGAGAACGCAAGAGTTGGAAGACAGGAGTTGAAAAGAGGGAGTGGGGAAGACGGCGGAGGGAAGTATGTGGTTCGCTGGAGGATAGCGCGGTGTTCTGCCCCAGAGGTCGTAAGATTGCCTGCGCCCTCGTTTATTCCTTTCGCCTGCAGAGCGCTCGGGGATGTGAACAGATCCTGGGAGACTCCAGACGGGCTTCGGTCCCAGCGCGACACCGGAACGTCCTTCCGAGGTGATTGATCTCGTGTTCCACTAAATATCTTCTTACTTCCATCTTTTCGCTGCCTCACGGTTCCCGTATAACCATTATTACACCAGCGTCGTCACTGCCATTCTGCTTCAGTCATCCACTCGGAAATATTGTAGATTTTACAGCAGGAAACATTGAAAAACTACAATGGGTCATTAAAAAATCATTAAACCCTCACACGAGTCCGGTTAAAAATAATTTACAGGCAACATTGAACACATTTTAAAAAAATCCAGAACTGCAAAAAAATGTACAATTATATTTTTTACTTGTTAATGTATTTTTTATTTTATGAAATAAAAATGTAGAATCCATTCCGAATGAAAATCCACTATATCACAAATTTTTTTTTTAAATTTAGTAATAACGTTAACAATCATCGGAATAAATTATTTACTTTTTATCTTTATGACAAAGTTTGTTGAAAAATAAATAAATTATAAAATAAAGGGACATCGATAAAAACGACAAAATAAAATGGAACGCCCCGTATATAATGTCTGTACCTACTAGCAACAGATTGAATACACTGTGCACTCGTGTTTTATTTTAATCGTGTTCATGTTCAAGACCCGAGAATAAAACAGAATATTTATTAGATGCAAAGCACCAAAGCATTGCTCGACTGGAAGAAGAGATAGAGGAGGAGGAGAAGGAGAAGGAGGTGAGTTAGCAGCTCGGTTAGAGAATACCATAAGATACAAAGAGAAGGTAGGCGAAGAATAAAGAGAAGCGGAAGATAGGCGCAGGTCCGGAAGAGAGCCAACTATTCCAGCCGCACAAAGCGTTAGACTGCTCGCGTGGTCGCAGGTAAAAGTGCAGCAACGCGATAAGCCAAAGGCGATTCCTCGAAGGGGGCTTTAGTCACTCTCTGGCACACGTACATACGATCAGCAGCCTTTTCCGAGCCCCCTTCCCCCCTTTCCTCTTATCCCTTCCCCCCTTCCAATCTCTCAACCTACCCCTTAAGCTTGCAAAGTATTTACGGACAGGCAATTTCCAGGCCGACATGATCGCTTCACCGTGTCGTCAACAAATTTTTCATTTATCTGTTAAGAGGAAATAAAAAAATCCCAAACGCTGAAAACTTTAGACAATATTTTATTTCAGTAATTAGATTCTCCCTCATATCATAATTTTTTTCGTTAAATTCGGCTGGTAAATTATGGTGTAAATAAATGTTTATCTATTTACGTCCGTCTGTCCGTATGTCTGTGTACTGATAAAAATGACAATAACTTTTGCAAAACGCTGCAGATCGCAGTGATATTTGGTATATATATTCTACGTATATTCCCCCCTTCCAATTTCTCAACCTACCCCTTAAGCTTGCAAAGTATTTACGGACAGGCAATTTCCAGGCCGACATGATCGCTTCACCGTGTCGTCAACAAATTTTTCATTTATCTGTTAAGAGGAAATAAAAAAATTCCAAACGCTGAAAATTTTAGACAATATTTTATTTCAGTAATTAGATTCTCCCTCATATCATAGTTTTTTTTCGTTAAATTCCGCTGGTAAATTATGGTGTAAATAAATGTTTATCTATTTATGTCCGTCTGTCCGTATGTCTGTGTACTGATAAAAATGACAATAACTTTTGCAAAACGCTGCAGATCGCAGTGATATTTGGTATATATATTCTACGTATATACCCCCCTTCCAATTTCTCAACCTACCCCTTAAGCTTGCAAAGTATTTACGAACAGGCAATTTTCAGGCCGACATGATCGCTTCACCGTGTCATCAACAAATTTTTCATTTATCTGTTAAGAGGAAATAAAAAAATTCCAAACGCTGAAAATTTTAGACAATATTTTATTTCAGTAATTAGATTCTCCCTCATATCATAGTTTTTTTTCGTTAAATTCGGCTGGTAAATTATGGTGTAAATAAATGTTTATCTATTTATGTCCGTCTGTCCGTATGTCTGTGTACTGATAAAAATGACAATAACTTTTGCAAAACGCTGCAGATCGCAGTGATATTTGGTATATATATTCTACGTATATTCCCCCCTTCCAATTTCTCAACCTACCCCTTAAGCTTGCAAAGTATTTACGAACAGGCAATTTCCAGGCCGACATGATCGCTTCACCGTGTCGTCAACAAATTTTTCATTTATCTGTTAAGAGGAAATAAAAAAATCCCAAACGCTGAAAACTTTAGACAATATTTTATTTCAGTAATTAGATTCTCCCTAATATCATAGTTTTTTTTTCGTTCAATTCGGCTGGTAAATTATGGTGTAAATAAATGTTTATCTATTTATGTCCGTCTGTCCGTATGTCTGTGTACTGATAAAAATGACAATAACTTTTGCAAAACGCTGCAGATCGCAGTGATATTTGGTATATATATTCTACGTATATTCCCCCCTTCCAATTTTTCAACCTACCCCTTAAGCTTACAAAGTATTTACGAACAGGCAATTTCCAGGCCGACATGATCGCTTCACCGTGTCGTCAACAAATTTTTCATTTATCTGTTAAGAGGAAATAAAAAAATCCCAAACGCTGAAAACTTTAGACAATATTTTTTTCAGTAATTAGATTCTCCCTAATATCATAGTTTTTTTTCGTTAAATTCGGCTGGTAAATTATGGTGTAAATAAATGTTTATCTATTTACGTCCGTCTGTCCGTATGTCTGTGTACTGATAAAAATGACAATAACTTTTGCAAAACGCTGCAGATCGCAGTGATATTTGGTATATATATTCTACGTATATTCCCCCCTTCCAATCTCTCAACCTACCCCTTAAGCTTGCAAAGTATTTACGAACAGGCAATTTCCAGGCCGACATGATCGCTTCACCGTGTCGTCAACAAATTTTTCATTTATCTGTTAAGAGGAAATAAAAAAATTCCAAACGCTGAAAACTTTAGACAATATTTTATTTCAGTAATTAGATTCTCCCTCATATCATAGTTTTTTTTCGTTAAATTCGGCTGGTAAATTATGGTGTAAATAAATGTTTATCTATTTATGTCCGTCTGTCCGTATGTCTGTGTACTGATAAAAATGACAATAACTTTTGCAAAACGCTGCAGATCGCAGTGATATTTGGTATATATATTCTACGTATATTCCCCCCTTCCAATTTCTCAACCTACCCCTTAAGCTTGCAAAGTATTTACGAACAGGCAATTTCCAGGCCGACATGATCGCTTCACCGTGTCGTCAACAAATTTTTCATTTATCTGTTAAGAGGAAATAAAAAAATTCCAAACGCTGAAAACTTTAGACAATATTTTATTTCAGTAATTAGATTCTCCCTCATATCATAGTTTTTTTTCGTTCAATTCGGCTGGTAAATTATGGTGTAAATAAATGTTTATCTATTTACGTCCGTCTGTCCGTATGTCTGTGTACTGATAAAAATGACAATAACTTTTGCAAAACGCTGCAGATCGTAATGATATTTGGTATGTATATTCTACGTATTGAATGCAATTTTGATATTGAAATTCAACTACATAGGATCAGCAGCTTTTTCTGAACCCTCTTCCCCCCTTCCAATCTCTCAACCTACCCCTTAAGCTTGCAAAGTATTTACGGACAGGCAATTCCCAGGCCTATATGATCGCATCACCGTATCGCTCTCCCTCATATCATAGTTTTTTTTTCGTCAAATTCGGCTGGTAAATTATGGTGTAAATAAATATTTATCTATTTATGTCCGTCTGTCCGTATGTCTGTGTACGGATAAAAATGACAATAACTTTTGCAAAACGCTGCAGATCGTAATGATATTTGGTATGTATATTCTACGTATTGAATGCAATTTTGATATTGAAATTCAACTACATAGGATCAGCAGCTTTTTCTGAACCCTCTTCCCCCCTTCCAATCTCTCAACCTACCCCTTAAGCTTGCAAAGCATTTACGGACAGGCAATTTCCAGGCCTATATGATCGCATCACCGTGTCGCTCTCCCTCATATCATAGTTTTTTTTTCGTCAAATTCGGCTGGTAAATTATGGTGTAAATAAATGTTTATCTATTTACGTCCGTCTGTCCGTATGTCTGTGTACTGATAAAAATGACAATAACTTTTGCAAAACGCTGCAGATCGCAGTGATATTTGGTATATATATTCTACGTATTGAATGCAGTTTTGATATTGAAATTCAACTATATAGGATCAGCAGCCTTTTCTGAACCCTCTTCCCCCCTTCCAATCTCTCAATCTACCCCTTAAGCTTGCAAAGTATTTACGAACAGGCAATTTCCAGGCCTATATGATCGCTTCACCGTGTCGCTCTCCCTCATATCATAGTTTTTTTTTCGTTAAATTCGGCTGGTAAATTATGGTGTAAATAAATGTTTATCTATTTATGTCCGTCTGTCCGTATGTCTGTGTACGGATAAAAATGACAATAACTTTTGCAAAACGCTGCAGATCGCAGTGATATTTGGTATGTATATTCTACGTATTGAATGCAGTTTTGATATTGAAATTCAACTATATAGGATCAGCAGCCTTTTCTGAACCCTCTTCCCCCCTTCCAATCTCTCAACCTACCCCTTAAGCTTGCAAAGCATTTACGGACAGGCAATTTCCAGGCCTATATGATCGCTTCACCGTGTCGCTCTCCCTCATATCATAGTTTTTTTTTCGTTAAATTCGGCTGGTAAATTATGGTGTAAATAAATGTTTATCTATTTACGTCCGTCTGTCCGTATGTCTGTGTACTGATAAAAATGACAATAACTTTTGCAAAACGCTGCAGATCGCAGTGATATTTGGTATGTATATTCTACGTATTGAATGCAATTTTGATATTGAAATTCAACTACATAGGAGCCTTTTCTGAACCCTCTTCCCCCCCTCCAATCTCTCAACCTACCCCTTAAGCTTGCAAAGTACTTACGGACAGGGACAAAAAATAAAGTTTTTGTATGAGGAAGTAGGCTTTTTTTGGGACCCTGTAATATAAAATGATAATATGTCACGAGGTGTGGATTTTTAAAGCCAGAAAAGACTTTTCTTCGGGCCTGTCACTCTTTTCTCTACCCCTTTTTGTCGTATCTCTCTTATTATTTCCTTCTCACTCGCCACGAGCAGCCTCTGGGCACGACAGTTTAAAAATAGTGCGCCCACCAGATGGTGGCGCTCGGAGCGGGTGGCAGCAAGCACGGGCGCAACGTTCATTAATTAATTCAATCGAAGGCACGGGCGCCTAGCTCCCCGATACGAATAAACGCTCGGGGTCGGTTTAATACAGCAGGTGCCCGTGGACTCTTTGCCCTTCTTTGTCTTCCTCCTCTCGGTTTCCTTCCCTAAACAACAGCCCGACTAAAATATCTCCCTGTCTATTTTATCACTCCGATTCCCATAATTAAATCAAATCAAGACACTACAAATGTCAATTGCGGAGTAAAAATAATTTTCTTAAAACAGTGCTGGTTTTATTAACCAATAAATCAATATTTATTAAATTAACAAATATTCTTTTCATTATTACACAGACTTTTATTTATTAATTTTTTTATTAAATAAAGTAACAGAAAATATTGTAAATTTGAGGAATATAGAAAATAAAAATGTTAAAATCATTTTTTAGTAATTTTTTTAAATAGTGGTCATTTTTTTTATACTATAAAAAGAAAAAAATTTGGTGGAATTTTTTTCATTATTACACAGACTTTTATTTATTAATTTTTTTATTAAATAAAGTAACAGAAAATATTCTAAATTTGAGAAAATAGAAAATGAAAATGTTAAAATCACTTTTTAGTAATTTTTTTAAATAGTGGTCATTTTTTTTTATACTATAAAAAGAAAAAAATTTGGCGGAATTTCTTTCATTATTACACAGACTTTTATTTATTTATTTTTTTATTAAATAAAGTAACAGAAAATATTCTAAATTTGAGGAATATAGAAAATAAAAATGTTAAAATCACTTTATTAGTAATTTTTTAAAATAGTGGTCCCGTTTTTTTTTAATACTATAAAAAGAAAAAAATTTGGCGGAATTTTTTTCATTATTACACAGACTTTTATTTATTAATTTTTTTATTAAATAACGTAACAGAAAATATTCTAAATTTGATGAATGTAGAAAATAAAAATGTTAAAATCACTTTATTAGTAATTTTTTAAAATAGTGGTCCTGTTTTTTTTTAATACTATAAAAAGAAAAAAATTTGGCGGAATTTTTTTCATTAATACACAGACTTTTATTTATTTATTTTTTTATTAAATAAAGTAACAGAAAATATTCTAAATTTGAGGAATATAGAAAATAAAAATGTTAAAATCACTTTTTAGTAATTTTTTTAAATAGTGGTCATTTTTTATTAATACTATAAAAAGAAAAAAATTTGGCGGAATTTCTTTCATTATTACACAGACTTTTATTTATTTATTTTTTTATTAAATAAAGTAACAGAAAATATTCTAAATTTGAGGAATATAGAAAATAAAAATGTTAAAATCACTTTTTAGTAATTTTTTTAAATAGTGGTCATTTTTTTTTAATACTATAAAAAGAAAAAAATTTGGCGGAATTTTTTTCATTATTACACAGACTTTTATTTATTTATTTTTTTATTAAATAAAGTAACAGAAAATATTCTAAATTTGAGGAATGTAGAAAATAAAAATGTTAAAATCACTTTATTAGTAATTAGTAATTTTTTAAAATAGTGGTCCTGTTTTTTTTTAATACTATAAAAAGAAAAAACTGGCGGAATTTTTTTGGCTGCTGTAAATTTGCATACCAGAATAATAATTCGTGACATTCTGATAAATTCGCGTAACGAATAAATCGGTATGACTAAAATGTTTTTTTTTTTTTTGTAACAAGCATTAAGATGTACATTTTAATTGAAAAATTATCCTACGTTATGCATGAATTCTGTACTAAATGTGGAAGAAGTGAATCGTGTGGTTTTTACTTTACAATCAAGATTAAAATGGAGTGGACGAATAGGCCATTTTTAAATCTGGGTCAAATTTGTCATACCGATGATAAAAAGGTCAAATTAATAATTCACATATTTCAAAACGAACGTGAACAGTCCTTTCGAGTGAATAAAAAAAAAGAAATTAATTATTAACCCTTTACTGCTTGAATGGAAAATGCCATATTTTTTTTTTTATACCAGAAATGTTGTTTGATATTTCACATAATTTTTGTTAATAATGTGTTCATTAAATAATAATTGATCCTTTATTTTTGTTGCAGGTGAGTACCAGAATTTTGCTGCCTATTAACCATAAATATTGGGTATGCTGGTTGTAAACTCGGAAAATTCTCTGGGCTGCAGGTATTTATTTGTAGCAACAGTTTCAAAGGCAATATCAATTTACCAAAAGAGCGATAAACATCACTTTATGTGAAGTTCTACTGGAGATTTTATGTAAAACTTCATGGGAGCCAATCTTCGCTGTACGCATGTCGAGCTATGCACTCGCTAATAAATGCTATTACGTTCTCTTGACTATCCATGAAGCAACAAATTTCTTCGCATTATTAATAAATAGGTAAACGAGTTCTTCAATGTTGGCCTTTTCAGAATCCAAGAAATTTTTTTTTTAACTTTTCTGCATCATGTATAAAAATTGCAACCGTAAAAGCTGTAAAAATTTTTTTAAATAGCCTTCAAATTTTTTAAACAATTTAATTTTTTTTACTCCTACAAAAAAAAATAATTACCGAATTTTATTATATGATGAATCAATAAAAAAAAGGAATAATAACATTTTTACTAATTAATTATCTAAAAATGATTTTTATTCAATTTTGAATTTGGCATAAGAGAATTTAAAAAAACTGCTAATAAATTGGAATTGTTTAAAAATTTTTAAAAAATTCAAAATTATCCTTCAAATTTTTTAAACAATTTAATTTTTTTTACTCCTACAAAAAATAATAATAACCGAATTTTATTACTTAATGAATCAATAAAAAAGGAATAATAACATTTTTACTAATTAATTATCAAAAAATGATTTTTATTCAATTTTGAATTTGGCATAAGAGAATAAAAAAAAAATTTCTAATAAATTGGAATTGTTGAGTATTTAATTTTGATTAAATTATTTTTGAAAAAAATAATAACCGAACTTTATTATATAATGAATCAATAAAAAAAAAGGAATAATAATATTTTTACTAATTAATTATCAAAAAATGATTTTTATTCAATTTTGAATTTGGCATAAGAGAATAAAAAAAAATTGCTAATAAATTGGAATTGTTGAGTTTTTAATTTTGATTAAATTATTTTTGAAAAAAATAATAACCGAACTTTATTATATAATGAATCAATAAAAAAAGGAATAATAATATTTTTACTGATTAATTATCCAAAAATGGTTTTTATTCAATTTTGAATTTGGCATAAGAGAATAAAAAAAAATTGCTAATAAATTGGAATTGTTGAGCATTTAATTTTGATTAAATTATTTTTGAAAAAAATAATAACCGAACTTTATTATATAATGAATGAATAAAAAAAGGAATAATAACATTTTTACTAATTAATTATCAAAAAATGGTTTTTATTCAATTTTGAATTTGGCATAAGAGAATAAAAAAAAATTGCTAATAAATTGGAATTGTAGAGTATTTAATTTTGATTAAATTATTTTTGAAAAAAATAATAACCGAACTTTATTATATAATGAATCAATAAAAAAAGGAATAATAATATTTTTACTGATTAATTATCAAAAAATGATTTTTATTCAATTTTGAATTTGGCATAAGAGAATAAAAAAAAATTGCTAATAAATTGGAATTGTTGAGTATTTAATTTTGATTAAATTATTTTTGAAAAAAATAATAACCGAACTTTATTATATAATGAATCAATAAAAAAAGGAATAATAACATTTTTACTGATTAATTATCAAAAAATGATTTTTATTCAATTTTGAATTTGGCATAAGAGAATAAAAAAAAATTGCTAATAAATTGGAATTGTTGAGCATTTAATTTTGATTAAATTATTTTTGAAAAAAATAATAACCGAACTTTATTATATAATGAATCAATAAAAAAAAAGTAATAATAATATTTTTACTGATTAATTATCAAAAAATGATTTTTATTCAATTTTGAATTTGGCATAAGAGAATTAAAAAAAATTGCTAATAAATTGGAATTGTTGAGCATTTAATTTTGATTGTATTTGGGTTAATAACAGGTAATAATCAATGGGCTATGAAAATTGTATAATCAATACTGCATTCCATTTCCGATTGATGGTATAGCTATTATTAATCACTATTGTTACACACCCGATTATATGTATATATATATACACAATATAGAATATGTAATATATATTCAAAGTTCAAATATATGGATTCAGAAGCTCAAAACGTTGGAAATTAATTCCACTCTATCGAATTTTCCATTTTCCTCGCGTATTCTTCAATTCGCCTCTGGTTCGTCCGGGGACATCGAAATATTACAAAATTCGTTTCTCCAATTTCAATATTGAATTGATATTCGACCGAGCGTCACCGTGTCCGAGCTTTTCTCGTTCTCTTTTTCGCCTACCCATCCTCGGTATCTATTCCCCATGACACAGTATTTCAGTACATACATATATACATATATATAAATATATATATATATATATATATATATATATATATATATTAAAGCACTCGCGACGTTTCCGTTTCGTGTGAAAAATTCGACGAGACGTCGAGCAGGCGTTAGGTGTTAGGCGATACTACTACGTACATATATTATATATATATACATGTATTTATATACAAGGCATTCACCGCCAAATTAGCCGAAAGTGATTTTATTTTTTTTCGCTCATTCAAACATTTTCTATTTTGCTCTTTATTTTATCTAATGTATAGGAATATGTCGAGAACCTACAGAATTTTTTTTGGAGTAGGCAAAAAATATTTGTAGGGGTAAAAAAAGTTTTAGAAAAATTATGATGGCTGAACTGATTCCATTGCATATTATTTTTTTTTACAGAATCTGACACTTTTAATTTTTCTTTCAATTTTATATAAACTACAGCGATATATACAGAACCTATAAAAAAATTTACAGAGGAAACGAAAAATATTTGAAAGGGTAAAAAAAATATTCAAAAATTATAGTGGCTGAACTGACTCCAGCACATTTAATTTTTTTAACAGAATCTGACACTTTAAATTTTTCTTTCAATTTTATATAAACTACAGCGATATGTACAGAACCTATAAAAAAATTTCCAGAGGAAACGAAAAATATTTGAAGGGGTAAAAAAAATATTCAAAAATTATAGTGGCTGAACTGACTCCAGCACATTTAATTTTTTAACAGAATCTGACACTTTAAATTTTTCTTTCAATTTTATATAAACTACAGCGATATGTACAGAACCTATAAAAAAATTTCCAGAGGAAACGAAAAATATTTGAAGGGGTAAAAAAAATATTCAAAAATTATAGTGGCTGAACTGACTCCAGCACATTTTATTTTTTTTACAGAATCTGACACTGTAAATTTTTCTTTCAATTTTATATAAACTACAGCGATATGTACAGAACCTATAAAAAAAATTCCAGAGGAAACGAAAAATATTTGAAGGGGTAAAAAAAATATTCAAAAATTATAGTGGCTGAACGGACTCCAGCACATTTAATTTTTTTAACTAAATCTGACACTTTAAATTTTTCTGTCAATTTCATATAAACTACAGCGATATGTACAGAATCTATAAAAAAATTTCCAGAGGAAACGAAAAATATTTGAAGGGGTAAAAAAAATATTCAAAAATTATAGTGGCTGAACGGACTCCAGCACATTTTATTTTTTTAACAGAATCTGACACTTTAAATTTTTGTGTCAATTTTATATAAACTACAGCGATATGTGCAGAACCTATAAAAAAAATTCCAGAGGAAACGAAAAATATTTGAAGGGGTAAAAAAATGTCAAAAATTACAGTGACTGAACTGACGTGGAATTCCTCATATATATATAGTATAAAGTACGACAAACGTTTCACTCTACAAACGCATCCTGTCGCCTCACGATTTCCAACTGAATACGAACCATGGTGAACCACCCACACCCCCCTCCCCCTCATCCGTCCAAGTTGATTGAAGCCGAAGAATGTGATTGATTGCTGCCTGCGAAGAGATGAAAGAATGGATCGAAGAGTGCTGCAAGCTGCAACCGCGGATCTCTATTTCTCTCTGTTGATATCGTGGAGCGTACTATGTGCTCAGAACCCACCGAGAAAAATATGGTTCGAACGTGACGACGTGAACCATCCGTTATAACCAATATCTGACTAACGGATTGATCTGTCAATTCATTCTCACTGTGTAGTTCTTATCTTTTTTTTATTTTCATTTTTTTCTAATAAAACGTCGAGAGGTGGACTAAAATATTGAAAATTATGGGACAGTTGAAAAAACGTTGATTTTGATAATGACAAGTGAATCACTCAGAATTGAAAGATCTAATTTTTTTTTAAATCAATGCTTGCGGCTTAATTATTTTTCTAATTATTTTTATAATGAAATTGGTTTAATCATTCAAATATATAATTTAAAAAAATAAAAGCTGCAGATAATAGCTGATAATAATAATAATAATTATTATTATTATATTATATTAATTCCTATTATTATTATATTATATATTATATATATATATAATTATATTATATATAATTATATATATAATATATAATATATAATATAATAAAAATAATTACTATTATTATTATTATTGTCAGCCATTATCTGCAGCTTTTATTTTTTTTAAATTATATATTTGAATGATTAAACCAATTTCATTATAAAAATAATTATAAAAATAATTAAGCCGCAAGCATTGATTTAAAAAAAATAATTAGATCTTTCAATTCTGAGTGATTCACTTGTCATTATCAAAATCAACTTTTTTTCAACTGTCCCATAATTTTCAATATTTTAGTCCACCTCTCGACGTTTTATTAGAAAAAAATGGAAATAAAAGCTGCAGATAATAGCTGACAATAATAATAATAATAATAATAATAATAATAATTATTATTATTATTATTATTATTATTATTATTATTATATTATATATTATTATATATATATAATTATATAATTATATAATATATAATAATATATATAATATATAATATATAATATATAATATAATAATAATAATTACTATTATTATTATTATTGTCAGCCATTATCTGCAGCTTTTATTTTTTTTAAATTATATATTTGAATGATTAAACCAATTTCATTATAAAAATAATTAAGCCGCAAGCATTGATTTAAAAAAAAATAGTTATATTATTATTATTATTATTATATATATATTATATATATTATCATATAATAAATAAATAAATATATATATATATATAATATATAATATAATAATAATAATATACTATACTAATACACATTAAAAAATGTCGTGGTGTATAATTACCCAAAACATGTATTTTTTCAGTGCTATAATAATTGTTATATAAATAGTTTTATTAAAAATTGTACTTTAGTTCGTAATTGTCTTACGATAATGGACATCATTTAATTTGCTATTTTCGTAATGCTTTAGTTAAATTTAATGTTGGATTTCTCATATTTTATCTTGTACGAATGTCGGAAATAGGTAAAAAAAAAACTTTTAAGTTAGGTTCATGTAATTATACCAAAGCTAATAAAAACTTCCTACACAGCTGTTGTACGGCCACATTCGTTGATCGTCAAAAAAGTGGCTAACTAATTGATCGTAATTACCGCAAAGCCAATGAAAACTTCCCACACAGCTGCTGTATGGCCACATCCATTAATCATAAAAAGTGGTTTTAGCAAAGTGGCTGAATTTAGCACGAAATTCAAATCTCAAATTCGCACAAAACTCAAATCTAATCTCATACAAAGTAAAACGAAAAATTATAATTAAAAAAAAAAAAAGTTATTGTTTATTGCAATTTTTTTATTGCTACTTTTACAGAAAATTTCTGAACAATTTTTCTTACAAATTATTTTTTTATATACTAATTTCTTTTTATTTAATAATATATTAATTTTTATTTTATCTTTTTAATAATTAATTTTTTTTTCACATTTTGTGTGAGTATAAAAAATATTCTGTAAAAAGTAATGCATAAAAACATTTTTTTAAATTTCTTTTTAAATTACAATTATATATTAATGTTTATTTTATCTTTTTAATAATTAATTTTTTTTTCACATTTTGTGTGAATATAAAAAATATTCTGTAAAAAGTGATGCATAAAAACATTTTTTTAAATTTCTTTTTAAATTACAATTATATATTAATGTTTATTTTATCTTTTTAATAATTATTTTTTTTTAAATATTTTGTGGGAGTATAAAAAATATTCTGTAAAAAGTAATGCATAAAAACATTTTTTTTAAATTTCTTTTTAAATTACAATTCGTGTTTCTCTTTTCTACCTTGGAAAAATTCTAAAGAGTGGCTGACTTCTTGAAGCTATTATAATATTCTATGACATCCGGCAGCTTCAACCTCAACCATGAATTTTCCACGACAGTTTGTTCCAACAATTCTGCTGAGGGTCACGCCATTATTATTCTACGTCGAGGCGATGATACTATGCAAATCAATTCCGTTGATCGCCTTCTATTTGTTCATCCTCCATTTCACATCACGTTTGTCCGATCTCTTTTTTTTTTTTCACAGTTCTATTTCACCTCTGTCTCTATGCTGTTCTTGGTCATCACTCTTTCTCCCTATCCGTCTATGTCGATCTCATTCACCCTCCCTCCCACTTTTTCTCTATCCCTTTCTCTTTCTTTTTCTTATAAATAGAAAATAAAAAATATTAAAATTACATTGTTAACAAAAAAATCAGAAATTTGTTATTTATAAATTCTTCAATTAAATTTAATCTAAAAATGCAATATAAAATTAATATAATAAATAAATAAAAATATATATATAATTTTATAAAATGAATATAATAAAAAAATAAAAAATATAAATATATATAATAAATATATATATTATAAAATGAATATAATTTTATAGTAAAATAAAAAAAGTCGATGAGCCATATTTTTTTTTTGCATCACTGACGCGAATTTTTTTCGTAAAAATTGCTACGGGTTTTTTTTTTCTTCAATTTAGAATAATTTTTATTATTATTTTAATTATTTCCTTTAAGACAAAAAGAAAATCTTCAAAATTTTTGTCTTAAAGAAACCTAAAATAAATAAAAATATATATATATATAATAAATATATATTTTATAAAATGAATATAATTTTATAGTAGTAAAATAAAAAAAGGCAATGAACAATTTTTTTTTGCGTCACTGACGCGAATTTTTATCGTCGAAATTGCAACGTTTTTTTTCCTTCAATTTTTTAAATTTCTTCAGTATAGAATTTTTTTTCGTATTTTTAAAATAATTTTTATTGTTATTTTAATTATTTCCTTCAAGACAAAAAGAAAATCATCAAAATTTTTGCCTTAAAGAAAAAATCAACAATGTTTTTATTCCTAACGTAATAATAAAAAAAAATTTTTAAATGCGAAAAAATAATTTTTATTATTATAATAATAATTTTTATAATCAACAATGTTTTTATTCCTAACATAATAATAAAAATTATTTTTATCATTATAATAATAAAAATTATTTTTTCGCATTTAAAAAATTATTTTTTTATTATTATAATAATAAAATTTTTTTTTTTTTTGTATAATTATTTTTATTATTTAATAACAAAAATTATTAATTATAACATAATAAAAAAAAAAAATTTCGCATTCAAAAAATAATTTTTATTATTATAATAATAAAAAATTATTTTTTAAATGCAAAAAAAATCATTTTTATTATTACATTAGGAATAAAAAGAATGTTGATTTTTTCTCTAAGAGAAAAATTGAAGATTCTCTTTTTTTGCCTCTCTGTTTTTCTATCTTTGTATTTTTTTTTTCTATTTCTGTTTCTATCACTCCTTGTCTGTCTCGCTCTATCTCATTTGCTCTCTGGACGGATCCACCCATCTGATGGGACGGTCGAGGTGTCGTGACTCTTGGCGAAGCCGTTAAATACGAGACCGGGCGCGCGATATCTCGGTGCAATTTGTCGTCGAGCGATTCTCGAGCGACCGGACGGACGGGCCCAATGGCCGAGCGCACGGAGGAGGACGATGCAGAGAGCTTGACCTGTGGACGGCTCACAGCACGATTTGCTCCCTCGCTCGGTCAATTTCTCGCTCGCTTGCTCGCAACTCGACAATGTCCGCGTTCGGTCACAGGTATATACACAGTAACGCTTTTGCAAGTGCACAATACAGGTACATATTTACGTACTCAATACCTCACTGTCCAAGCTTTAAGCGACTAAGACGATAATACAACAATAGCAGCTGTTTGCTGACAATATCCAAATCCGAAGCATTGTTGACGATCAATTTAATCGTAAACTCTGAGAACCTCACCCAGATAATAATAACAATAATAATTCCATTTTTATTTCAATTTCTATCACTGCTCAAATATTAATTGTCATTTATTTTCAATTTTTAAATGTTTCGGTATGAAATTAATTATTTGTAATATATTGGTAATTTTTTTTTTTGTAAAGTTTGTAAAATTGTTTTGTTGCACAATATTTTGTTGCCAAATCTTTTTTTTTTAAGTCACTTTCTTCCTTTTCGACATTGTCATTGGCGTTTTTTTTTTAGGAATAAAAAAATTGTGCTCTTTTGTAAGCGCGTAATTTTTTTTTTTTTTTTCAGTGCACAATACAGGTAACTCTGAAAAATTCGGCAATATCATTCCATTTTTATTTAAATTTCCATCACTGCTCAAATATTAATTGTCATTTATTTGCAATTTTTAAATGTTTCGGTATGATATTAATTATTTGTAATATATCGGTAATTTTTTTTTGTCAAGTTTGTAAAATTGTTTTGTTGCACAGTATTTTGTTGCCAATTTTTTTTTTCCTGAGTCACTTTGTTCCTTTTCGACATTGTCATTCGCGTTTTGTCTAAGAATAAAAAAAATTGTGCTCTTTTGTAAGCGCGTAATTTTTTTTTTTTTTTTTTTTTTCAGTGCACAATACAGGTAACTCTGAAAAATTCGGCAATATCATTCCATTTTTATTTAAATTTCCATCACTGCTCAAATATTAATTATCATTTATTTGCAATTTTTTAATGTTTCGGTATGATATTAATTATTTGTAATATATTGGTAATTTTTTTTTTTGTAAAGTTTGTAAAATTGTTTTGTTGCACAATATTTTGTTTCCAAATTTTTTTTTCTAAGTCACTTTCTTCCTTTTCAACATTGTCATTGGCGTTTTTTTTTAGGAATAAAAAAAATTGTGCTCTTTTGTAAGCGCGTAATTTTTTTTTTTTTTTTTTTTTTTTTTTCAGTGCACAATACAGGTAACTCTGAAAAATTCGGCAATATCATTCCATTTTTATTTAAATTTCCATCACTGCTCAAATATTAATTGTCATTTATTTGCAATTTTTTAATGTTTCGGTATGATATTAATTATTTGTAATATATTGGTAATTTTTTTTTGTAAAGTTTGTAAAATTGTTTTGTTGCACAATATTTTGTTGCCAAATCTTTTTTTTTTAAGTCACTTTCTTCCTTTTTGACATTGTCATTGGCGTTTTGTTTAGGAATAAAAAAAATTGTGCTCTTTTGTAAGCGCGTAATTTTTTTTTTTTTTTTTCAGTGCACAATACAGATAACTCTGAAAAATTCGCCAATATCATTCCATTTTTTTTTATGTTCCATTACTGCTCAAATTAATTATAATTTATTTCCAATGTAAAAATATTTCTGTATGATATTCTAGGGTTAATTTATTGTAAAGTTGTTTTCTTAATATTTAAATATTTCGTAATATTTAAAAAGTTCGTTCATCAATTTCTGGCAATATTGTGGCAATTACGAATCGAGTACAAAATTATCTCCCATCAAAGTCGGTTTTTCAGTTTCACTTTATAAAAAAATAAAAATAAATAAAAATAAAAAAATTAAATAAAATAAAAAATGAGAGAATATTTTTTAAGCAATATTTCATGATATTAATTGCATTAGCAAATTGTCATACTGCCAGCGACTGCATATATGTTTCATCGAAATTCACAGTTTATTTCCGATAATCCTCTTTGCATTATGTCGAGTGACTTTGAGACTGGCATTACATTTCCTGTGATGCCCATTCGGCGACCCAATGTCATTCCCTTCCGCTCGTCCACTTTTTCCTTTTTTTTTGTTCTTCATTTTACTCAGTCGCAATTGAATATTATAACGCGTTGACATTGTGTCCTCCGTATATACGTACGGTACTTACATACGGGACATTCCGTGCCAACGCGACACTGACAAAAACACAAGTCAGAAATAAGTACTGAAGACGATAGAAATTTTTTCATTTTTAAAATAATGTCATTAATAATTAACTTCACTCAAGTGCGAAAAGTACAAAAAATTCATGTCAACATATAGTTTCAGTCTGCATTAAAACGTGGGAGAAAAACTGTTTCTTCAATTATTTCTTTCAAATCCAAAAAAATTTAAAAAAATTTATAGATATAAAAATAATAAACTTAATATATTTTTCAACATTTTTGGGGTGTGTACAGGCTTGTAAAATAATAATAAGTCTAATTAAAAATATAAAGGGTCAAATTTCATTGAGTTGGCTCGGAATGGCCCATATACATAACACATATGTATATATATATATATGTATTTATATGTTATATGCATATACCTACTATACATATATACAGAGGAAACAATGCAGTGACGTATATCTATATATAACACATATATATATATAGTTCGCGAAGCGAGTGGCACAGGACGCACGCCTGACGTCCGCTCTCGCTCTGACTCGGCTGCATTCATTTACACTAATGTACGCTGCAATTTGCGTTGCGCCAGACTCGACCGGTGCTCTCGTGCCTCGAGCTTTACAACCACGCGGACTTTCTCTCTCTCTCTCTAACTTTTCTCTCTCTGATGTTCTAAGCCGAGTAGATCACGTGCTGGATTCTCGCTCACGAACCGACTGGCTCTTTGCTCTACTCTCCTCTGCTTTCACGCTGCTTATTCGTTTCCGCTTTTTTTTTTGTTCTTTTCTTTTTTTATTTCTTTCTCTTAGCTAGTTCTACTTTGGACTCTCCAATCGTCGCTTCTTTCGGCATCTCTTAGTTTTGTCTTTTGGTTATTATCCTTCAAGATTCCTTTATTATTCTTAAACCCGAGAACACTAGAAAAATGCATGTTAATTAACTGCGTAATAATAAAGTAGAAATTATGAAAATCGTTTTAGGAATAACACTGGCACTGATCGATCCCCACACAATCATAGTTTCTCTCTACTGGAGTGTGAGCGTGAGCGTGAGTGTGAGTGTGAGTGTGAGTGTGAGTGTGAGTGTGAGTGTGAGTGTGAGTGTGAGTGTGAGTGTGAGTGTGAGTGTGAGTGTGAGTGTGAGTGTGAGTGTGAGTCTGCGAGTGTGAGTGTGAGAGTGTGAGTCTGCGAGTGTGAGTGTGAGAGTGTGAGAGTGTGGGTGTGAGTGTGGGTGTGAGTGTGAGTGTGAGTGTGAGTGTGAGAGTGTGAGAGTGTGAGTGTGAGAGTGTGAGTGTGAGTGTGTGAGTGTGTGAGTGTGAGAGTGTGAGTGTGAGTGTGAGAGTGTGAGTGTCAGTGTCAGTGTGAGAGTGTGAGTGTGAGAGTGTGAGAGTGTGAGAGTGTGAGAGTGTGAGAGTGTGAGTGTGAGTATGAGAGTGTGAGAGTGTGAGTGTGAGTGTGTGAGTGTGAGAGTGAGAGTGTGAGTGTGAGTGTGAGTGTGAAAGTGTGAGTGTGAGAGTGTGAGTGTGAGAGTGTGAGTATGAGAGTGTGAGTGTGAGAATGTGAGTGTGAGAGTGTGAGAGTGTGAGTGTGAGCGTGAGAGTGTGAGTGTGAGAGTGTGAGTGTGAGAGTGTGAGTGTGAGTGTGAGAGTGTGAGAGTATGAGTGTGAGTGTGAGTGTGAGTGTGAGTGTGAGTGTGAGTGTGAGTGTGAGTGTGAGTGTGAGAGTGTGAATGTGAGAGTGTGAGTGTGAGAGTGTGAGTGTGAGAGTGTGAGAGTGTAATTGTGAGAGTGTGAGTGTGAGAGTCTGAGTATTTGATGGTGTGATTGTGTGTGTGAGTGTGAGAGTCTGAGTATTTGATGGTGTGATTGTGTGTGTGAGTGTGAGCGTGAGTGTGAGTGTGAGTGTGAGTGTGAGTGTGAGTGTGAGTGTTTGATGGTGAATTTTTAAATATAAAAAAATGAATTACGATTTCTACAAAATTGTGGTCGCCTCTCAGGAATAACCGCATAAAATGGATCGACAAATCTGTGTGTTTTTTCTTTTTATTTAATTCACGAATCGCTCTCGGGATAATACATCCTCAAACGTTCTGTATATCACAGTCCGGAAGTCTGTCATTATAATGAAAAGGTCTCGAAACTTATAACCTTTTAATTAATTATATTAAATACCAAACTTTCTTATAAACTCCATTCATTTTAAGATTGGTCTTTGAATCTGTTAATTCAACTTCAACTTTATTCCCGGTTGGAAGCCATTTTGCCGACGCTTCGTTTACTGCAGAAGCAGCAGTAGCAGCAACTGCTCCGATCGGGTTTCTTTCGAGCGCAGGGACTCGTTATCCAGTCGCAGGTGCAATATAATCGACCTCTGCCACCGAGTTTTCGAAACCACCCCGCTCCCCGCTATATCCTTCCTACCCACGACTGCATCTCGTCTTTGTCGTTGACGATGCAAAGTCGAGCGCGAAATCGGACACCCCGGTGGGTCACCCGCTCGTTTCCATTGTACTTGGGGACATCCTCCGTCTCTAACCGACGTGATATACGGGTGTACGACGATCTGTATCGGAACTGACATCCCGTATGCGTCCCTGTGCTATGTGCATCTAGTGTACGTAGGTTAGTGGCGTCTGTACCTATTGTCGCGTAACGCTCTGGACTCTTGAGAGATGGTTGAGAGGAAGTGTGAGTGTGAGTTCCTACACGAGTGTGAGTGAGGGAAAGTGTTTATGTTTGTGTGTGCGTGTGTGTGACAGAGAGAGGGAAAGACAGTGTGTGAATATTTGTGTGTTTGTGAGTGTGTGAATATTTGTGTATTTGTGAGTGTGTGAATATTTGTGTGTTTGTGAGTTTTTTAATATTTGTGTGTTTGTGAGTGTGTGAATATTTGTGTGTTTTTGAGTGTGTGAATATTTGTCTGTTTGCGAGTGTGTGAATGTTTGTGTGTTTGTGAGTGTGTGAATATTTGTGTGTTTGCGAGTGTGTGAATATTTGTATGTTTGTGAGTGTGTGAATGTTTGTGTGTGTGAGTGTGTGAATATTTGTGTGTTTGTGAGTGTGTGGATATTTGTGTTTGTGAGTGTGTGAATATTTGTGTGTTTGTGAGTGTGTGAACATTTGTGTTAGTGAGTGTGCGAATGTTTGTGTGTTTGCGAGTGAGTGATTATTTGTGTTTTTTTGAGTGTGTGAATATTTGTGTGTTTGTGAGTGTGTGAATGTTTGTGTG
This sequence comes from Ephialtes manifestator, assembly GCA_963970395.1. Lineage (NCBI taxonomy): Eukaryota > Metazoa > Arthropoda > Insecta > Hymenoptera > Ichneumonidae > Ephialtes > Ephialtes manifestator. The sequence continues at coordinate 28,684,246 of OZ019980.1, forward strand.
TTTGTGAGTGTGTGAATATTTGTGTTTGTGAGTGTGTAAATATTTGTGTGTTTGTGAGTGTGTGAATATTTGTGTGTTTGCGAGTGTGTGAATATTTGTGTGTTTGTGAGTGTGTGAATATTTGTGTTTGTGAGTGTGTGAATATTTGTGTTTGTGAGTGTGCGAATGTTTGTGTGTTTGCGAGTGAGTGATTATTTGTGTGTTTGTGAGTGTACGAATATTTGTGTGTTTGCTGGTGTGTGAATATTTGTGTGTTTGTGAGTGTGTGAATATTTGTGTGTTTGTCAGTGTGTGAATATTTGTGTGTTTGTGAGTGTGTGAATATTTGTGTGTTTGTCAGTGTGTGAATATTTGTGTGTTTGTCAGTGTGTGAATATTTGTGTGTTTGTGAGTGTGTGAATATTTGTGTGTTTGTGAGTGTGTGAATATTTGTGTGTTTGTGAGTGTGTGAATATTTGTGTTTTTGTGAGTGTGTGAATATTTGTGTGTTTGTCAGTGTGTGAATATTCGTGTGTTTGTGAATGTGTAAATATTTGTGTTTTTGAGTGTGTGAATATTTGTGTGTTTGTGAGTGTGTCAATATTTGTGTGTTTGTGAGTGTGTCAATGTTTGTGCGTTTACGAGTGAGTGAATATTTGTGTGTTTGTGAGTGTGTGAATATTTGTGTGTTTGCGAGTGTGTGAATATTTGTGTGTTTGTGAGTGTGTGAATATTTGTGTGTTTGTGAGTGTGTGAATATTCGTGTGTTTGCTAGTGTGTGAATATATGTGTGTTTGTGAGTGTGTAAATATTTATGTGTTTGTGAGTGTGTGAATCTTTGTGTGTTTGTGAGTGTGTGAATGTTTGTGCGTGAATATTTGTATGCGAATATTTGTGTGTGAATATTTGTGTGTGAATGTTTGTGTGTGAATATTTGTGTGCAAATGTTTGTGTGCGAATGTTTGTGTGCGAATGTTTATATATGTAAGTTTGCGTGTGAATGTTTGTGTGTATGAGAGAGAAAGAGAAAGAAAACGTGTTTATGTGTGTGTGTGGGTGTGTGCGTGTGCGTGTGCGTGTGCGTGTGCGTGTGCGTGAGTGTGTGCGTGAGTGTGAGTGTGAGTGTGAGTGAGTGTGAGTGTTTGCATATGTGTGTGAGACATAGATGAAGAAGGAATGTAAGTGTGAATGTTTATATGTGTGTGTGTGTTTGTGTGCTTGTGTGTGTGTGTGTGAGGGAGATGGAAGGAAAAGCCATCACGTATGTTCTGTGCTGTATGCCTCGTCCTCGATTCCGTTTAGACGCTTCCCACCGGGTTATGGTATATATGGTCGGAAGCATATAAGCAACATGGAAAGCCGGAAACTCGTCTGAGTAACTCGCGAATGACTATATCCCAGCGCAACGGTATTATCTGATTAGAGTTGAGGATTCCAGTATGATTTGTAAGAGACCCTGATATCCACTATCAGATTATTAGAGCTTGAAATCTTGTGAACTATAGTCAAGGACAAAATACAACGCATCGAAGAAAACCAATTTCTATGAAAAATCTCTCGACCTCAAGTCAGATCCACGAATTCTGCATTCAGAATAATCGCAAAAATTACTTTTGTTTTTTTTTTGTTTTTTAAATCACCGTAAAAAAGGTATATATTCCTTGACAAAATATACGACTTGATTTCAACACTCCAAATTCCAATTTTGAAAAAAATTCAAAACTTAATTGCATAAAAAATATAAAATATCATCCCCATTTATTTCCCTCGTCTCATCAACCCCTATTAAAATTGCAAAAATCCAAAAAAAAAAAACAAAAATAATTCTATCAAATTTCCCAGCTTTAATCGCGACTCGTAAGTGGAATGGAAATTTTCGTTAAACCCCATAGCAGATTTCAATGAGTTTCAGGAGTTGTGAGGAAGTCGGTGGAGTGTCACGTTACGATGGTTTCCTAGTTGCGACGGAACCGACACATCGCTCCAAATGTAGAGGGAACTGGCAGCGCAGTCTTCGGCGAATTGGGGGGAAAGGAAAGGGGAGAAATGCCGAGCGTTCTACTGTTGGTAGCGGCAAAGTGTCGCGGCCGTTCGTACAGCCCGAGACATGCAGCCCAACTCGCGTGTCTCTCCCTTATCACTCGGCAAGATAGCTTGCACTTTGCATACGTGGCATAATTCAACGCCAAACCCGTTCCAACCCTTTCGTCTGACACCGCTACCTTCAATCTTCTGTCTCACTTTCTCTCCCCCGGCTTTTCCCATGGCATCGTGAGTCTCCTCTTCCTTCAGCACATTTCTCTATAAGCTGCGTGTGCCTTGGCTTCTAACTCACGCTCATTCACTCTTGGTTCGCATCCTCCTGTCCTCGTTCATACCCTACAGCAAATAAGCCCTAAGGGAATGAGCGCTTTTCCTTATACCGCCTGACATTGTGGGACATTTATCAAGCGCGGCTTTCCATAATTTAAACGGAAAAATCTTTCCAGGTAATTCGAGGTAGATGTCATTTAGATTTTCATAATAGTTTTTTTTGTGACAGTTTTTTTTTGCTTCTGGTTTCCTTGAAGGAAAATTTGGTATTCGTAATTGTGAAGTGAGAGTCATTAATAATTGGCACATGCGACTATTTTTCTTTAGTCACTGGAATATTAAATAGTACTTTAATTATATAAATATAGTCACGAATATATATATTTTTTTTGTCAATGTAACTATAAAATATAGTCACAACTTTTTTTTTTTTTTTTTTTTTTTTTTTTTTTTTTTTTTTTTCATTAATTTGAGTTATTAATAATTGGCACATGCGACTATTTTTCTTTGGTCACTCTATTATTAAATAATACTGTAATTATATAAATATAGTCACAAATATATATTTTTTTGTCAATGTAACCATAAAATATAGTCACAACTTTTTTTTTTTTTTTTTTTTTTTTTTCATTAATATGAGTCATTAATAATTGGCACATGCGACTATTTTTCTTTGGTCACTGGATTATTAAATAATACTGTAATTATATAAATATAGTCACAAATATATATGTTTTTTTGTCAATGTAACTATAAAATATAGTCACAACTTTTTTTTTTTTTTTCATTAATATGAATCATTAATAATTGACACATGTGACTATTTTTCTTTGGTCACTGGATTATTAAATACTGTAATTATATAAATATAGTCACAAATATATATTTTTTTGTCAATGTAACTATAAAATATAGTCACAACTTTTTTTTTTTTTTTTTTTTTCATTAATATGAGTCATTAATAATTGGCACATGCGACTATTTTTCTTTGGTCACTGGATTATTAAATAGTACTGTAATTATATAAATATAGCCACAAATATATATATTTTTGTCAATGTAACTATAAAATATAGTCACAACTTTTTTTTTTTTTTTTCATTAATATGAGTCATTAATAATTGGCACATGCGACTATTTTTCTTTGGTCACTGGATTATTAAATAGTACTGTAATTATATAAATATAGTCACAAATATATATTTTTTTTGTCAATGTAACTATAAAATATAGTCACAACTTTTTTTTTTTTTTTTTCATTAATATGAGTCATTAATAATTGGCACATGCGACTATTTTTTTTTGGTCACTGGATTATTAAATAGTACTTTAATTATATAAATATAGTCACAAATATATTTTTTTTGTCAATGTAACTATAAAATATAGTCACAAATTTTTTTTTTTTTTTTTTTTCATTAATATGAGTCATTAATAATTGGCACATGCGACTATTTTTCTTTGGTCACTGGATTATTAAATAGTACTTTAATTATATAAATATAGTCACAAATATATATATTTTTGTCAATGTAACCATAAAATATAGTCACAACTTTTTTTTTTTTTTCATTAATATGAGTCATTAATAATTGGCACATGCGACTATTTTTCTTTGGTCATTGGAATATTAAATAGTACTGTAATTATATAAATATAGTCACAAATATATATTTTTTTTGTCAATGTAACTATAAAATATAGTCACAACTTTTTTTTTTTTTTTTTTTCATTAATATGAATCATTAATAATTGGCACATGTGACTATTTTTCTTTGGTCACTGGATTATTAAATAGTACTGTAATTATATAAATATAGTCACAAATATATATTTTTTTGTCAATGTAACTATAAAATATAGTCACAACTTCTTTTTTTTTTTTTTTTTTTTTTTTTTTCATTAATATGACTCATTAATAATTGGCACATGCGACTATTTTTCTTTGGTCACTGGATTATTAAATAGTACTGTAATTATATAAATATAGTCACAAATATATATTTTTTTGTCAATGTAACTATAAAATATAGTCACAACTTTTTTTTTTTTTTTTCATTAATATGAGTCATTAATAATTGGCACATGCGACTATTTTTTTTGGTCGCTGGATTATTAAATAGTACTGTAATTATATAATTTTTTTTTCACGTTTTTATGGCAGTACACTTAGAATGGTTTAAAATGTTGAGAAAAGTGGTTTAGAAAAAATGTGTGTGCAGATTTCCTTGTTTTTGCAATAACTGACATAATTTTTCACGGATCTTGCTCAAATTTCGTAGGCAAGTAGAGTGTGTCATATTTAAAATTTTTTCAGATTCAAATTTTACAGTATTTGGGATATTTCCAAAAAAGTCATTCTACGCTGTAACTTTTGTAAATCACGAGTTATCAGATTGAAATTTTGTACACAAATGGGCTAATACAAAACTATGATTGGTGCCAAATTTGGCGATAATCGATATAGAATTTTTTTTTTTAGATAATTTCGACTAATTTTTGGTAAATGACAATTATGTTCGGTTTCCTTTAGGAATACAACAATTTTTTTTTTTCGAAATTTATGCCAGTGAAAGATTGAATAGCGAGTGAGAGAAAGGCTCGTATTTATATTAGCGTTAATGATTTATTCAGTCGGTGTTTCCCATCTCGTGTGCATGAGGCTATCGATAGTTTGGCAAATTCGATATTGCGGAAGCGCAGAACGGCAGAACGGCATACAGCAGACAGCTGTTCCGATACGAGTAAACTTTATTTAACCAGAAACGTACTCGAGAATCCATAGGTACTAATAATATCGGGAGGATTTACTGCCACGATTCGAACTCGAATAAGCGAAGCAACATTTGCTGATATTGTTTCGTGTGCATTTGTGTGTGTATGTGTGTGTCAATGTGAGAAATGACAGTTTGGTACAGAGGCAACAGTTGCTAAACACCATATTGAATGAATTATTCAGGGATCGATAAATACAATAAATAAATTAAAGCTCGAATAATCAGTAATAAATATGTGTGGAGCAAGCGAGCCTTTGTTCCACAAACCCAGATAATTAATCCCGACTCGCAAAATTGAAAATATTCCCGTATAAAACAATATTAAAAATGTCGAAAGTGATTTACACCAATAAAATATCGGTACTGAATTTTTAAAAAATTCCAACTCGTGGTGAATTAATTTTCTGTTTAAATGAATAATCTGCATAGACACATGTGTTTTTATTATCAAAAATATTTGGAACAAGAAACGAAAGAAAATAAATAAAAAATTAAATAACGAAAAATTATTGTCATTGCTTTTTTATGAATAAAAACCATAATATTGATCTGAATATTACGAGTGATGGCTTATTTTGTTTATTGGAAGATGCTCTGTCGATCCACTGTTTAGATTTTTTAATCTTTTTATTTGTTCAAAAGTTACGAGCATTTGAATGTTTATTTTAGGTTAGGTTAGAAGAAACAAATGATCATAACTTTTGAAAGACTAATGGCATAATAAATTCCAGCTGGGAAATTATGGAGGTGCTTCTAATGTACAAAATAAGCCATTACTCGGCATAATCGGATTACTATTATGACTATTATTCTAAAAACTAGATTGAAACACGTTCATCGGATATTAGCATATTTTGTCGGCGTATTTTTTTTCTTTTTTTTTCAACCTATTTCAACAACCTATTTAAGGCTTGCGATGTTAGCGTTGTTAGGAAATATTAAAAACAGAACACGACTAACGATCGGCTTGTAGTGACAAATGTCGATCTTCAACTCTGAACATTTTTCTTCTGTATTACAAATTGTATCGACATTCCTGAGCGGCTTAACTATCGTCATTTCGCTAGTTTCTGGTATATTCACAGCTCTTTCTATTCGCTTGAGTCATCATGACCTCGATTGTTGGTCCAGTCACTGGGCAAAAGCGTCCGGCTCAACTCATACCGGAAATTCTTTCTTGACTTTTATCCTACAATAGAATATAAAGCCTTGCACGACTTCAGAGGGCTTAATTAATTAATAATAACAATATCGTTGCTTAAATCATGTATAAAGGCTTGCACGACGTCAAAGGGATTAATTAATTAATAATAACAATATCGTCGCCCGATCGATAATATCTAAAAAAAAAAAAAAAAAAATACGAAAAATTATTATTAAAAAAAGTAATCATAAATTCACTAAAATAGTTAAAAATAAATCAAAATATAATAATGTCATAAAAAGCAATTATAAAAAAATTGATTTTTAAATTATCAAAAATTGATTTACATACATAAATTGATTTAACCGCAATTTATGTATTTAGCAACATTTATCTTCATCGCTTTTATTTAGTCACTCTGTATGTGCATTGACAGTGATATACGAATCTATAAATAGGCATCATGTGCATTTGAGTAAATTGCTGGGCGTTTATCGGTCAAATGTGTGCGCTCGTGACATTCTTGCTTGCATATGTGCTCATATGTTTTCATGAATGAAGTTGTAGGAAAAAAAAAAAAAAAATTCCCGCGATGGGTCAACTCGCACCAGTTGACTCCGATAATTGCGCGGTAGAATCGTCCCGTGAACGAGTGAGATAGAGGATGCTCGGGCGAGAGATCAGAGGGCAAAATGAGGCGACATTAGCCTGTTAGCCCATTAGTACGAGTCATCGCCCACTGACCAGCAGTGACCACTGACCACTGTTCGCTCGCTCTGTGCTGCGTTGCGGCCGCTACGTTGTACTCCTGTTACAACTGTTCCCTTTCCCTTTGCGGTGTGTGGTTCCCTCATGACCGATGGTGGCTCCATTTTCCAAGACTTTTTTGCAACGATTTTATTCCTCCATTAATGGATGCGAAGGATATATAATTCAGGGCAAATTAAACACACTGCGGCGATCGGATTTACGAGTTTTTCATTAAACCCTTGAAGCATATTAATTGAACGCATTAAATCGATTCTTTGAAATTTCATCGACGTATGTTTCGAACACAACGAATATTATCGGCTGGGGCGTGCTGAAAAATAATTCTGTACGAAGTTTATGCCACGGAATAAATTGTGTAAATTTTTAATGAATTAAAATATCGTGAGACAAGTTTTTAGGGCTGCCCAAAATATGATCCCTCATAAGCCTAGGCCCAGGGCTGTCCAAAATATGATCCCTCATAACACAAGTCTTAGGGCTGTACAAAATATGATCCCTCATAAGACATGTCGTGGAGATGTCCAATATATGATTCCTCATAAGACAAGACCCAGGGTTGTCCAAAATATGATCCCTCATAAGACAAATCTCAGGGCTGTCCAAAATATGATCCCTCATAAGACAAGTCGTAGGGTTGTCCAAAATATTATGCCTCATAAGACAAGTCGTAGGGCTGTCCAATATACGATTCCTTATTAGACAAGTTCTAGGGCTGTCCAATATATGATCCCTCATTAGACAAGCCCTAGGGCTGTCCAAAATATTATCCCTCATAAGACAACTGTTAGGGCTATCCAATATATGATCCCTCAAACGACAAGTTTTAGGGCTGTCCAATATATGATTCCTCATAGAACATTCCCAGGGCTGTCCAAAATATGATCCTTCATCAGGCAAACGCTAGGGCTATCCAAAATATGATCCCTCATAAGACAAACGCTAGGGCTATCCAATATATGATCCCTCATAAGACAAGTCCTAGGGCTGTCCAATATCGGATCCCTCATAAGACAAGTCCTAGGGCTGTCCAATATATGATTCCTCATGAGACAAATCCCAGGGCTGTCCAATATATGATTCCTCGTAAGATAAGTCCTAGGGCTGTCCAATATATGATCCCTCTTAAGACAAGACCTCGGACTGTCCAATATCGGATTCCTCATAAAACAATTCCTAGGGCTGTCCAATATATGATCCCTCATTAGACAAATCCTAGGGCTACCCAATATATGATCTCTCACAAGACAAATTCTAGGGCTGTCCAATATATGATTACTCATAAGACAAGTCGTAGGGGTGTCCGATGTATGATTTCTCGTAAGGCAAGTTGTAATCTTGTTACATTTGTTACTTTCCCTTTGCGGTGTGTCGTCCCTTCGTGACCGTTGGGGGCTACGTTTCGAAAGCCCGTTCTGCAACAACTTTATTCCTCCATTAATGGATACGAAGGATATATAATTCAGGATAAATTAAACACGCTGCGGCGATCGGATTGACGAGTCTTTCATTAAGCCCTTGAAGCTTATTAATTGAAGGCACCGATTCGATACTCTGAAATTTTATCGACATATGTTTCGAACATAACGAATATAATGAACCCGAGCGTGCTGAAAAATAATTCGGTAGGAAATTTATGCTACGGAATAAATGACATAAATTTTTAATGTATTAAACTATCTCGTATATAATTTGAGCGAGAATTTCATATTTATATGGCAAGCCATACGCATAATGGAATTCATGTAAATTAATTGGAAAAATTCTACAGAGAAATAGAGACGTTGAGGGAAAAGTACTAATTTTTCATTAAGATGATTGACTAGCGAAAAATAAAGTATTACGAGTGCGTTTGATATCATTAAAGTTAATTAAGTAATTACTTAGGGCACGAACGCTGAAATCAATGTTCTTTGTAAATGAAGAGATAATTAATTGGCGGTGGATAATTATGAACGATTCTTTTACACATTTACCAGCGGTCGCTTCACCATTGAATTTGCGGGTACTTGACAGAATCGAGTACAACTCGAGACATCGAGCGGTTCCATTTAGGAACACCGCGTAGATTTCCAACCCACATAACGAGAATCGTTTCGCTGTTAGCGCTTCCACGAGTCTGTTGAGAAAGTATTCGCCCAACGCAACGAGCTTAAGTGAGCTCTCTTTAGAGAAATGAAAATATATTTCCAGTATTTTCTTCGTCCTCGCTTTTAAAAAAAATTTATTTCAATAATGGTCTGCATTTCAAACTGCATATTAAATATCTTAGCAGTAAAGTCAAGTCCCAGTGCTATCGAAGATATGATCCCTCATAATACAAATCCCGGATAGTCCAAAATAAGATCCCTCAAAAAACAGGTCCCAGGGCTGTCCAAAATCTGGTCCCTCAAAAGACAAGTCCCAGGATAGTCCAAAATATGATCCCTCAAAAGACAAGTCTCAGGGTAGTCCAAAATCTGGTCCCTCAAAAGACAAGTCCCAGGGTAGTCCAAAATATGATCCCTCAAAAGACAAGTCTCAGGGTCGTCCAAAATATAATCCCTCAAAAGACAAGTCCCAATATAGTCCAAAATATGATCTCGCAAAAGAGAGGACCCAGGGTAGTCCAAAATATGATCCATTGCCGAAACCTCACTACCATTAACAAAATATGATCCCGCAAAAGGCATGCTAGGTCGGTTCAAGACATGATCTCTCGTAAGACAAGTTCTAGGGTAGTCCAAAATATGGTCCCTCAAAAGACAAGTCCCAGAGTAATCTAAGATATGATTCCTCATAAGACAAGTTTCAGGGCTGTCCAATATATGATCCCTCATAAGACAAGTCCCAGGGCTGTCCAATATATGAACCCTCATAAGATAAGTCCCAGGGTAGTCCAAAATATGATCCCTCATAAGACAAGTTCCAGGGCTGTCCAATATATGATCCCTCATAGGACAAGTCCTAGCGCTATCCAATATATGATCTCTCATAAGACAATTCCCAAGGCTGTCCAATATATGATCCCTCATAGGACAACAAGTCCTAGGACTGTCCAATATATCATCCCTCATAAGACAATTCCCAAGGCTGTCCAATATGTGATACCTCATAAGACAATTCCCAGGGCTGTCCAATATATGATCCCTCATAAGACAAGTTCCAGGGCTGTCCAATATATGAACCCTCATAAGATAAGTCCCAGGGCTGTTCAAAATATGATCCCTCATAACTCAAGTCCTAAGGCTGTCCAAAAAAGGTCCCACATAAGAAAAGTCCCAGGATGGTCCAAAATATTATCCGTTGTAAAACAAGTCCCAGGGCTGTCCAAGATAGGATCACTCATAGAACAATTCCCAGGGCTGTCCCATATATTATCACTCATAGAACAAACCCCAGGGTTGTCCAAGATATGATCCCTCATAATAAATTTCCGAGAACTATCTAACGATTCCTGATAACAGAAGACCAATTTTACGCCCAATCTTACAGAAGGCAAGTCCCAGGTCTTCACACAAAGTCCCTTGAAACTCAAGTCCCAGAATTAGAAGATGTTAGGAGTCAATATTTATCAATTTACGGACTTAGCTAAACAACTCGCCACTTCAAATCCTTAATAAAAATAACCTAACAAGATGATCCGAACATACAGATGATCGTTTAGTACTTCAAACTTCACAGAATATACCTTATATTAAGTATTACCGCTATTCCATATTTTCTAAGCGTACTTTAGAGACCTAACCAATACATACGTGTGTTTCGATTACATATATTGTAGACATTGTATATATGTATACATACATACTACATAAGCGTACTTATAGTGGGGTAGATGAACTCGTAGAAAGCGACGTAGCAGAGTCTCGGGATTAAGCCGGTGGCTAAGCTTTCTCAAGCTTCTCGCACTCTCCGCCCATGCACCTCAAGATTGGACAAGTCCTCGCGACTGGCAATTTCGGGCTAGTCCCACTTCGACGACATCAAGACCATAAGACCTCTTCTTCGTCTTCAGCACTCCTGTCGACGAGTATTTCGTCGTCGCAGTCCTAAAGTCCTTTACTTTCTACATATACGTATATATGTATACATACTCGTTACATTCTACTGGCTATATATACACTTCGTCGCGAAACGTTGCATCTCTTTCTTCCACATTCTCCTACTATGTGCTCTTGGAGATCAGGGACCTATCAATGGTCCGTAGAATATTCTCGTTGATGGCAAAGTCTTGGGTTTGAAACCTTGGTCATATACCCACGAAACTAGCGTTGCCGATTATGTCTTTTCTCTCCTTGGCTCTGCTGATTGGGCTTTTCTCTCTTTCTTCAGTATTCAGTGTAATGCATTCCGTCTACCGTTATTCATCCGTTGGGTTGTGATGCTTACAGCTCTTCTCTCCATTTCCAACTTCTTTTCTTTTCATTCATTCGTTATTAAGATATCCCGACCGTGGCAAAGATTCTCCTCTACATTCTTTCGTGGCTCTTCTTTATATCCACTGGCTTCTTTGTTCCATTTTTCCCTTATTTTTCTTCTGGCACTTTGGTACGTTTTTTTTTCTTTTTTTTTCTTTCCAACGATAAGTCATTCTTGCCTATATACTAGTACATCGTGGCCCAAATACGTCTTCTCGTTCTGGCAGTACGTCTTACTACGTTTTGTTCCATGGTCTCCTGGTCGTACAATCTTCCAGAAATGCGGTGTGGTTTTCTAACAAGGTGACCCTACGGTAATCGGATTTTTGTGATTTTTGGTAATTATGGTACGTGTAGTTGGGAACTTGAATAAAAATTTCTCAAAGTGGTTCGACGCACTATTCAGAAATTATTAGATAATCGACTTTAAAGTTTTTTTTATCAACACCTGTATAAAGTAGACGTAACGGTATTCACAATTTTTCTTTTTTCAAAACCCCATTTTATATTTGTTGTTATTCTCATTCCGGAAATTAGGCTGCACATCGGGAATATTTATTTTAAATTAACAATAAGGTTTTTGGAAATGAAATAAACGACGTCGGATAGGAAATGAAATGTTCATTTATTGTCGTATCAATTTTTTTGACATGTCATGCAGTGCCTTCTATTTTGAAGCGATTACGTTTACTTCTTTACTTCTTTTTTTTCCTTTCCAACGACAAGTCATTATATTCTATATCCTAGTACATAATCGCGCAAATAAATGTTTCCATTCTGGCAATAGGGTTTGCTACGTTTTGTTCTGCTGTCTCCTCGTTGTAGAATTTTCCGGCAATGTGGTGTGGTGGTCTGAAGGTTTCCGCAACTTGGCCTCAGCACACATAATATTATGAAACTATACATATATATACACACATATATCCCTCTACATGTTTTACGTATATTCCTCGACCACGTCGGGCAATCGGTAGAGAGACCTTAGCTATATAGTAAGCACTAGTATGTATAGTATATACTACTCCTTACCACCTACAACCTGTGGGTCGATGCGCCAGGCTTGAATGGCTCATCGTTAGAGCACTTTTCTCCTCTCTTCCTCCTCAGCCTTCAACTCGCCACTCTCTCAACCTTCGCAGTCTCTTCTCCTATATCCCTTTCCCAGTTTATCCTCCGCTACGTTTTCTCTTCCCTTCAAACCTCGCCTACCATTTCCCTCCCTCCCCGTCTCGACCGCACTTTTCCTGACAGAGATCCGTTCCCAACACCGTGGCCCGCCTCAATGTGGCCTATTCATTTCGCTCAGTGCTGGCAAACGAACCGCGTCTCACCTCCCTTCGCGGAAACGTTCTTCCGGTAAAATCGGCTACAACCCCTGTCCTTTCCACTCATTTCTCTCCCTTCGTTTCTTTTTCGTTTCTCGCTCTTTCTCTCTTTCCATTTCCCATGAAGCTCGTACAGGGGATAAAGGAGATACTGGTATAGTTGGACCATCAACCAGCCACACTCATTCCTTCTTTGCTTTTCCGAACGTTCGTTCGTTCGTTCGTTCAACTTGCCTCCATCCGGACTAGCCGCTAGCCTGGCTGACTGGAGTGGGAAAGTAAGGATAAAGCGCCAGTAACGAACGTGTACGAAACATGTACAAAGCGAACTCAGCTCGTTCTGGATTGCAGAATACCAGCCGCTTCCATTGGGCCATTCCTATCCATATGACTACCATCGCGCTCACTGCCAACTTCCACCACCAAAACTAATCCGACCCTACGGACGTTTTATAGACTTTGAACGTGTAACGAATTCAACCATATGGGTTCTTTTTCTTTTTTTTTGCTGGGGATTTAGTGGAACTTGATGTAGTGTAATTGTCGGACATTTCTCGGATTAAATTGATCACTGATTTGGGTTTAAAAATTACTTTGGTAATTTAAGATACCGATTGGTGTTCCATCATCAAAACTAATCCGACCATATGGACGTTTTATAGACTTTGAACGTGTAACGAATTCAACCATATGGGTTCTTTCTTTTTTGTTTGGGGTTTTAGTGAAAATTGATGCAGTGTAATTGTCGGACGTTTCTTGGATTAAATTGATCACTGATTTGGGTTTAAAAATTACATTGGTAATTTAAGATACCGATTGGTGTTCCACCATCAATACTAATCCGACCATATGGACGTTTTATAGACTTTGAACGTGTAACGAATTCAACCATATGGGTTCTTTTTCTTTTTTTTTTTGGCTGGGGTTTTAGTGGAACTTGATGCAGTGTAATTGTCGGACATTTCTCGGATTAAATTGATCACTGATTTGGGTTTAAAAATTACTTTGGTAATTTAAGATACCGATTGGTGTTCCATCATCAAAACTAATCCGACCATATGGACGTTTTATAGACTTTGAACGTGTAACGAATTCAACCATATGGGTTCTTTCTTTTTTGTTTGGGGATTTAGTGGAACTTGATGTAGTGTAATTGTCGGACATTTCTCGGATTAAATTGATCACTGATTTGGGTTTAAAAATTACTTTGGTAATTTAAGATACCGATTGGTGTTCAACCATCAAAAGTAATCCGACCATATGGACGTTTTATAGACTTTGAACGTGTAACGAATTCAACCATATGGGTTCTTTTTCTTTTTTTTTGCTGGGGATTTAGTGGAACTTGATGTAGTGTAATTGTCGGACATTTCTCGGATTAAATTGATCACTGATTTGGGTTTAAAAATTACTTTGGTAATTTAAGATACCGATTGGTGATCAACCATCAAAAGTAATCCGACCATATGGACGTTTTATAGACTTTGAACGTGTAACGACTTCAACCATATGGGTTCTTTTTCTTTTTTTTGCTGGGGATTTAGTGGAACTTGATGTAGTGTAATTGTCGGACATTTCTCGGATTAAATTGATCACTGATTTGGGTTTAATAATTACTTTGGTCATTTAAGATACCGATTGGTGTTCCATCATCAAAACTAATCCGACCATATGGACGTTTTATAGACATTGAACGCGTAACGAATTCAACCATATGGGTTCTTTTTCTTTTTTTTGGCTGGGGTTTTAGTGGAATTTGATGCTGTGTAATTGTAATTGTAATTGATGCTGTGTAATTGTCGGACATTTCTCGGATTAAATTGATCACTGATTTGGGTTTAAAAATTACTTTGGTCATTTAAGATACCGATTGGTGTTCCACCATCAAAGGTAATCCGACCATATGGACGTTTTATAGACTTTGAACGCGTAACGAATTCAACCATATGGGTTCTTTTTCTTTTTTTTGCTGGGGTTTTAGTGGAACTTGATGTAGTGTAATTGTCGGACATTTCTCGGATTAAATTGATCACTGATTTGGGTTTAAAAATTATATTGGTAATTTAAGATACCGATTGGTGTTCCACCATCAAAGCTAATCCGACCATATGGACGTTTTATAGACTTTGAACGTGTAACGAATTCAACCATATGGGTTCTTTCTTTTTTGTTTGGGGTTTTAGTGGAAATTGATGCAGTGTAATTATCGGACATTTCTCGGATTAAATTGATCACTGATTTGGGTTTAAAAATTACTTTGGTAATTTAAGATACCGATTGGTGTTCCACCATCAAAGCTAATCCGACCATATGGACGTTTTATAGACTTTGAACGTGTAACGAATTCAACCATATGGGTTCTTTCTTTTTTGTTTGGGGTTTTAGTGGAAATTGATGCAGTGTAATTGTCGGACATTTCTCGGATTAAATTGATCACTGATTTGGGTTTAAAAATTACTTTGGTAATTTAAGATACCGATTGGTGTTTCACCATTAAAACTAATCCGACCATATGGACGTTTTATAGACTTTGAACGTGTAACGAATTCAACCATATGGGTTCTTTTGCTTTTTTTTTTGGCTGGGGTTTTAGTGAAACTTGATGCAGTGTAATTGTCGGACATTTCTCGGATTAAATTGATCACTGATTTGGGTTTAAAAATTACTTTGGTAATTTAAGATACCGATTGGTGTTCAACCATCAAAAGTAATCCGACCATATGGACGTTTTATAGACTTTGAACGCGTAACGAATTCAACCATATGGGTTCTTTTTCTTTTTTTTTTTGCTGGGGTTTTAGTGGAACTTGATGCAGTGTAATTGTCGGACATTTCTCGGATTAAATTGATCACTGATTTGGGTTTAAAAATTACTTTGGTAATTTAAGATACCGATTGGTGTTCCATCATCAAAACTAATCCGACCATATGGACGTTTTATAGACTTTGAACGTGTAACGAATTCAACCATATGGGTTCTTTTTTTTTGCTGGGGTTTTAGTGGAACTTGATGTAGTGTAATTGTCGGACATTTCTCGGATTAAATTGATCACTGATTTGGGTTTAAAAATTACATTGGTAATTTAAGATACCGATTGGTGTTCCACCATCAAAACTAATCCGACCATATGGACGTTTTATAGACTTTGAACGTGTAACGAATTCAACCATATGGGTTCTTTCTTTTTTGTTTGGGGTTTTAGTGGAAATTGATGCAGTGTAATTGTCGGACATTTCTCGGATTAAATTGATCACTGATTTGGGTTTAAAAATTACTTTGGTCATTTAAGATACCGATTGGTGTTCCATCATCAAAACTAATCCGACCATATGGACGTTTTATAGACTTTGAACGTGTAACGAATTCAACCATATGGGTTCTTTCTTTTTTGTTTGGGGTTTTAGTGGAACTTGATGTAGTGTAATTGTCGGACGTTTCTTGGATTAAATTGATCACTGATTTGGGTTTAAAAATTACTTTGGTAATTTAAGATACCGATTGGTGTTCCATCATCAAAACTAATCCGACCATATGGACGTTTTATAGACTTTGAACGTGTAACGAATTCAACCATATGGGTTCTTTTTTTTGCTGGGGATTTAGTGGAACTTGATGTAGTGTAATTGTCGGACATTTCTCGGATTAAATTGATCACTGATTTGGGTTTAAAAATTACATTGGTAATTTAAGATACCGATTGGTGTTCCACCATCAAAACTAATCCGACCATATGGACGTTTTATAGACTTTGAACGTGTAACGAATTCAACCATATGGGTTCTTTTTCTTTTTTTTTGCTGGGGATTTAGTGGAACTTGATGTAGTGTAATTGTCGGACATTTCTCGGATTAAATTGATCACTGATTTGGGTTTAAAAATTACTTTGGTAATTTAAGATACCGATTGGTGTTCAACCATCAAAAGTAATCCGACCATATGGACGTTTTATAGACTTTGAACGTGTAACGAATTCAACCATACGGGTTCTTTTTCTTTTTTTTTGGCTGGGGTTTTAGTGGAACTTGATGCAGTGTAATTGTCGGACGTTTCTTGGATTAAATTGATCACTGATTTGGGTTTAAAAATTACTTTGGTAATTTAAGATACCGATTGGTGTTCCACCATCAAAACTAATCCGACCATATGGACGTTTTATAGACTTTGAACGCGTAACGAATTCACCCATGTGGGTTCTTTCTTTTTTGTTTGGGGTTTTAGTGGAAATTGATGCAGTGTAATTGTCGGACCTTTCTCGGATTAAATTGATCACTGATTTGGGTTTAAAAATTACTTTGGTAATTTAAGATACCGATTGGTGTTCCATCATCAAAACTAATCCGACCATATGGACGTTTTATAGACTTTGAACGCGTAACGAATTCACCCATGTGGATTTTTTTTCTTTTTTTTTTGGCTGTGGATGTTCCACAGATTACACTGACACAGACACTGCATCAAATACCATTTGATGCAGTGTAATTATTGGAACTTCCACGAATTAATTGGTTAGTAGTGGCTCTTAATTGCCTTGGTAATTTGATAAAATACCGGACTGGGTTTAATTATAGGAAATTCAGAGTCACAAAAATATCTGGAATTGATCATGATCTGGACAACTTTTTGTCCGTGAAAAACTTGGGATCCATTCTAATCCTTGTTTTTTGTTCTGGATTGAAATGTTCAACATTTGGAAGGTCAAAAAACGGCCTGGATCATGAGGAATACCGTAATCGTATCATTTTGTGGATCTTCGTTTCTAGTTCGAATGGTCATGTAGGAAAGAAATTGCGATGTCCACTTAAATGTCGATATCTCTGCTTCCCAATGATAGTAATATGTTCACTACCTATATTAACGTTAACGTAACATCCTGTTTCCTGCTATTCATTTAACTATACATAATGATGGTGATCCACGAGGAGAACCGACGTGGTCGAGTAAATTCGAACCTCAGCCAGACTGAAACAATGATCGTAACACGACTTCACAAACCCAAACAACTTCATTCAATCTTATATGAATTCATTCTGTAACATAAGCTGAAGACAAGACTTTCGTTCCAATTTAATAAGTAAAAAAAAAAAATTTCTTTATTTAAATTTTATTTTATTTATTTTATTTATTTTATTTATTTTATTTATTTTATTTATTTTATTTATTTTATTTATTTTATTTATTTTATTTATTTTATTTATTTTATTTATTTTATTTATTTTATTTATTTTATTTATTTTATTTATTTTATTTATTTTATTTATTTTATTTATTTTATTTATTTTATTTATTTTATGTATTTTATTTATTTTATTTTTTTTTAACCGAAGTAGAGTTTCTTGTTTTCAATGAATGATAGCATTTCGTGATATTTGAGATAAAATTGGATAGGATGAGACTTTCGGAATGTCGAATTTTAATGGAACAGTTCCATTGACCGAATTTAATAATTAAACTGACAGATTTGTAAAATATTCGATGTGTCTTTTAGCAACAATTTTTGTGCTAATAATAGCTGGCTATGGTGTTTTGTGATGAAACGATGTTTGAGTCCTCTTTGTTCGTGTTTGTGTTGTAGTGCTATCAATGTAATCAGCAACCCGTTGATCGAAATGGCACGAGTTTATGCGACAATAAAAATCAACATTGGCCAGACGACAGGTAATTACTGTTTTATAGAGTCTGGTATCATCGACGGCATTAGTTATGACGATTGATATGCTCTATAAAACTGGAAGGAAAATTGATATCGAATTTCGATAAACGAGACTCATTTTTATGGTGTAGTTATCGTTTACGATTAAACTTTAATGTTTAATACTGTAAAGAGCAATGCAACACTTACGTTTCACCGTCAAAACTCATCGCCAGTATGAAACGAAACTATTAAATTTACAGTTATATTTTCGATCATGTCAATATCATCGTATGCTGAAGAATGCGCACAAATATCAATTTTAGAAAACGCAACGCAGGACGTCAAATGGGTTATCCAATATTTACAACGATTTTACTTTATAACTCATGATTAAAAAAGAAAAGAATACAGAAATGTCACATTGTTTTATATATTTTACAAAAGTGGTTGAATTTACCGATGTTTGTCCTAAACCAAATTTAAATCGTGTGAGATTAAACCAAATTTAAATCAAGTTAGGTTAAGTCAAATTAAGTGAGTTCAAAATAAAATTAAGTTATCTGGTGCAATATCGGCGAGGCCAGATTGGTAAAACTTAAAACGAACGAAATTCTTGACGTCGCCAAAAAAAAGTGCTGTTCGCTGGAGAAAATTTGATACGAAGTCTAGTGGACTCCAGGACACCACGACAGCGGCTCACCACGTCGTGATGCTAGCACGTCATACTCTCTATAAGAAAACCGCTCGATAAGCAAAAGGGTGACTGTCGCGTGTGACATAGTAGTGATGCGGGGTGTGGGAGAGGGGGGGGGGGGAGGGCACCTCTTCTTTTTCCTCACCACTTCCGGTGCCTTATCTCGCGACGGAGAGCATCCATAGGCTACCGTGCCTACACACCCTTTTTGCGAGAATGGCCAATTATTTTTTTTTCATCGTCGTCATTGAGAGGGCTCTCCGACTATCTAATACTAGAATATACTATGAAGTATGCTTGAAAGATACTGTATTGATGAAAGAGGCTACGAGATACGAGTGAAAGATTTTTTTACACGACAACGAGCAGGTCCTCCACAGGTCATGATTATTCCGAGCAACTATCGAAGCTTCGCTCCATGGCTCTGATTATTGTAATTCCCACTGCAAGACCTTCCCCCTTTATCTGGAACAAAGTTCTAGTACGAAGAAGCAATAGTATGGACAGATTACTAATAGGGACAAGTTCTAGTACGAAGAAGTACTAATAAGGACAGGTTCTAGTTCGGACAAGTACTAGTACGGTCAGGTACTGGTACGGACAGATTACTAATAGGGACAAGTTCTAGTACGGTCAGGTACTGGTACGGACAGATTACTAATAGGGACAAGTTCTAGTACGAAGAATTATTACTACGGACAGGTTACTAATAAGGACAGGTCCTAGTTCGAACAAGTACTAGTACGGACAGGTTACTAATAGGAACAGGTACTGGTACGGACAGATACTGGTACGGACAGGTACTGGTACGAACAGGTACTGGTACGAACAGGTACTGGTACGGACAGGTACTGGTGCGGACAGGTACTGGTACGGACAGGTACTGGTACGGACAGGTACTGGTACGGACAGGTACTGGTACGCACTGGTTACTTATAGGGTCAAGTACTGGTACGTACAGGTACTGGTACGAACAGGTACTGGTACGAACAGGTACTGGTACGGACAGGTACTGGTACGAACAGGTACTGGTACGGACAGGTACTGGTACGGACAGGTACTGGTACGGACAGGTACTGGCACGGACAGGTACTGGTACGGACAGGTACTGGTACGGACAGGTACTGGTACGGACAGGTACTGGTACGGACAGGTACTGGTACCGACAGGTACTGGTACGGACAGGTACTGGTACGGACAGGTACTGGTACGGACAGGTACTGGTACGGACAGGTGCTGGTACGGCCAGGTACTGGTACGGACAGGTACTGGTGCGTCAGGTACTGGTAGGGACAGGTACTGGTACGGACAGGTACTGGTACGGACAGGTACTGGTACGGACAGGTTACTAATAGGGACAGGTACTGGTACGGACAGGTACTGGTACGGACAGGTATTGGTACGGACAGGTTACTAATAGGGACAGGTACTGGTACGGACAGGTATTGGTACGGACAGGTATTGGTACGGACAGGTACTGGTACGGACAGGTACTGGTACGGACAGATACTGGTACGGACAGGTACTGGTACGGACAGATACTGGTACGGACAGGTGCTGGTACGGACAGGTGCTGGTACGGCCAGGTACTGGTACGGACAGGTACTGGTGCGTCAGGTACTGGTACGGACAGGTACTGGTACGGACAGGTACTGGTACGGACAGGTTACTAATAGGGACAGGTACTGGTACGGACAGGTACTGGTACGGACAGGTATTGGTACGGACAGGTTACTAATAGGGACAGGTACTGGTACGGACAGGTATTGGTACGGACAGGTATTGGTACGGACAGGTACTGGTACGGACAGGTACTGGTACGGACAGATACTGGTACGGACAGGTACTGGTACGGACAGATACTGGTACGGACAGGTACTGGTACGGACAGGTACTGGCACGGACAGGTACTGGTACGGACAGGTACTGGTACGGAAAGGTACTGGTACGGACAGGTACTGGTACGGACTGGTACTGGCACGGACAGGTACTGGTACGGACAGGTACTGGTACGGACAGGTACTGGTACGGACGGGTACTGGTACGGACTGGTTACTTATAGGGACAAGTACTAGTACGGACAGGGACAAGTACTAGTACGGACTGGTTACTAATAGGGATAAGTACTAGTACGGACAGGTGATTAATAGGGACAAGTACTAGTGCGGACAGGTTATTAATAGGGACAAGTAGTAGTACGGACAGGTTACTGATAGGGACAGGTACATTTTTTTTCATCGATCCGACAAATAAATTTTTCGTCTACAATTTATATTTATCCGAGGATAGCATCGTGAAGGCCAGACTTGAATCGAGTTTTTCCGCTCTCTTTTTCACTTTTCACTTTTTCCACTTCGTAGCCACGCGCATGTATGCGTTTTTCTTTTATCCCTGTTGGAGGTATATCCCACGTGGATTTTTGTCGGGCATACATACAGCACGAGACGAAGCAGCCCGTATGCCTCACGCCCATCGACGCTGGGCATCACAACGCCCTGCGTCCAAGAGACATGGAACGAGAGAGGCTTGCTTTTAGTTTCTCTGGCTTGATGCCAACCTCGAACTTGCATCCCGAGGGATCGAAAGCTCCGAGAGCAGGCATACCACTATACCCATGTCTGGGATACGAGGTACGTAATACTCGCACCGAGGTACCAACGTAACCCACGTACTGCAGACTCTCCGCACTGCCAGACGAAACTCCTACGTATTCGCGGTTACGCCAGTCTCGTGCTACAGAAAATACGTTGTGCGAAAGTCTAGGCTATGGCCTAGGAAAACGTCTGGTATAGGGACAAGGTCTAAGGCAATGTCTGACATAGCTAATGTAAAAAAAGGTAGGGTATAACCTTTTTTCATAATTCTTTTTTTTTTCAACTGTAGAGGAAAGGTTAAGATATGTCTGGAACAAAATTGATAAAAAAATTCTGAAATAAGCTCTGGAGTAAAATAAACAGCAGACACGAAAAATTCTGATTTTCTATATTAAATAATATTTGATATAGAAAAATTAATAATATAAATAAAATATATAGAAGAATTAATATAAAATTGACTTTATATGTTAAACAAGATAAATTAAGAAATATGCTAACCTCGTAAAAATAGTTAAAGGAAAAATAATTTTTTGTAAGATTCAGCTAATTTTACTAATTTGCAATATTCTTCTTTTTTCAAGATACTTAATCAACCTTTGTTAAATCAGTGTAAACATAAATTATTTCCTACCGAGTGCAATTAAGCCGCTGAAAAATTTATTAATCAATCAAACTCACACTTTCTCGCGTTACTTTTATTTCTCTCTCTTTTTTAACAATTCCCATTCGTTTCTCGTATTTTCTGTGAATTTCTGAAACAGAAGCACTCTCTCCATCCCTCATCTCCCCATAACGCGCGAACCTGACATCCGACTAGCTACGTGTCAACGCCAGAAGTTTTCTCGCGTTTTCACCCATTCTCGATCATTGCTATGCCGTAATTTCGCGAGTTTTTTTCCCTCGTGACCAGCTGCATTTTTTTGTTCTGTCATGAGGACCCGACAAATGTGTTGAAAAAATAAAGAAAAAAAAGACTGAGGGATGACGAGAACAAGAAAAGTTTGAGTGCGATTATAGGGTTTTTTTTTTAAATCTACTTTTAACCACTGACCATTCGTTCTCGTAAAATGATTTTTAGAAAGTCGTTTGTAGTTAAAAAATTCGGTATGATGAAATGAACTCTGTATACCGAGCTACTCTATATAATTGTATCATGACCTACGCAGAATTTGTAAAGCCACAAAGTTTCCAAGCGGCATCAGCAGCTGTACAAACAGTGCTATTCAAATCAGGGAAACATAATTTTGGATTAATATCTCGCTCAGTCGTGTGTTCTCTCGTGCATTTGTTCGAGCAATAACTTTTCATTATATGTCAGTTATACGCGTTCGTTTGTTTCCAATTAAAATTATGAAATTTCGTTGATATAGGGTATCATAACAAAGACATTGTACATTCGATTTATGTTACGATTATCTAAAAGTACGCTCAATACCTGGGAACAACGGTGTACATGGAAAAGTTTATAATCAATTTTGTGGGCGCAGAATTGTGCAATAATACGTTTTCATGTAACTTCATAATGGCTTTATATATCCTAATTCTATACGAAAAAATACATGTTTAATAAAGACTACAAATCATTATTCTGAATATACTGAGTGAATGAAAAATACCCGTACAGAGAAGAGTTAATGTGCTTCATTCTGATAGAGGTCTGGGACAAATTCAAGGTTAATGTCTTAAAGAGGTCTGGGACAAATTCAAAGTTCATGTCTTAAAGAGGTCTGGGACAAATTCAAGGTTAATGTCTTAAAGAGGTCTGGGACAAATTCAAGGTTAATGTCTTAAAGAGGTCTGGGACAAATTCAAGGTTAATGTCTTAAAGGGGTCTGGGACTAGTCAAGATTAATGTCTCAAAGAGGTCCGGGACAAAGTCAAAGATAATGTCTCAACGAGGTCTGTGATAAAGTCAATATTAATGTCTCAAAGAGGTCTGGGACAAAGTAAAAAATAATGTCTCAAAGAGGTCTGGGACAAAGTAAAAAATAATGTCTCAAAGAGGTCTGGGACAAAGTAAAAAATAATGTCTCAAAGAAGTCTCTGACAAAGTCAATATTAATCTCTCAGAGAGGTCTGAGACAAAGTCAAGATTAATGTCTCAAAGAGGTCTGGGACAAAGACAAAATTAATGTCTCAAAAAGGTCTTGGACAAAGTCAATATTAATGTCTCACAGAGGTCTGGGACAAAGTCAAGATTAATGTCTCAAAGAGGTCTGGGACAAAGTCAAGATTAATGCCTCAAAGAGGTCTGGGACAAAGTAAAGATTAATGTCTCAAAGAGGTCTGGGACAAAGACAAAATTAATGTCTCAAAAAGGTCTCGGACAAAGTCAATATTAATGTCTCGCAGAGGTCTGGGACAACGTCAAGATTAATGTCTCAAAGAGGTCTGGGACAAAGTCAAGATTAATGCCTCAAAGAGGTCTGGGACAAAGTAAAGATTAATGTCTCAAAGAGGTCTGGGACAAAGTCAAGATTAATGCCTCAAAGAGGTCTGGGACAAAGTAAAGATTAATGTCTCAAAGAGGTCTGGGACAAAGTCCAAACTAATGTCTTAAAGAGGTCTGGGATAATTTCAGGAATAATGTCTCGATGAGGTCTGGGACAATTTCA
Source organism: Ephialtes manifestator (assembly GCA_963970395.1). Taxonomy (NCBI): domain Eukaryota; kingdom Metazoa; phylum Arthropoda; class Insecta; order Hymenoptera; family Ichneumonidae; genus Ephialtes; species Ephialtes manifestator. The sequence goes on from OZ019980.1 coordinate 28,708,491, forward strand.
GGAATAATGTCTCGAAAAGATCTGGGATAATTTCAGGAATAATGTCTCGAAGAGACAATTTTGTATCTACAAGAGGGCTGAACAAAATCGCTAATCCAGAAAAAGAGGATAGAGTCTAGGTATATCCTGAAAGAGGCTTGGAACAAAGTCTGGAGGCATTTTTCATAACGCCATTATAACGTCATTGTGTGACAATTAAATGCACAAACCTGCATGAAGTAAAAACGTGTACACAATCTTGCGTATATTGCATGGAAGTGAAAAATGGTTATTGTCATTATACTGAGAATAAGGAAGAATTTCGTGTGAATAAGCACAGAGTACTGTTTCCGCGTGAAATACCCTATGCCTGCTGTTCCCCATCTCCAGTTTCGTACTTACTTGATTCACAGACAATGCGTGCGTGTAATTCACGGGTACAACGCGAATAAAATATTAGGTCAGTCGCTGAATGGCGCCCCTTTAGAACCGTTGCGTAGAGCTGCGTCAAGTCATTACTGTACTACACGATAACGTTTCGAGAAGGGAGCGCGTATTACAGATTAGCAGCATAAAGCCATATCCACAATGAACGAAGTAGGCAAAAATAAAATTCGCACAAGCAATTTTATTCTCTAGCGTGAAAACTGGTTTATGACATTTTCAACTCACCAAACTTAACCTCACTTAATTGCACGTTTCTCAATTTAACTCGATTTAACTCAACCTTTTCCTAACTTGATCTTACCTAACTGAACCTTTCCAACTCATCCTCACCTGATTGAATCTTAGATAACTTGACCTCACCTAATTGAATTTTCGATAACATGACCTCACCTAATTGAATTTTCGATTATTTCACCTCACCTAATTGAATCTTCGATAACATGTCATCACCTAATTGAATTTTCGATAACATGACCTCACCTAATTGAATTTTCGATAACATAACCTCACCTAATTGAATCTTCGATAACATGACCTCACCTAATTTAACTTTCGATAACATGACCTCACCAACTGAATCTTCGATAACTTGACCTCACCTAATCGAATCTTCAATAACATGACCTCACCTAATTGAACCTTCGATAACTTGTCCTCACCTAATTGAACCTTCGATAACTTGACCTCACCTAATTCACTTTTCGATAACATGACCTCACCAACTGAATCTTCGAGAAAATGGCCTCACCAACTGAATCTTCTATAACTTGACCTTACCTAATTGAATCTTCGATAATTTGACCTCACCTAATCGAATCTTCGATAACTTGACCTCACCTAATTCAATCTTCGATAACTTGACCTCACCTAATTCAATCTTCGATAACTTGACCTCACCTAATTCAATCTTCGATAACTTGACCTTATCTAACCTCACCCTTCACTGACTAACCACAAATCTAGTTAAGTAAGTTTCAATTTGAGGACATCCTTCTTTACTTATATAGATATATTTCGCCTCAAATAAAATATTGTACGATAAATAATAATAGAGAATCAAATAGTCGCTAAAATTTATCCCTTGTGAACGAACCTTTGTAACCTGCGTGAAAGCCGCGTGTCATCTAGCTATACATCCAACTAACTGTGCACAAAAGTCTCTCCCCCAATCCCATCGTCCCCCTCTTGCTTTCTCTTCCACCCTTTCCCTCCCTCCACCCTCGACCATCACTACATTTTACCTTCCCTCCTCACGGTGTGCGTAGACGCCCAGGATTTAGGACACGCGAGTTTGCGTGCAAAACTCTACCGTTCTACCTTTTATATGCAACTCGAGCCAGTGAGCAGATATGCTCACTGCCAGTAACGTCAGGAATACTACGAAAGAACCGGGGGAAACCGAGAGAAGCTTGAAATAATAGAGAACTGAGGGAGATGAGAGAGAAAAAGAGAGAAATGCTTGGAGACTCACATAGAAACAACTCCCTATGTTGCCGCTCTCACGCTCTTACTTTAATTCGCTCTCAGCTCTAGCTGTGGCATTTTAATTTCCACCTAGGTGCCATATTATTTTCATAACTTCAGGAGACTCGTGGCTTGCCATAGTAAAAGCTGACATGGTACGGAACGGAGAAAGACAGTGAATACAAGCTGAGTGAGATACGGAGGTGGGAGGTCGCCCTTTGACTTTACCACCAGGCGTGAGCGGTGACTCACGCTCGAAATTAATTCAGTTGTCGAAGCGTGCCGAGAGGGGTTGCGCTGCTGCTGCACGAGACTAACTTGCCCGACTCGCCTTCCCTCCTCTTTCTTCTCCTTCTCCTTCTCCCTTCTCCCTTCTCCTTGTCCTCCTCCTCTGCGCTTGCATTCGTATGGCGAATGGCGAGGTCTGCTACCGCCACGTTTTTCGTCCTCCTATCAGTCCTCCAACGTCCTCTCACGCCTTTTCCCTCTAACTCTTGTCTCCAACGTAGCCAAACACGTACCGCCCCTCAAAACTTTTACTTGAAAATCGTTTCCCTCGGATGCGAGCACACTAGAGCGGTGCTAGCGGCATCTAGCTGCGTGATCCATTTCAGAGAGGGTCACGTCAAAATGGACGTGAAAACATGGAGAAAGTTTTCTCACCCACTGGACCACATTCCTGGGAAACTTTATGTTTCTGACATATGATCATAAGAGCACTCTGTACCTTAATCCCCTTTGCAACATCATTTTTGGGGTGGCGGTGAAAGTTTCGCTATTTTGATCATTCACCATTTTGACCATTCGCTATTTTGATCATTCGCTATTTTGATCATTCGCTATTTTGATCATTTGCTATTTCGATCATTCGCTATATCGATCATTCGCTATATCGATCATTCGCTATATCGATCACTCGCTATATCGATCATTCGCTATATCGATCATTCGCTATATCGATCATTCGCTATATCGATCATTCGCTATTTAGATCACTCGCTATTTCGATCATTCGCTATTTTGGTAATTCGCTATTTTGATCATTCGCTATATCGATCATTCGCTATTTCGATCATTCGCTATTTAGATCAGTCGCTATTTCGATCATTCGCTATTTCGATTATTCGCTATTTCGATCATTCGCTATTTCGATTATTCGCTATTTCGATCATTCGCTATTTCGATCATTCCCTATTTCGATCATTCGCTATTTCGATCATTCGCTATTTCGATCATTCGGTATTTCGATCATTCGCTATTTTGATCATTCGCTATTTCGATCATTCGATATTTCGATCATTCGCTATTTCAATCATTCGCTATTTTGATCATTCGCTATTTCGATCATTCGCTATTTCGATCATCCGCTATTTCGATCATTCGCTGTTTCAATCATTCGCTATTTTGATCACTATTCGATATTTCACTTGGCCATTTCGGATGGCTTCGCCATTTCGCTTTACACTTGATTCGCTATTTCGATCATTCGCTATTTCGATCATCTGCTATTTCGATCATTCGCTATTTCGATCATTCGCTATTTCGATCATTCGCTATTTCGATCATCCGCTATTTCGATCATTCGCTATTTCTATCATTAGCTATTTTGATCATTTGCTATTTCGATCATTCGCTATTTCGATCATTCGCTATTTCGATCATTCGCGATTTCGATCATTCGCTATATTGATCATCCGCTATTTCGATCATTCGCTATTTTTGTTAAGTAGCAGGCAACTTTTTTATATCTTTGGCTTGATCCTTCATTTCATTTGCTTTTTATTCCGTTGCTCAGTCTTCTGATTCTTAATGAAAAAAAAAATAAATTTTTTTTAGCAATTGTAGAATATCCAGCTAAACTTTCGGAATATCGATACCGATGTTTGAAAAAGCGACAACACAGAAAATAATATATTTTGCAAGTGCATTTAATTCTACATAAACCTTTTAACAATAAATGACACAAGAACACGCAACACGAAGACAGGAAAGCGTGGTAAACCTTAAGACTATGCTTCAATGATACCTCAGATGTCTACGATCGCGATATTTTTTGTTTTTTTTCGTTTTCTTTGCACAGTTTTTGGTTAGCTCATTAGAGTTGTATACCCTTCTTGTCCTCAACCGTGCATCGCTAGCTTTTAACAAGCGCTTCGGGCTTTTTGTGTAACTCAATATCCCAGAAGTTTCGAAGCGGAACAGCATAATGACACGCGTCAAATTTAGCTAACCAGCCGGGATACATCATGACGTTGTGCGTGAAGATAAAAAAAAGAAAAGGGGACTGAAATAGCTTCAATCTACATTTTTATCCCAAGACTTTTTATATAAGTCCATCCATTTGATTTCCAATATATTTTATGGTGACCTATGCATATGAAAAGACAACTCGAGTCTCTCCTGTCTGTGAATCGCTTAATCGAAAAAAGCAAATACATTCTCGTGAAAAATTGGCTGCGCAGCTCGACGACCAGAGCTTCTTTCCAACAGACGTTGCATCTGTTCCTTCTGCAGTATTACACCGTCGCAGTATGTAAGTACATGCAGCACATGTGACATTCCACGTCAAGTGGGTCATTTGAGATGAAATACGTGCCTACAAATACTAAAACAGTTTTTTAAATAATATTCTTTATATTTAGTGCTTACAAAAAGTTGTGAGAATGTAAAAAATAATAATCTTACTCCTAATTTAAAAAATAAATCACCTCAATATTTTGGAAAAAAAATTACTAAAATTATTGATAAAATATAATATAAATATAATATAAATAATAAAAGATTATTAATAAAATTTAGATACAAATGGCAAATGTAGATTTTTTGAAGACTTTAATAAATATCCATGATAATCAAAACGTTTTGCCTAAATGTTAATTTTCTGACTTCAGCATATAAATTTTGTACTCAATTTTTTTCTTATTTTTTCTAAGATCCATTTCTCCCTAAATGGACAAATTGACTTCTGGAGATAGATGTAAAAAAGAAGACTGCGAGATAAACATGAGCACTATGCAGTATTTATAAAGTGAAAGAAAAGTCAGAACGGTTGGAAAAAGATAACTCGATTTGCCACTTCCGTCTTCGTATATTTGCGCGTATAAAATACATAAAATACATGAAATATCGAGTCGCGAGTCTACGACATTCATACTTATATGTACTTAGCTATATTTGTAAAGCTTCTGAGGAATATCTTCATGCACTACACAAAATTACCACATACATATATATATTGGGCATTCCAAACCAACTGGATAGACATTTCATATTTTTACTTGGACATATTTCTATTTCACTGGCTTCTACCATCCCAAAAACGGCCAAAAATAGATTATATATTTTTTTGTGAAAAAAAAAAAAATCTGAAAACTTTTATTTTATATTTTGAAGGAAGATAGCACTTTTTTCCACTACATAATAAATATATATATATATTAATTAAAAAAAAAAGATACATATATATATATATATATATATATATATATCTTTTTTTTTAAATATATATAATATATAGCTTTAAAATATATATATATATATATATATATATCTTTTTTTTTAAATTAATATATATATATATATATATATATATTATGTAGTGGAAAAAAGTGCTATCTTCCTTCAAAATATAAAATAAAAGTTTTCAGATTTTTTTTTTTTTCACAAAAAAATATATAATCTATTTTTGGCCGTTTTTGGGATGGTAGAAGCCAGTGAAATATAAATATGTCCAAGTAAAAAAAGATATATATATATATATAAAAGATATATATATATATATATATATATATATATATATATATATATATATATATATATATATATATATATATCTTTTTTTAAAAATTAATATATGATTAATATTATTAATCATTAATTCACTATATTCTTATTATTATGTATATATTTTTTCTTTTTCAATTTGAATATATAGCGTGAAAATGTGGACAAAAAAATTATTCCTAATAAAACTATATATTTAAAAAAAAATTGAAATCATAGAAAAAAAGAGGAAAATCAGAGGGTACGTTTTTAATTTTTGTATTTTACTATCCAAAAAAAAATTCTATTTTTTATCTATTAAATATCTATTTTTTTATGGACTGATTTTTTATTTTATTTAATTTTTTTATTTTTAACATTGACAATGAAATGGCATGGAATGCCCCATAGATTTTAATATATATACATATACTATTACTAGTAATATATACTCAGAGCTGGACCAGGAAAAAGGTTTACGACGTTGAAAAATACTAGTAAGTTAAAAAAAAAAAAAAAAAAAAAAAAAAAAAAAAAATGGAAAAGGATAAAGAAAAGTATGGGAGATTGAGAGAAGAGAAGAAAGAATGGTTAGTGCCGCTGGACCGCTACAAAGCGATCCAATTAGGAAGTCGAGCACCGCGGACGAATCGTTCGATCGATTTCCCCCTCCATTCGTACATTTCTCGTGATCGGACTCTGGATAAACTGGGAATCCGCTTGCAGCTATACAACAAGAGAGGGAATCTACTGTGGCGAAGATTTCGTCGTCTCTTACACTGTAAAATTCGACCAGGCAGGAGGTTAGGTAATGGGCGTATATATATATATATATATATATATATATACATATATATATGTGACTGTACAGGAAGTTTCTTTTATTCTTACCTAGCGAAGCAAATAGTTTTCGATACACTAGTCTGATGGGAAGGTAGGACACAGAAGCGAATAAGTCGTATCCGGAAAGTCAAGACTCAGAGAGAACCAATTTTACTTTTTCGTCTAGATTCAATTCGGATACGTACGATTTTATTTTCTTTTTTTTTTTTTTTTTTTTTTTTACTCATACGTAACATTTGCTGCACCTTTTCTGATGTACGTAGCCTAGTTTCTGGTAATTTATGGAATAAAAACATGAATTATGGGGCTATTATTTTTTTTTATGGGGTTAAAGGGATTCGTCATATGGGGATAATATTTAATACTGGTGGGGTTTTAAGTTTAAAGTAAATTTAAACCAAGGTGAAGGCCAAAAGATGATGATAAGGTGAAAAAAAAAATTCTGGACCTACAGTTTTGAATGTGAATTCTCAAATAAGAAATTACTGAAAGTAACTTTTTTTTTTATCATGGTAAAAAGGGGTTTAATGAGTGTTTTCTATGGTGGAATATCGAGTTAAAACCAAAAGTCGGTATCTTGAAGAAAAAAAAAAATATCGAGGTGTCACTTTTCGACCGGAAGTCAGATCTACGAATTCTGAAATCAAAAACGGACAAAAAGTGACTTTTTTCAAAATCATGGTAAAAAGATTTTTAATGGGTGTTTTCTGTGATGGAATATACGACTTAAGGACAATAATGAAGCCAAAAAATCGATATCTTGAAGAAAAAAAATCGAGGTGTCACTTTTCGACCGGAAGTCAGATCTACGAATTTTGAAATCAGAAACGGACAAAAAGTGACTTTTTTCAAAATCATGGTAAAAAGATTTTTAATTACTGTTTTTTGTGATGGAATATACGACTTAAGTCGTATATTCAGATCTAGGAAGTCAGATCTACGAATTCTGAAATCAGAAAGGGACAAAAAGTGACTTTTTTCAAAATCATGGTAAAAAGATTTTTAATGGGTGTTTTTTGTGATAGAATATACGACTTAAGAACGATAATGAAGACCAAAATTCGATATTTTGAAAAAAAAAAAATCGAGTTGTCACTTTTCGACCGGAAGTCAGATCTACGAATTTTGAAATCAGAAACGGACAAAAAGTGACTTTTTTCAAAATCGCGGTAAAAAGATTTTTAATGGGTGTTTTCTGTGATGGAATATACGACTTAAGAATGATAATGAAGACCAAAATTCGATATCTTGAAAAAAAAAAAAAAATCGAGATGTCACTTTTCGACCGGAAGTCAGATCTACGAATTTTAAAATCAGAAACGGACAAAAAGTGACTTTTTTCAAAATCATGGGAAAAAGATTTTTAATGGGTGTTTTCTATGATGGAATATACGACTTAAGAACGATAATGAAGACCGAAATTTGATATCTTGAAGAAAAAAAAATCGAGACGTCACTTTTCGACCGGAAGTCTGATCCACGAATTTTGAAATCAGAAACGGTCAAAAAGTGACTTTTTTCAAAATCATGGTAAAAAGATTTTTAATGGGTGTTTTCTGTGATGGAATATACGACTTAAGATCGATAATGAAGACCAAAATTCGATATCTTGAAGAAAAAAAAATCGAGATGTCACTTTTCGACCGGAAGTCAGATCTACGAATTCTGAAATCAGAAACGGACAAAAAGTGACTTTTTTCAAAATCATGGAAAAAAGATTTTTAATGGGTGTTTTCTGTGATGGAATACACGACTTAAGAACAATAATAAAAACCAAAATTCGATATCTTGAAAAAAAAAAAAAATCGAGATGACACTTTACGACCGGAAGTCAGATCTACGAATTCTGAAATCAGAAACGGACAAAAAGTGACTTTTTTCAAAATCATGGTAAAAAGATTTTTAATAGGTGTTTTTTGTGATGGAATATACGACTTAAGAACGATAATAAAGACCAAAATTTGATATCTTGAAAAAAAAAACATCGAGTTTTCGCTCTCAAAATATTTCAACCTGAAGTCGTATCTATAATTTTGACATGAGAAATATCAAACTCTGCCTTTTCTACAATTTTTGTCATTCATACTCGAGCTTGTTATTCCCATTTTCGTATATCACCGCCTGTGTTATAAAATAGTTGGATTTAGCGTGGGTCTCCATTGATTTACGTATTTCACTTAAGTTGCCTTTTGTAGTCACGTGACTATCCCCCATCAATCAGAGCTCATCAGACTCATCGTAAATTATTTTCCGGCATCTTTGTTGTATCTGCAAAATCTTTATTATGCTGTAACCAAGTCGTTTATTTTGCTGTATAATGCGGGACTAACTAACCGGAAGTGCGACTTTGTCATCTCTCTCACTTCTCGAGAACAATAAATTATACCTTTACACTGTCTAGTTTAAAATAACTTATATCATCTATTTATAATTTTTGTAATTTCTTTTTTTTTTTAGTTGCGTGACCCAAAATAACAATAATAATAATAACAATATTTTTTTAAAAATTATAACAAAATAATAATAATAATAATAACAATAATTTTTTTAAAATTATAACAAAATAATAATAATAATAATAACAATAATTTTTTTAAAATTATAACAAAATAATAATAATAATAATAATAACAATAATTTTTTTTAAATTATTTAATATTAATTTCATTTGGAATAAATCATATATTATTTTTCTTGTCATCATAAAGTGACTAAAACGTCATTTAAAAAATCAATCTGTCTCTCACGACCTCTAAATTTTTTTTTTTTTTTTTTTTCAAATAACAAACGAAGCAAATTGCAGTTTATTCACGCCATCAAATTCAGACTCTTAATGTAGTACTCTGCACCTCCACGTCGCTCTATCTTTCTCTCTCTCCCTCTTTTCTCTCATTCACTCACTCACTCACTCACTTACCATATCCGTCCATGTCTCCAACGATGCTGGTCGAGTAGTTTCAGAGACGTGGACGAGCAACTCCTTGACGTACTGTAAACGGATGTGCAGCTGATGGCGATTGTCTCTCGTACTCGTACAGGGCGAGCTGCCGGACGCTGGAAGACGAGTGGGCAGGGTACAAAGTCAGGCCTCGTAAATCGAGACTAACGTATCGTCGCACTACGTAGTAGGTACTTGTCCTACGCGTACATTACGTGTATCGACTGTCTATCGACTTGAATGTACGATAGTCAAGTATACCAAGTATCTCCACGTCAAGCAATGATTTTATTTAAAATAAATTTTTTTTTTTTAATCTCTCTCAGTGTTAAAAAAAAATCGACGAATTATTTTAATTTAATAAGAAATATCAATGAATTATTTTGGTACCAGCCAAAAATATTGCCAAATTATTTTAGTTTTTGGAATCACATAATTTAACCAAAAACATCGATGAATTATTTTGGTACTAGCCAAAAATAGCGACGAATTATTTTAGTTTTTGGAATCGTATGATTTAGCCAAAAATAGCGACGAATTATTTTAGTTTTTGGAATCGTATGATTTAGCCAAAAATAGCGACGAATTATTTTAGTTTTTGGAATCGTATGATTTAGCCAAAAATAGCGACAAATTATTTTAGTTTTTGGAATCGTATGATTTAGCCAAAAATAGCGACGAATTATTTTAGTTTTTGGAATCGTATGATTTAGCCAAAAATAGCGACGAATTATTTTAGTTTTTGGAATCGTATGATTTAGCCAAAAATAGCGACGAATTATTTTAGTTTTTGGAATCGTATGATTTAGCCAAAAATAGCGACGAATTATTTTAGTTTTTGGAATCGTATGATTTAGCCAAAAATAGCGACGAATTATTTTAGTTTTTGGAATCGTATGATTTAGCCAAAAATAGCGACGAATTATTTTTGGTTATGGAATTGTATGATTTAGCCAAAAATAGCGACGAATTATTTTAGTTTTTGGAATTGTATGATTTAGCCAAAAATAGCGACGAATTATTTTAGTTTTTGGAATCGTATGATTTAGCCAAAAATAGCGACGAATTATTTTAGTTTTTGGAATCGTATGATTTAGCCAAAAATAGCGACGAATTATTTTAGTTTTTGGAATCGTATGATTTAGCCAAAAATAGCGACTAATTAGTTTAGGTTATGGAATCGCATAATTTAGACAAAAATATTGAGAATTTAGTTTTGAGAATCGTATAATTTAGAAAAAAATATTGACATATTATTTTAGTTTTTGGAAGGGCATAATTTAGACAAAAATATTGAGAATTTATTTTAGTTTTGGGAATCGCATAATTTGGACAAAAATATTGACAAATTATTTTAGTTTTTAAAATAGCATAATTTAGCCAAAGATATTGACAAATTATTTTAGTTTTTAAAATAGCATAATTTAGCCAAAAATATTGACAAATTATTGTAATTTTTAAAATAGCATAATTTAGCCAAAAATATTGACAAATTATTTTAGTTTTTAAAATAGCATAATTTAGCCAAAAATATTGACAAATTATTTTAATTTTTGGAATCGCATAATTTAGCCAAAAATATTGACAAATTATTTTAATATTTGGTATAGTATAATTTAGACAAAAATATTGACGAATTATTTCCATTTTTAGAATCGCATAATGTAGCCAAAAATAAATATGGCCAATCGTGATCTTATTTTTATTTATTTCACTATTAATTAAACTATTATTATACAATTAATAATAGTATAATGAATAATTTAATTTGATTAATGACAATTAAAAAACAATTGTCATTATTTCTAAAAATCAGATAATTAAAAATCTTTGGTACTAATTCTTGATCATTAAAAAAAATTTCAAATATTTTGTCAAGTTGCAATTAATTAAAATTAATATAATTTAAATATCAATGATAATTCGATTGTCTACAAACAAAGTGACCTAATTTACATAGAATGCCTCATGGATATTTCTCCTTGCTATAATACTATTGGATTCGGTATATGAAGCACGCATGATCTCTCAGCCACGCGTGACGATGAGCTGTTCGATGACCCTTGATCCCTGTGAACAACAATAGTCGTCGATCCATCATTTCAGACCCTATCAAGGTGGAACTGATAGACACTGACCCACATAATAACATCATTAAAAAAATACAATAATCGATATTTCAATCCAATTACTATAAATCTTTCATCACCCTTACAAATTCCAAGAAATTTCTATTCTTATCTCATAAATATTATTGAATCAAATTTTCTCATTATTTGTACGTAAGGTAGAGATTATTGTAATAATTTTTATTTATTAGTCAGAAAATAACTTTTTCCATATTAAATACAGAATTTGTTCAAATTACAAAAAAATTATTATGTATTATTTTTTTTTCAAATTCTGTATAAGTATATTTTTCAAAAATTGTTATAAATTTTATTTTTTATTTTTTTAATAGGCCATTTTAAGATGAAACTGATATAATAATCTTTATTTATTAGTCACAAAATAACTTTTTCCATATTAAATACAGGATTTGTTGAAATAAAAAAAAATTATTATGTATAATTTTTTTCAAATTCTGTATAATTTTATTTTTCAAAAATTGTTATAAATCATTTTTTTAATTTATATTAACAGGCTATTTTTATATGAAACTGACAGACACTGACCTACAATCTTAAATCATAAAAAATTTCGATTATCGATATTCCAATTAAATTACTATAAATTCCAACAAACGTGAATTTTATTCTCAGCCAAAATCATTGCACCGATTTTTCTCATTACGTCTACATAATGAGGAGATTATTATAATAATCTTTATTTATTAGTCACAAAATAACTTTTTCCATATCAAATACAGGATTTGTTCAAATTACAAAAAAATTATTATGTATAATTTTTTTTTCAAATTCTGTATAAGTATATTTTTCAAAAATTGTTATAAATTTTATTTTTTATTTTTTTAATAGGCCATTTTAAGATGAAACTGATAGACCTACAATCTAAAATCATAAAAAAATTTCATTTATCGATATTCCAATTAAATTACTATAAATTCCAAGATACGGGAATTTTATTCTCAACCAAAATAATTGCATCGATTTTTCTCATTACGTCTACATAATGAGGAGATTATTATAATAATCTTTATTTATTAGTCACAAAATAACTTTTTCCATATCAAATACAGGATTTGTTGAAATAAAAAAAAATTATTATGTATAATTTTTTTCAAATTCTGTATAATTTTATTTTTCAAAAATTGTTATAAATCATTTTTTTAATTTATATTAACAGGCTATTTTTATATGAAACTGACAGACACTGACCTACAATCTAAAATCATTAAAAAATTCAATTATCGATATTCCAATTAAATTACTATAAATTCCAACAAACGTGAATTTTATTCTCAGCCAAAATCATTGCACCGATTTTTCTCATTACGTCTACATAATAAGGAGATTATTATAATAATCTTTATTTATTAGTCACAAAATAACTTTTTCCATATTAAATACAGGATTTGTTCAAATCACAAAAAAATTATTATGTATAATTTTTTTCAAATTATGTATAATTAAATTTTTCAAAAATTGTTATAATTAATTTGTTTTAATTATTTTAATAGGCCATTTTAAGATGAAACCGACAAATACTGACCTAAAACCTAAAATCATTAAAAATTCCAATTGAATTACTATAAATTCAAAGAAACGTGAATTTTATACTCAACCAAAATGATTGCATCGATATTTCTCATTACATCTACATAATAAGGTCATTATTATAATAATATTTGTTTATTAGTCACGAAATAATTTTTTCCATGTAAAATAGCATGTGATTTTTTGAAAAAAAAAAAAAAAATTATCATGCCGCAGGTTTGTGCTTAAGTAATTGTTTACGTGAGACATGTGTAACCGCCATAAGAGGCAACGCTCAAAGGCCGAGTAATTACATTTTCTAATGCCACATGCATGCGCGTGTGATGATGCCGCAACCCAACCCAGCTAACGCAACCGCATAACACGTTAGTCACTCGAAAGACGTCCCGTTGCCTACTGCAAATCTATTATAATCTACCTTGGCGAACCTCATCATCATCATGGCTATCGCCTCGGTCCAGTCATCATCATCATCACCATAATCTCATCTCTGACAGATACTAGGAATTCTCGAGATTCTCGTTATTCTAACCAGATTTACAATCAACATACCGATTCACACATAATTCTCTAGATTTATTATTATTATTCTTTTTTTTAAATATAATTATTTTTTTAATATTTAATTAATATAAAGACGAGAGTGAAATTTTATTATTATTTGATAAATTTATTTTTATTAATTTATCTATTAATTAAAATAAAATTATATATGAATTTCTCCAATTATTTATAATTATTAAACTCATAATTTCTTATTATATATTTAATTTCTATTATATTCTTCTAATAAATAAAAAATTGCATTTAACATTTAGTTTTCAATTTATATCCTCGTGGTATTTTCTATATACATAAATATTCATGAGATTTATTTAATTCATGGACTCTACTATATATATATGTACTCAACGTGACTCGGATATTTATTTAACATCGTTTTGTGAGGCTCGGTAAAAATACTTGGATGAATGTATTTCTCTTATATTTTTATACATCGCATCATATGTGTTTTTTGGTGAACCATACATTGCGCTTTTATTCTATGGTACGTTTCTCTCTTCGCTTCTCGTTTCGAATGCTACACGCGGTTTTAGAGTAGGGCCGAAAAAAAAAACAAAGTGCAGGAGTTTATTTCTTGCCGCGCAGTTTCACGAACATCGAAAAGTCCGCGCCTCTCTTCGATCTAGAAATAAACGGGAAAGAAAAACTCGCAAGAATTCAATTTACCGAGACGTTTCAACCTTTTTCCGCTGGGGAATTTTTTTTTTCCCCCTTTCTTCAGCTTCTTCTTCGTCTTCGTGCATTCTGCCTTCACTTCTTCGTCTTCTTTCCTCTGAAGGAAGGATGTACGTACACCCAAAACTTTTCTACTATCCCTTATCCACGTTCTGCAAATTCTTGATTCAGTCTCCGCCGGAATAAAGGACGGAAAAGCGAATGAAAAAAAAAAAGTTTACGGAAAAGAAACATGTGATGTACGAGAGGATATTAAGAGACGAAAGAAGCGCCCCAAGAGAACAACAGACGCGACTGGAAATTAACAGACGAATGGACGGACACGCCTTATGAGACAGCCTTACTTTCTTTTCACCCTCGGTGTACTCTGATATTGCCAGCGTAAACTACACACAGCGCGTCTCAACTACTATAGCGTCTTAAAGTATGCCAGTGAAGAAGAAGCTCCATTCTCTTCTCGCTGGCAACGTTGGATGAAAACAGAATCTTAACTAGTATTTACCTTTCATAATTTCTATGCCCTGGTATAACATTTTACATAATAATTAAGTAGGCAGAACTGCACGCATATTCTCACTGACACTCACTGTCATTCGCACAGAGATTCCAACAATTGAAAACAGAATTAGAAGAAGAAAAAAGTAATGAGAAGAAGAAAAAATAGTTTAAAAAAGTTAAGTTTCCTTATTGCTAGAAGTTCGTAGATATTTCAATTGAATGGCAAATTTGAGCTCGTTTGGTTTAGCCGTTCCTAAGTTACGGAGATGTAACTTAAAAATTTCAACATCAGACATCCAATCTGACATTCAATATCCAACCCGACATCCTACCTGATATCCAACTTGATATCCACCCTGACATCCAACCTAATATCCAACCTGACATCCTACTTGATACCCAACTCGATACCCAACCTGACATCCAACCTGACATCCAACCTGACATCTAACCTGACATCCAACCTGACATCTAACCTGACATCCAACCTGACATCCAACCTGACATCCAACCTGACATCCAACCTGACATCCAACCTGACATCCAACCTGACATCCAACCTGACATCCAACCTGACATCCAACCTGACATCCAACCTGACATCCTAGCTAACATCCAACTTGGCATCCAGCCTGATATCCAATCTGATATCCTACCTGACATACTCGGACGTCCTAGCTAATATCCAACTTGGCATCTTACCTGACATCCAACTTGGCATCTTACCTGACATCCTGCTTGGCATCTTACCTGACATCCAACTTGGCATCCAACCTGACATCCAACCCGACATCCATCATCACATCCATCCTAACATCCAACCTGACATCCAACCTGACATCTCACCTGACATCCAACCTGGTGTCCAACCTGATATCCAACGTGACATCCAACCTGATATCCAACGTGACATTCAACCTGACATCCAACTTAACATCCAACCTGATATCCAACGTGACATTCAACCTGACATCCAACTTAACATCCAATCTGATATCCATTCAAGTATTCAACCGGATATCAATTCATACATACTGGACGTTTATTATAATACTAATTCCATTTTTTTAAGTGTCTTCGATTGGCAATCACGATCTTTCACCTTTTTCCATGAAAACAAATGTTTTCCTATGTGAAAGGAGAATACGAGGGGTCACTGCCAGATTGAATGCGTTTCGGATTTACCATATACATATACGTATACGTACCCTCGCTGTAACTCTGTCTGATTCACGGTACGTTTCTACTTCCTCGCACTCTCACTACTTTGAGCATAGTGGGCTGACAACGTGTACAAAGTTGTGCCACCACCGACCCCTAACTCCGCTACCGTGTTTACCGTTGTACAGCGCACCGGGAAAACAAGGCAATTCGCAGTAGCACGACTGTGTTCCACACTGATGCAACTTCCCTTTCTATCCCTCCCGGCTACCACCATATACCACTACATATATGCCTTCTCCATCCGCCCGCAGTCACCCTTATTCCGGATCGTGTATACTGGTTCAACTCCTGGTGTCTCTTCTGCCATCATATGTTTTTGTGTGTGTGTATGTATGTGTGTGTAATAGAGTAAATGTGTGCTTCCTCTTTCTCGATTGCGCTCACCGTCTATCCGTCTCTTTCCTCATCCACGTTTCCCGCATTCATCCAAACCCTTCACTATCCAACCCTGTGTTATACTATAGGTTTTCTCTTTCCGCGCTGTTTCGCATTTCCGTTCGTAACCAGCATCAGCGAATCTTCGACACTCGATCGAGCGCCCGATGTCCTGCATTCTGCTGGCCTCCACAAACTCACATAGTCGTCGGACCCCCGTTACTCGACCTGCCCCTCCTTTCCCGCTGTTGCACCCCCGTACGTTGATCGCCCGAGTCTCTTTGATCCCGCGATAACGTCCAGCACAACCAGGCCACTCTTCTCTTTCAGCCATTCTCGTTACGTTCCGGAGTTGTCGATTGCACCGGAACTCTATCGCTGTTACCTTCGCGCAGATAGTTGCTTGTTTCGATACATACAATGGTATCGATGTTACACTTACGATGCGCTTACTGTGATGTTCATGTTTCGGCAAAGCTTTACCGAAACAACGAAAAAATTTACCTTTATTTTCGACGTTTTGAACGGATGTTCTGAAA
The DNA here is from genome assembly GCA_963970395.1 of Ephialtes manifestator. Classification (NCBI taxonomy): domain Eukaryota; kingdom Metazoa; phylum Arthropoda; class Insecta; order Hymenoptera; family Ichneumonidae; genus Ephialtes; species Ephialtes manifestator. Next base: position 28,725,476 of record OZ019980.1, read on the forward strand.
TAGTTAATGGGTATTTCAATGAATTAATGTAAAACAGTCTTATTGGGTTTCTGGATGAATATCCAGGTGGATGTCTGCATGAATATCCGGGTGGATATCTACATGAATATCGGGATAGATGTCAGCCTGAATATCCGGGTGGATGTCTGTTTGAGCATCCGAATGAATGTCTGGATGAATATCCGGATGGATGTTTGTATGAATATTCGGATGGATGTCTGTATGAATGTCCGGATGGATGTCTGACTAGACATCCGTATGGATATCTGAATAGACATCCGGATGGATGTCTGTACAGACATCCGGATAGATGTCTGCATGAATATCCGGATGGACGTCTGTATGAATATCCGGATGGATGTCTGCATGAATATCCGGATGGATGTCTGCATGAATATCCGGATGAATGTCTGTCTGAATATCCGGATGGATGTCTATATGAATATACTCATGGATGTCTACATGAATATCCGGGTGGATGTCTGTATGAAAATCCGGATGGATGTCTACATGAATATCCGGGTGGATGTCCATATGAACATCCTCATGAATGTCTGTATGAATATCCGGATGGATGTCTGCATGAATATCCGGGTGGATGTCTATATGAACATCCTCATGAATGTCTGTATGAATATCCGGGTGGATGTCTACATGAATATCCGGGTGGATGTCTATATGAACATCCTCATGAATGTCTTTATGAATATCCGGATGGATGAATATCCGGGTGGATACCTGTCAGAATATCCGGATGGATGTCTATAAAATATCCAGATGGACGTCTAAATATCTGGATGGATATCAGGTTATATGCATATCAGGCTCGGAAAATAAACTCTGTAACTTCAGAACTATTCATTAAAAAAAATCGTATGATATACGATAATCAATTATAGTCACTGTAATAAAGCAACAGTTGCAATTTCTTTTATGTCCGGCAAAAACGCAACCTTCATTCATTTCTGAGGAAAGTAAAAAAAATTAATAAATATGCATGAAATTTGACACAAACGGTGTGTATCACAACGGCAGGTTTCTATCTCGATAACTTTGTGCCTTTTCTTGCATTAATTTTCACTAAAACTCACAGGAGCTTAGTCATGTTACATTAACATGCGTCACGTGAAGTTCCCTCGAGCGTTCGGTAGTACATACCTAGTCCCGGAAGATCGATTTCCCGAATAGGCCCAGTGCGTCATAGTCACACGCGATGAGAAGGACTACACGTGCTGCTGGGGACGCCGCGAGTCCTCGCTGATGCTACTGCCGCTGATGCTCATGTCGTACCAAGTTGCAGGCTTGTCGGGGATAGCCGAGTTCGCCGGACAGTTTAGTACCATGTTTGATTGACGAGGTATCTGTGTAGCGATGATTCTGATGTACGTGTAATACGGATTACCATTCCAACCAGTCAAGCATGGTACTTTGGGCAACGGAAAATGGTACTAACTCACCCAAACTCCAGTATTACCGGCAATAGAATATGAATAAACGATTTAACATCACTCGAGAAATAACGAGAAAATAATGAAAATTATGAAAATCGAATGAAGGCATAAATTATTTATTATACTAATAATTATTGTTTAAATATCAATTATCATACGAGTGTTAAACTTTTATTGTGATGCATTATTTATTACTGAAATTTATTATTGTTAAAATGTTTATTTGTCATATGAGCATTCGATTTTTATCATGTATATATAACACATTCCAGGTCAAATTTACACTATTTTGATACTCGCTTTTATTTTCCTTTTATCATGTAGATATTTTTATTAATACTAACATTCTATATATTTATTTGTTTTGAAAAAAAAAATTTCCCGCAGATGAATATTAATACCGAGATAGCCGAAAAAGTAAATAAACTGTATTGACTACCCATGATATTATTTTTCAATATTTCCACGTTTATGTACACTTTTATTTACCAAATCTGCATTCTGCTGATAATATTAATAAACACTAGGTAGAAGATTAAAGAAAAATAGTAAAAAATAAATTTCAGTTACATTGTATATTTTCAATTTTTGAAAAATTTTGAGAAAAACAAATGATTCATTTTTTCAAAAATACTGCATGACTCGCGATACGAAAAAAAGTGTCTATTTACCTTAGAATATCCCATGTATATATATATATACAGTCGAAAGATATTTGCTTATAGAGGTAACGCAATATTTATCGGATTCAATTACAAAAAAAAAAAAAAAAAAAAAAAAAAACAGAATTCGCTGCGAAAATGTATGGAAAAATATGAAGAGCTGGAACAGGGTTTGCTGGAGAGTAGGCCACGAGAGGTTTGTTGGTCAGGTGGAAGGGACGGGGGATCGAATTTATTCGATATCGTTCGTTAAACGCATAATGGTCGACCTATATGAAAGGAAATACACCCTGGACGGTACTTAATAGAGCTTCCCGTCATTACCATCGTTATCGGGTACCAGCTGCTCGAGTTTTGATATATCGCATCAAACTTACGCGTTATTTCTGGCAAATTCTCCTAATACACTATATAGCATAATACTAAAAATTCTATAGATGGCAAAAAATTGATTAATAAAAATTGTCTTCAATTAACTGAAAGCCGAATTCACTATTTAAAAAATTCTATTCCCTCAAAAAAAAAATTTAACCCCGACAATGATTTTTTTTTTACGTTTATAAAAAATTTGTTAATTATTTAAAAAGCCACGATTTTTTTTATTAAAGAATTATGCGAATAATATTCTTATCGTTGTTTTGAGGGGAGAGAATAGTGAGATTTTAGGTAATTCTAGAATTCATTATTATCAAAATTCTATTCATGAAAAAAAAAATTTACCCCGAAAATGAATTTTTTAAATGTTTATGAAAAAGCCATTATTTTGAAAGCCAGGATTTTTTTTATTAAAAAATTATGCGAATGATATTCTTACCTTTGTTTTAAGGGGAGAGAATAGTGAGATTTTGGGTAATTCTAGAATTCATTATTATCGAAATTGTATTCATTAAAAAAAAAATTTACCCCGAAAATTAATTTTTTAAATGTTTATAAAAAATTCGTTAATTATTTTGAAAGCCAGAATTTTTGTTATTAAAAAATTATGCGAATATTATTCTTACCTTTATTTTAAGGGGAGACTAAAATAGTGAGATTTTATCATTCTGAATCAGCGGAGAAGATTCTGGAAGGATGAAGATTGATCTGCATTTTTCATTAGAAATTGCACTGCATTATTCATGGTTTTTCAATGGAAATATTTCTCGTGCGCAGTCATACCGAAACTATTGGACTTTGATGAACTCTTGCATAGGGCACATCATTATCCGATTTCTTAAATCAATTTTTGAAGCATTAATATTACAAAATAATGTAAAATTAATAATTCAATCATAGGCACTTTTTGTATGCATTTAAATTTTAATTATCTTGCAGATTTAACAGATAATAATCAATTATGGATTTTCCGGAATTGGTGAAGATGTAAATCTTTAATCACCTTTAAAAATCATAGTTCGACTATTCGTGGAATAATACATTTTTAATAAACATTTTTTTTAGCACATAATGTTCTCAATTTTCTCGACTTATTTAATTCAGTGCAAAAAAAAAAATAAGAAATTCTAATCAGTCAAGTAAGGAATTTAATAAGCGTATAATTTTATTCAACAATTCGACTCTACTTTTTTTATATGGTATGTAAAAAAAAGTAATTACTATTGCACGTCATAAAAAATTAATTGAACACGAAAAAAAAATTAGTAGGATCTGAATGATTATTATAAAAATATTGCAATTATGATCGAAAGGTGGTTAATAATTAATAAAACATGCCAGACTATTTTTATTTTTTTTCTATGCGTATAAAATATAACCGTAATTGATTGAGTGCTGGTGCGCCAGATATTTTTTAGCCGATACAAATATTACCTGCATAGTTAATAAAATAACGTTAAAAAAAAAAAAAAAAAAAAAAAAAAAAAAAAAAAAAAAAACGAGAATTGAAAAATTCTAGGATAATTAATTGCTTGAAAATAATTTATTAATTATATTTACAATAACTAACGAAATTCTCGTCGCTTGGAATTTAATTATTTGTTAATTGGTATTTAATAAAATATCGTTAAAAAAATAAATAAATAAAAAATAAAAAAAGAGGTGGATGAGCTATTAAAAAATTCTAGGATATTTAATTGCTTGAAAATAATTTATTAATTATGTCTACAATAACTGACAAAATTCTCGTCGCTTGGAATTTAATTATATATTAATCGGTATTTAATTATCTATTTATCGTACAATGAGGCCGAGTTGTACGATAAGTTGCCACCGAAAAGTTGAACGTATCGATTTCTCGACTTCCTCGTTGTAAAATTTGGTGGAATGAAATTGAGGTCGAGTGTGAATCAGAAGGTGGGCACATGCGAGATGTAACGATTGAATAGCTAGACTTATTGATAGAGCACTTCGCAGAGATCTAGGCACACGTCAAGTGTGTTTGCATGTTACATTATGTATGTATATATTCTACACTTCTTCGGTACATGCATGCTTTTCATGCATGATACATGACCACGATGAGTATTATTTCATTTACGACTACTGACAATTATCAGTAAAAGTTAAATTAAAAATGCAAATTTTTTCCCCAATAGTATTTATCACAAAAAAAAAAGAAAAAAGTATCCTTACTATCTCACAAATTATTGAATAGTCATAAAATCATAAATAATTGACACTTTTGGCGTTAATCGAAACAAAGTGAAAAAATTTAATTACTATTCTCGTTACCACCCAATTTTCGCAAGAAAGATAATTTTTTTAAATATATATGATATATATAAAAATAAAAAATATAAAAAATATTTTTATATATTTTATAACAGTCATAAAATCATAAATAATTGACACTTTTGGCGTTAATCGAAACAAAGTGAAAAAATTTAATAACTATTCTCGTTACCACCCAATTTTCGCAAGAAAGATAATTTTTTTTAAATATATAGGATATATATAAAAATAAAAAATATTTTTATATATTTTTTATTTTTGCTATTTTTCTCAAAAAGTTTTACATTTTGATAGCTATCAAAAAATCCGAATATTACAAAAGGCGTAATTAATTACTTTACTTAAAAAAAGGACGTAATTTATTTTTACAATAAATTTACGATTATTTCGAAAATGTTATTTAATCGTAAAAGTACGTATTTAATAACATCCATATTGTTGTAGAAGGTAGTAGTAACGGCAGGAGATTATACTACTAGACAGACAAGCCACCCCGTCGCCAGGGATGCAGGCTAGTTATAACGTTAGGTTAGGTCACGCTCCCCGCAAGTTTAGGGTCGAGTGAGGACAAGAGGAGCGTAGAAGGTAAGGGGGAAGGATTGAGGTGAGGTCGAGCACTGTGAGTAAACCATGTAGTGGCAGGCGAGGCGGCGAGTGAAGCCGAGTGGCACAGCGCGGTACCAGAGCCAATACTGGCGGCAGCAGCAACGTCGGGACGACCACCAGCCACGAGGACGACGATCCTCACGGCGACGGGGTTGTTCCAGCTCCCGGCTCACACTCGCGTGACCCGATGATTCACGCTCGTCGGGGCTAGGCTCTTATTGCCTTTCTATATCTATCCATTCTATATATATATATATTACGGTGGTTTAAAAAAATGTTTATTCTTTAATAATATAACGTCACACACTTTTGCAAGTTTAATAAAAGAATTTAAAAATAATTTTTTTTAACCATATCATTTATTTATTTATTTATATATATATATATTTATATATATAGAAAGGCAATAAGATTTTGAAAAAAGATATATATAAATAAAAATAAATAAAAAAATGATATGGTTAAAAAAAATTATTTTGAAATTTGTTTCTCTATTAAATATAAATTTTTGAATGTACGCTTTGATAAAAAAAAATCCGCCATTTATGAACAAAGTACAGTAATAATATTTTTTTTTTCAAACAGACCATTCCTTTGTCAAAATTTCACAGAATATTCATTATTATGCTTACAAGCGACAGAAAAATTGGCACGATGGCAAACGAATGGCCCACTTGGTATGGAATGTCCTGTATATATCTGTAACATGAAAAAGGTACAGCTAGAGGATCAGGTATTTGCCGTTTCTTCGTATTATAGCTTCGAGGTGAACATCGTTGAATAAAAGACGGAGATCCGTGCCGCTATGACGAAAGAGACGTACTAGGATACAATAGGAACATTGGGAAAGGGGAGAAAAGGAGGGTGGAAGAGTGTGACGTCGTTCTTCGCATCAGCTTTAGTGGAGTCTCTTCTGCTGTCGCATCTTTGTCGCTCATTGAGTAACGGAGGCAACGGCAGAAGCCGTGACGAGCGGTATTGCGGTTTCACCCGGTGCTGCATCGTAGCCATCTTCACTCCTCGCACTGTAGCTCTCAATGTGCGGTCCATTGAGCGTGTGTGCAAGGATATGCGCGGCTGAAGGAGCCGGGCACAATGCCCGAAGCCGATAAAAGGCGGATGGCGATGCGGTGTGCTTTGCCGGCAGCGAACCGGAGCCCCGAGAAACGAGAGGCGCTGAAGAAAAGGCAATGCCGGGAGAAGGAGAGGAAAGGAAAGAAACGCGACCAAGAAAACGAGATAGAAAAAAGAAAAAAGAAGAAAGAACGAGAGACAGAGGAAGTGGGAAGAGGGGAAGAAGGGAAAAAGAAGGCTTCGGAGAGAGGCAGATAGGTAATAAAAGGGCGAAAAGGCATAAGGGGTAAGAAAGAGTGAGAAAAAGACGCAAAGCTTTCGAAAGGTTCGCAGCACACTAGCACCGGTAAGCATAGCCCGCCAGGAGATAAGAAAACGCAAAGAAGCGAAACTTTAGAGCGTCGTAAGCGGGCAAGAGCGAAAGGGAAGATCGTTGGAGCTTGGTCTTGTCCCCCGACGACCTCCCCCTCTGACGCTCGAGCACGTAACCCATTTAGCACTGATAACGAGGGCCTAAGGGGCTTCCCGTGTACGGGGGACCACCACCACCACCACGGGCATCGCATTGCGGCTCATGTCTGCTTCACCACCGTCTCTATAGCCACGTCTTAACCGTAGCTCCCTTCATCTCTTGCCTGAGCGCTTCCCTACAGCTTTGAATGCCCCTGATATTGCGGCTCCTCATGGTTCCTGGATCCTGTCGGTTCTTCCTCTTACTGCACTTGCACCTTTCTCCGCTTTGGTGTGTAACGTTATAGTTCACATGCTGAACCTTGGAAGAGGAACTGAAAGACGACGCAATGACAACCTTCTCCGTTCTCTTTGGTTGCTATAACTTCGACCGTCGATGCTTACTTCGGAGAATCAAGGGAATGGGATACGTCGGGCATTGCTTTGACAGCTTTGCGAAGACCGTGTGTGGATGAAACTGGAATACCTTATCGATCACGATTTACTCACAAAACTTTCCGTTCGATCCCGTGGCTCCTCCTGTTCCTGATTCCTGTCCGTTCTTCCTGTGATTGCGCATGCACCTTTCTCACTTGGTGTGCAACGTTATAGTCATCATCCTTGACTTAGAAAGAGGAACTGAAAGACGACGCAATGACAAACTTCATCGATGGCTTTGGCTCCTATAATTTCAACGGTCGTAGAGCTCTTAGGAAAGTGAAGGGATTGGTATATATCGGTAATTGCTTTGGCAGCTTTGCGAAGACCGTGTATGGATGGAACTGGAGGTCCAAACACGATTCATTCTCAAAACTTCCACTTCGCTTTGAATGGCCCTGATCCCGTGGCTCCCCCTGTTCCTGAATCCTGACAGTTCCTCCTCTGATTGCACTTGCACCTTTCTCCTTTGGTGTGTAACGTTATAGTCATCATCCTGGACACCTAGGAAGGGGTACTGAAAGACGACGTAATGACAAACTTCATCGTTTGATTTAGTTTCTATAATTTCGGCCGCAAAGGGATTGGTATATGTCGGGAATTGCTTTGGCAGCTTTGCGAAGACCGTGTATGGATGAAACTAGAGTAACGCTCACGATTCATCCTCAAAACTTCCACTTCACTTTGGATGCCCCTGATCCTGTGGCTCCTCCTGTTCCTGGATCCTGTCACTTTTTCCTTTGGCTGCACTTGCACCTTTCTCCTTTGGTGTGTAACGTTATGGTCCTTATCTTGGACCTAGGAAGAGGAATTGAAAGGCAATATCCTGGACCTAGGTAGAGGAACTGGAAAACAACATCCTGGACCCAGGAAAGGGAACTAAAAAACGATGCAATGGCACCCTTCTCGATTCCCTTCGATTTCTATAACTTCGACCGGTGAAGCTCCCTTCGGAGAGTGAAGGGATACGGATACGTGGGGAATTGCTTTGGTAGATTTACGAAGACCGTGTATCGATGGAACTGGAGTACCGATCACAATTCCCTCTCAATACTACCACTTCTCATTGGATGCCCCTGATCCCGTGGCTCCTCCTGTTCCTGAATCCTGTCGATTCTTCCTCTGATTCCGTATACACCTTTCTCCCTTGATGTGTAACGTTATACTCCTGATCCTGGAGTTAGGAAGAGGAACTGAAACGCGACACAATGACAACCATCTCCGTTTGCTTTGGCTCCTATAACTTCGAACGTTGAAGCTCCCTTCGTAAAGCGAAGAGATTGGGATACGTCGGGAATTGCTTTGGCAGCTTTGCGAAGACCGTGTACAGACGGAACTGGAGTGCCGATCACGATGCACTCTCAATACTTCCACTTCGCTTTGCTTCCGCTGAAACGGAATCGAAAGTCATTTTCGCGTGACCTCCCCGCCCGTGATTGTACCGAGGAAACGAGACGAATATCGATCCGACTGTTTAGGTGTAATGTTTCCGAAGCTTCTCTATGTAGAACTTGGTGAGCTTGTCGTTGTACAATGTTTTTCGACGTATGTATGCGAAAGATATACACAATTTTGCGTGCCATGTATGCCGAATGTCAACATTTACGGGTGGGTCGTTCTTTCAGGAGTTTGCACTACGATACATGTTTACTTTTCCACCGCACAAACTTTTCACTAGTTACCGGTGATGAAACGCAACTCCGCAATTATTCCATCGCAGTATAATTGCAAACTTATCTGAAACTGTTGACACTCTAATTAATGGAAGGATACCAATTTGAGGGATTGTAACTTTGGATGTAACTTGCTGGCGTATCGGGCATGTTGATCTTCATATAGGAACATGGATCTTGTTCCTCATAAGTTGATCTGTTGTAGCATAGCTATAAGTTTATCGACAAGTTGTCATAAGTCAACATCCATCCTAGCAGACTTTGTCCAATAGTGTGATAAAGTCCTATCTAGGATCTCATGAGAATTTGCAATGATGTATGAATCCTATTCGCGGTTCTAGGGAATCATTCTTGCTCCAGATTCTTTGATACCCAACTGATAAAATTGCAAACCCAAAAAAGTCGCCGTAGGTTCTCCCAGGAGTTCTAGTATCTCGATTGCATTTTTTGTTGATTAAAGCACTATCCAAATAAATATTCTAGGCGATAAAGAAGGTCCCAACGTATCGCTACTCATAAAAAACATTTTCATTCTATACTGATTAATATAATGGAGTAATGAAGTTCTATTTCCGATTTAAAGAACATAGTGAATCATTCTTGTTCGAGATTCTTTGGTACCCAACTGATTAAATTGCAAACCTAAAAAAGTCGCCGTCGGTTCTCCCAGGAGTTCTAGTGTCTCGTTTACATTTTTTGTTGGTCAAAGCATTATCTAAATAAATATTCTAGGCGATAAAGAACGTCCTAACGTATCGCTACTCATACGAAACATTTTCATTCTACACGTATATGCGTAAAATTTAGATAGATCTGTGTGGGTTTATACATAAACGGTCGAATCGAATTGGAAAACGTTTTGAGTGCCTCAGCAATGTACTACAGCACATGTCTACGTGTAAAGTAAAGGTTGGTAAGTGTGTTCGCATGAAAAGTCTCCCTCGCGGGATGAGGTCGATCGACCTGGGTCGGGAATCGAGAGTGGCGTGGCCAGCAAAGTGCCACGAGGGATAATTGAAACCGATCCCCCCGGCAGCTCGAGCATCCCTCCGCCCCTCGATCCTTTCGTCATTCCTTTTTCCCCTCTTTCGAACTACACGTCCCACCCGCCGCAGTTTTCCAACTCCCTCTCACTTTTTCGTTTAGTTTCGCGCAACCGACATAAATTCGCCAAACTGACAGGGGTAATATTTTCTTCCTCACCAGTCCACCCCTTTCCGATGGGGTGTCTACCCCGTAACTCCTTTCCATTTGCCGTCCCACGGCGAAATACGCCAGATTCGCATACGCGGCGTTCGCTCCGGAAACGAAGGTTCAAAGTGCGAGTCCAGCAAAGTGTCACCCGATGGATAATTGAAGAGAATAAGAATCGTTTCTTTTTTTTCTGGGATAACGAAACTCCACCCAGTTATAACCATTCATCGTTTTCCTCCCTTCTCTCCCATTTCCTCCCCTTTCTTTTCCTTATACACACTCATTTTTATGTTCCACCTCTGTTTTCACTCTTTTTATTCCGTGTCTACCATCCCAGACTCTTCATACCTTTCTTATGACTTCCTGTCTTAATGAAAATTCGCGGGAATAACTCAAGTCCCATACTGAGAGACAGTTAATTATCCTCTACTAACTGGCTGCCGTCGTCCAAGTCTCAGCGAGAAAAGGGAAAATAAAGAAAGTGTAAGGAAGATAGTGGAAGAAAGGGGGAAGAAAAAAGAAAAGTGTCTGCCTGCGGGTCGTCCAGAGTTATGCGTCACGGGGTCTGAAGCTTTTTTTAATTTCATACCTTGCCTTCCACCCCCTTTAAATCGCATACCTTGTCTGCAGTGTCTTACACATTTCCCCCCCTCTCCCGCCCCTTTCTATATTTTCATCTTCACCATCATCACGCAGCTCTTTCCAAGTTTGTTCAACGCTTTTAATTTATGCCGCACGCGTCCGTAGCAAAAGGGCACCATCCACTTTTTCTTCACCAAAGCTTTCGTCTTCGTCTCCGTCACCTTCACAACCTTCGAAAACCCTCTCAGTATTATTTCCTTACAATAATAAGTTTGCAATCAAAATCTCCACAATAATCCAACCTCATTTATTGTCCAAACAAAACTTTCCTCACAGTTGCATATATCTTACAGTTTTCCCATGGATAGTTTGGATGAATTGGAAATGAGGGCGTAGGAATTGAGATTCATCATGTCGTTATTATTCTTGTAAATATTAAATATGTATCAATCGAATATAGAGAAGAGAAATGGTGTAGAGGAAAAAAGGAGAAGGGAGGTAAAAAATTATTTCGTTCCATAAAATGCATATAACAGCCGCTGGGTAAGGGGAGGGGAGGGGGGTACGATAGTGAATCGAATGAATATTTAACGACTCCGACATTTATCGTTGAACGTGGAACAGCTTCCTGCTTCTGGTTCCGTGTGCAGTTGATGTATAAAGGTCCAAGTATTTGCGCATGTATCTGTGCTCGAATTCCTTTAGGTTACCCTTCCACTCACAATGCATTTGAAACCCTTCCATGGATACATTCTGTTAGATACCAATGTTGCTGTTATATTTTGTATAGAAACCACTCGGGCGCTCCGCTACTATCTTATATGTATTATAACTTAACGTAACGTCGTACCATTCTCTACCAAGCCGCAGCTACCTGTCGATTTACGACCGAGTCGTGGCTGCAACATTCATTGAACCACGTTCTTATAGTTTACTTTATTTTTTTTCTGCCTTTACTCTTGTTACAGGCGATGTGATCGGCCAACGTTTTCTGGGCAACGAGAGTCACGTGGAACACTTCAAGCTCCTGGAACGCACAGCCACGTTCGTACTGATTGGCGCGAGGTAATTATACTCAATTCTTTATTTTCTCACTAGTGAATTATTCCGTATGACACACTCACACACAAAGAAGATGCTACCGAAGGAACTGACCAATAAACTTGTGATCGTAAAATCAAAAACTGATAGGGTTACGTGGCAAGCAGAAAATATTGTTATTCAATTCAGAAGAACCAGAAACGCTCAAAAGAGTACAGATAAATGTGTAATATTATGTACAACAAATAGCTGAGAACCCTAATAAACGTCAATCACACTCGGACCCACACTCACATTCACACTCGTACCCACACTCACACCCACCCACACTCACACTCTCACACTCTCACATTCTCACACCCTTACACCCTTACACTCTCACACACTCGCACTCTCACATTCTCACATTCTCACACTCTCACAGTCTCACACTCTCACACTCTCACTGACACTGACACTCAGACTCACACTCTCACACTCAGACTCACACTCTCACACTCAGACTCTCACACTTACACTCTCACACTCACACACACACACACACTTACACTCACACTCACACTCACACTCACACACTCACACTCACACTCACACTCTCACACTCACTCGCACTCTCACACTCACACTCTCACACTCACACTCTCACACTCACACTCTCACACTCACACTCTCACACTCACACTCACACTCACACTCTCACACTCACACTCTCACACTCACACTCTCACACTCTCACACTCACACTCTCACACTCACACTCTCACACTCTCACACTCTCACACTCACACTCACACTCACACTCTCACACTCACACTCACACTCACACTCACACTCACACTCACACACTCACACACTCACACTCACACTCACACTCTCACACTCACACTCACACTCACACTCTCACACTCACACTCACACTCACACTCGCACTCTCACACTCACACTTTCACACTCACACTCTCACACTCACATTCTCACACTCACACTCACACTCTCACACTCACACTCTCACACTCACACTCTCACATTCTCACTCTCACACTCTCACACTCTCACACACTCACAGTCTCACTCATTCTCACACTCACACTCACACGCACACTCATTCTCACACTCACACTCACACTCACACATACTCACACACACACACACTCTCACACACTCACTTTCGTGCGCTTTAACAATTAATCATTTCAGAGTCGTTTTTCTTTTTCTTTTACTCTACATTTTTGAGCTTACGTTCTTCATTTGATTAGTGTTCAGAGGTCAGTCGCTCACGATTCGGTATCTCGTTAGCTTTATCCCAGACCAGTGTATTCACTCGGTACGACGATTGCAGACACGCGAGAATTTCCACGCTGACCCGAGTGGCTTCGATGCAGGCTTGTAGACTTCTCAAGCAACTCCTCGAGATATTGCGGTGCCTAGCCGCTGACGCGCTCGAAGCCATCCCTCCTGTCTTTCCCGGCGCGTTTCGCTCTCGGACCCCTCCCCCCCCCCAATGGTAGCAAGCCAAGTCGAAAAGAAAATTGGATACTCGCCTCTTGGCCTACGTCATTTCGGCATGCAAATTTTTATACCGCACCGACCACCTTCCGTTTTTGTTCTTCTTCTTTTAGTCGCCTGCAAAGCCATGACTAAACCGTTTATCTTTTTTTCCACCAAGCAAGATCCTTTCATGCGACTAAATTCTGCAAGCACACTGAAAAATCATTATTCTGCTATTCTAAATTTAAAAAATTATGTATGATTACTAAAATATTTGTTGCAATATTTCGACATTGATGCAATCGGTTAACTTTTCATTTTTATTTTTCAAAATTAATTTAGCAACTCTACAAAAACACTAAAAAATCATTATTCCGTTATTCTAAATCAAAATACTGTCTTGCACAAAAATGTATAATTTCCAAAATATTTGTTGCAATACAGGTAAACTTTTTATTTAATTTTGTTTGACTATTAAATTAGTATCGATACGTGCTATATTTATGAATATTCCGAGCTCCTCGTATTCGTCGGTTGAGAATAATTTCTTCATGCATATCGGACGATAAGTCGATTACGAAGTAGATCTAACGCGGAATAAGAATAAGTGGTACATGTGAATAAATTACTAGTAATTCACGTGTACAAGCGTATGGAACATATCGAAAGCGGAATCCATGGCTGAGAAACGAGGTTCAGGCTGGCGCGGTAGCGTAATCAATTTTACGTCTGCGAGCGGACGCAAGAGCAGAGAGAAGTGCACGAGCGTATAGAGCAGTCGCAAACATCCGATAATGGATGCACACGGTTTTCACGGCACGTACACCACGCTGCCGACTCCCTAATTACGTTCAGCAGTACTAATTGAGGAAGATCGATGAGCTACGTGGCTCCGGTAGCTATATCGCTTCGAAAATAGATATTCACTCATTCGCCACCACTGCGCTCTCTTCTATGTGACTGGCACATTCAGTCGGTCCTACGTGATGGGCTAAGGATGATCTGGTTTAGAAGCTCGTATATTCGTCTGTCGTTATTCTTTATTGCATTCTCACCTATATTTATCACAGCATTAAACACTGATTTCCACTCAGTATCCCATAAACTTCTCTAACGTGTCTGCTAATCATCGTAATTATTTTTGTAGAACACTTTAGTGTCTCGTTCTCTGATTTGTGACTGTTGTTTTCGTAGTTTTTATTTTGTCATGTCGTTTTTTTTCCTAATTTTACGATTTCGCGATAAAAGAAAAATATTGAAGAAAATGAAGAGAAAAATTACAAGTATTGTGGATGTTGAAAATATTGAGTAGGATAATAATAATGACAGAGATGGATTTATAAACTAATTTTCAAAAATAGTTCAGAAAATGTTTAGAAATTTTTGTTTCTTGTTCAAAATATTTTTAAAATTATGATACTGATAATAATAATAAGACGATATAAAAATCATGTGTTTTCGGGAACTTGAGAAAATTAACAAAAACAAAAACTGTTTTTTTTTTTAAAATGTCTAACTTTCTTTTTCACCAATTAAAAAAAAACTTTTTGGAATTATTATTATTACTAAGAATGCACGTGTTAGTTTTTATTTTGTACCACCTTGTTTGAATATTTCTGGAATTTAACTTGCGATGAAATATATTTTAAAAAATAAAACAAATAAACTATATATAAGAAAATATGTTTTTCCTCTGTTACAGAAATGCAATTTACAACATCAGTCTACATGATCTCTCAGAGATTACAGATCAGGTGAGCAATAATTTATATAACCCAAATAAAAATATCTTCACTCTCACTCGTTTCTCATTTTTTCATATAATGTCTGGTAAACGAAAAAAAAAAAAAAAAAAAAAAAAAAAAAAAAAAAAAAAAAAAAAAAAAAAATCGTCCAGTTGATATTTCAAAGGGGTTTCATATTTTTTTTATGGTTTCATTTTTTATATTTTAATACGAGAACTCGTACAATATGTGATGCAATGAAAGTTGTGAAACGCGCTCAGTAAAATTTCTCGTACTTTACAGTGGAGAATGGTTGAGGGGAAAAGCTTTGCGTCCCTACGCAATGAAAACTCATGCTACAGTTTTACTTTATATTCTGTCTTTTATTCCCTTTCATCTTTATTGGCTGAATTGCATACTTCTGTAGGTTCTTTTACTCAAGCACAGTTGCCTTCGTTTATATTCACGTTTACCTTCATTCTCGCATCAACTTGAAGGGAAAACTTGCTTTGCGAATGTCTTCACCGTCACCGGATAGTTGATACTGACGTTTTTTTTTCTTTTCCTTCTGGCCTTATTGACACACCGACCGCGACAAGAAGAGTAAAACAGAATATAGGTACATTGTGCGAGAAAAAAAAAAGAAAAAGGGTTTGCAAAATCCCTGCTGACAATGAGAAGAAAAAA
This sequence comes from Ephialtes manifestator, assembly GCA_963970395.1. Lineage (NCBI taxonomy): Eukaryota > Metazoa > Arthropoda > Insecta > Hymenoptera > Ichneumonidae > Ephialtes > Ephialtes manifestator. The sequence continues at coordinate 28,741,216 of OZ019980.1, forward strand.
GTTTATGCTATAAGCTGACTGAAGTGAAAATCTCTCTGTGTACCATCTCACCCGGTATCATGGCGTCATAATTCTTCCATACTTTTTTTACGTCCCGCTCCCTTTGATCGCATTAAAGTAAAAACTTCGCAATGAAGTTGTATCGATACGAACCATTACTTTTTTTTTATCGCGACTTTTGTATTGATTTTTGTTATTGTTGAAGGATTCGCTTTAATCAACGCATTACAGAATTCTATAAATTTTTTTTTTCAAGATAACGAATTTTGGACTTTACTATCATTCTCAAGTAGCATATTCTAGCCCGGAAAATACCGGTTATTTACGATGATTTAAAAAAAAGCTAAATTTTATTTTCTGCAAGATATCGAATTGATTAAAAAATGATTCGCCTATATAAAATATAAATTCGATAATAAAAAATTAATCGATTATATATTATATATAAATGTCCAAAAAATGTCCAGGTTTCATGACATTTCTAATCGTATGGCATCGACATCCGAAATCCCAATTTTCAGGTCCCAAGTACATATATGGTATCGAAATTTTAGGTTTCGTCAAAAAAATGCCCCAATCAGCCCGGGACAAAGAAATGTCCACGTTTCATGACATTTCTAATCGTATTGCATCGCCGTCCGAAATCCTAATTTTCAGGTCCCAAGTAATTATATGGTCTCGAATGTGTACGTTTCGTCAAAGAATGCCCCAATCAGCCCGGGACCAAGAAAGGTCCACGTTTCATGACATTTCTAATCGTATTGCATCGCCGTCCGAAATCCTAATTTTTAGGTCCCAAGTACTTACATGGTCTCGAAATTTTAGGTTTCGTAAAAAAATGCCCGAATCAGCCCGGGACAAAGAAATGTCCACGTTTCATGACATTTCTAATCGTATTGCATCGCCGTCCGAAATCCTAATTTTCAGGTCCCAAGTAATTATATGGTCTCGAATGTGTACGTTTCGTCAAAGAATGCCCCAATCAACCCGGGACCAAGAAAGGTCCACGTTTCATGACATTTCTAATCGTATGGAATCGACATCCGAAATCCCAATTTTCAGGTCCCAAGTACATACATGGTCTCGAAATTTTAGGTTTCGTAAAAAAATGCCCGAATCAGCCCGGGACAAAGAAATGTCCACGTTTCATGACATTTCTAATCGTATTGCATCGCCGTCCGAAATCCTAATTTTCAGGTCCCAAGTAATTATATGGTCTCGAATGTGTACGTTTCGTCAAAGAATGCCCCAATCAGCCCGGGACCAAGAAAGGTCCACATTTCATGATATTTCTAATCGTATGGCATCGACATCCGAAATCCCAATTTTCAGGTCCCAAGTACTTACATGGTCTCGAAATTTTAGGTTTCGTAAAAAAATGCCCGAATCAGCGCGGGACAAAGAAATGTCCACGTTTCATGACATTTCTAATCGTATTGCATCGCCGTCCGAAATCCTAATTTTCAGGTCCCAAGTAATTATATGGTCTCGAATGTGTACGTTTCGTCAAAGAATGCCCCAATCAGCCCGGGACCCAGAAAGATCCACGTTTCATGATATTTCTAATCGTATGGCATCGACATCCGAAATCCCAATTTTCAGGTCCCAAGTACATATATGGTATCGAAATTTTAGGCTTCGTCAAAAAAATGCCCCAATCAGCCCGGGACAAAGACATGTCCACGTTTCATGACATTTCTAATCGTATTGCATCGCCGTCCGAAATCCTAATTTTCAGGTCCCAAGTAATTATATGGTCTCGAATGTGTACTTTTCATCGAAGAATGCCCCAATCAGCCCGGGACCAAGAAAGGTCCACGTTTCATGATATTTCTAATCGTATGGCATCGACATCCGAAATCCCAATTTTCAGGTCCGAAGTACATGGTCTCGAAATTTTAGGTTTCGTAAAAAAATGCCCGAATCTGCCCGGGTTCAAGAAATGTCCACGTTTCATGACATTTCATATATGTATCTCTATTTTCTATTTTAACATGCTCATTTATATTTAAGTGAAAGATCGTGGATAACCGATGCAACAGCGACCTTAAACTCTTAATTAAAACAATGATTACTAATATCGCATCCATCAAGTGTAATGGAGACGCAAAGTTATAACTATAGGTAACTATATCCACTTCGTAACTTATTGATGACCATAAATATCCATTCACTGAATTCAGCGTTGCATATTTAATGAATGGATATTTTCCTGTCACAACTGTTTCCAATAAAATGCCCCATACCTTATTAACCAACCGGGATATACATACAGACATATCGATACGAAAATATTTATAGAACTTATCAAGGCATATCAATTTTAATAATATATGACCGGAAACTCTGTGAAAAAGATAACATAAAGTTATTACGTTGGTCTATAGGGTTCGCGAGGAAAAGTTCTCTAGTCCCAGCGTCAAAACCTTGCTAGGATAAAATTAAAGGTCGATTTATCGACATACCATACTTTTACATGACACAACCAATACAGATATAAAGATTGAACTTGTACCTTGTATTCCGGAAAGGCAAAGTGGGGTTGAGGCTCTTGATAAGGGTAGAAAAATATTTATAGGTTACCCGAACCGTGTCAGTTTTAATAATCTTACCTCAGAACTCTCGGGGACCGAAGATCGCCTGGCAAGTGCAATAGCGGTGGAAGAAACAAGGGTAAAGCGAGGGAAAGAAAAAGGAACTAAAAGTGTAGAGGGAACCGGTGGTTAAGGAAGAAAAAAAAACGGGGGTCGAAGGGGTGAAAAAACGATAGGAAAAGTGAGATGAAAAAGCGGACGCGCCATCGATCCCCGATTCCCACGCGCGCTTCGCCCTTACCGCGTCTCCATTCAGCACTGGGCCGAGCGGTAGCAATCCCTACGGGGTTATACTACTACCACCTCAACGGGCCGGAAAGTCGACGTCGAAACTTGGGTTGCAGAGCCAGACTTAATTAGTCCCAGGGCAAAAGTTTTCTCGGGGCTCGGTTGGGCGCTCCCCTGGACTGGGAAGGGAATTACGCCGTCAACAAGCTTGTCGCGGCCGAGAGCGTGTTCCCTTCCGCGGCGGAAATCCGATAAAGGCGCGGTCTTCAAGACCCGTGAGGGAGCGCTTCTGCTCTCTCTCTCCACCTTTTATCGGCGAATCAACGAAGAAATGAACACGGAGCGAGCGGGATGAAAACGGGTGTCTTGTTCGCTGGGGATGTGCCCTTTTCCCTTCTGGATTGCGGATGTTTACGGGGATTTTCTCACCAGTTCAAGTGCACTCCTCTTCCTTTTCATGTTATCCCACTTGTTCCGGTAGAATTCGAGACGTCTACGACTCGGCCCTTGTCGTGTCGTCGTTTTAAACGAATAAGACGAATGCCCTTAACTTTGGACACTTGGAGATAATGTCGTAATAGAATTTAGTTGGGGTTGCTTAAATGTATGAAAAACTAGCCCTTCTTCGTTAGATGTCATTTCCTCACCAGTCAAGTACACCTTTTCATTTCCATGTCATTCCGTTAACTTTGAAAACCTGGGACGTCTTTCTTGGATGTCCTTTTCCCTTTTGGATCGCGGATGTTTACGGGGATTTTCAGACCAGTTCAAGTGCACTCCTCTTCCTATTCATGTTAGCCCACTTGTTCTGGTAGGATTCGTGACGTCTACGACTCGGCCCTTGTCGTGTCGTCGTTTTAAACGAATAAGACGAATGCCCTTAATTTCAGAAACTATTGTAATGGAACCTTAGGATTTGGTGAGGAAAAGGTTGTAGTAAGTATTTCAATCATACTGACCGAGCAAGCACTCCCGTGCCTTATTCGTTGGGTGCCCTTTTCTCTTCTAGGTCGCGGATTGTTACGAGGATTTTCTCACCAGCCAAGTGCACTCCTCCTTTTTATGTCATCCCATTTCCACCGGTACGATTCGAACCATCTAAAACCCGGCCCATGTCATGTCCCCGGTTAAAACGAACAAGATGAATGCTCTTATCTGTAGACACTTAGAGATTCTGTCGTAATGGAATGCAGTTGGGGCTGAATAAAGGCATGAAAACCGGGACCTCCTTCGTTGGTTGTCCTTTTTCCTTCTGAACCTCTGATAGTTGCAAGGATTTTCATACCAGTAAAGTCCTGTTCTCCTTTTTATGTCATCCCACTTTTCCTATTACCATTCGAACCGTCTACAGTCGTTGGTTATTCTTTTTTCTTTTGGACCACAGATAGTTATCCTTAATCCAGATACAAATCCTTGATTCTGCAGACTTCTGGTCCCGACTTGTCAGTTAAATCGAACTTCCACTGTATTGTGCGGGTTATGAAAGGATATCAATCGTGATAGAATCTTTAGGTTTTGATGGGGACAACAGTTTGGTATTAGGTCCAATTCAACTTATTTCACAATCTCGCTATCCCCAATGTCCATGTTCCAGTTTCGATGGATGTTAGTCTAGTTTTCAGACTTGCAGTTATCTCAATGTCTATTATATACACATAAGGCATTTCTGTATCAATAGGTACACATACAGATGAAAGTTCCCGAGATCATTGGAATCATTGAATTGTGAGATCATTGAATTGGGGGATCATTGAATTGTGGGCTCATTGATATGTGGAATCATTGAATTTTGGGATCATTGAATTGTGGAATCATTGAATTGTGGGATCATTGAGTTGTGGGATAAAGGTTTTGATGAGAACAAAAGCTTGGTATTAGGTCTAATTCAATTTATTTCACAATTTCGCTATCCCAAATGTCCATGTTCCAGTTTTGACGGATGATAGTCCAGTGAGACTTGCAGTCAACTCAATGTGTATTATATACACATAAGGTACTTTTGTACCCACAGTTACACATACAGATGAAAGTTCCTGAGCTCCCTCGGGCTAAGTGTGCACGCAGCTATAGTGAGAGGCGGTTCTGACCGGTCATTCACATATACCAGCGGTGTAAAAACTTGAGGCAGCAACTCGGTTACCGCGCGCCAATACAGGACCAGCTAACCCTTCTCGCTCACTCGCTGCGCGTGTACTTGATACACATCGAGCGACTGTACAGCTCGGGACGACTTTTCAAAGCCTCGAGACTCGGGCGACTAGATTCTTACCGAAGCACAGCGACTTTCAACGTCGTGTCTACGACGCTCACCGCGCACTTATAAGTTGCTCAAGACCCTTTTGCAGTGTTAGGTATTAGGAACCTTATAACCTAGTGCGCAACACCAAGATACACCAGTTTATGTTGCGACGCATGCAATCGATTCACAATCGCATAATCATTGGTCATAAAACCGATATATACTTTTCCAGAACGTCAAATCATCATATGCGCCCTTATGATGTCTAAAGTCATCGGATCGTGTTTTTAGACTAGTTTCTCACTATGACGTCCTGAACCTTGTTTGAGATTTATATTGTGGCTTGAACTTATCTGTTGTGGTATTGTTCTGCACATTCCTAAGCATTTGTGAGGATAGGTTAGAATTCTGATACTTAATGACGAAAAATTTGAAAAAAATCTATGTTATTAAGGATACTGAAGACATTGATCTTCCCATAACAGGTTCTACACAATTTGTCATAACTAGATTTTTTCTTTCTCGGTAATGGGTTTAAAAAATACGCCATTTCTTTATTAAAAAATCCCAGGTTGCTGTAAAATGTATTCACACCGAAGCCAATTTTGCACTTCATACGCATCAAGTGAAATTTCTCGGTTCGCCTTCGATGAATTTTGTTTTTTTTTTCAATAACGTCCACGAGTATTATATTATTGAACAAAATTTCTATAGAAGCCTCATAACGTCTAAAGGATTATTCGATTGGAACACCGCGCCCAGTCAGTGCGCATTTTCTGCTCGAAAAATAGCATGTGAATAAACCTTAAAACTCTGAGAAATTTCTTCGGATCTCGGATATCGATATCCAATACTTTTCTGTAAAAATATCCAGTCGCCAGAAAACTGTAAAATATTGCCAGTACTGTCTGTCCGTCCGTCCGTCTTTCAGTCCTTATGGGTCGGTAAATGGCGTCCCGTCATTTGCCCGCAGTGCAAAAGCTTTGGGGATCGTTTTGGCCATCTTGAAAAATACCGAGAAGAGAAAAACGAAGTGTACCACTGATGATGCTGGCGCTGAGAGTGGAATTGGCGGGGACGAGTATGGGAACAGCAACGTTGCAGACAATAAACGTGGCTCCTGGCCCAGCTCCAAATGGATTTGTCCTCTGAATTCGTGCTTTTTTTCCCTCCTACCCTTTCTCCACTTCCGTCCTATCATCTCCCTTTACCTGGGCGCTCGGCCCTCGCGCGTCTCCCGTTCTCTGGCTCTTTGCTAACTCGCGGTTCAGGGTTTTATGCGAACGTTCTCTATCCCTGTAGCAGTAGAAACCACGACTACCAGCAGCGGCAGCGGCAGTTCGGACCATTCTGCCATTCCGTACACTATGTATTACTATACTGGTTGCCATAGTACTTTGTGCCTCGACCGAAGAACTCTCGTATTTTCGCTGTAGCGCCGCGCACCTCCTGACACTCTCTTCCAACAAACAAATGAGAGAACGCGAGGGAAATGCGTCTAGTAATTTTTCATTCGCTCGGCCAGTGTACGCGTAGTCGTTGTCGTCGTCGTACGGTCATTACGTTACGGGTCATATAATTTCCGCATGTTGCATTATGGTCTGAGTAACCTAAGAGTGGGATACCATGAACCTGGGGGTAAAACCGGTGCTTCAGCTACATCAGAAGAGGCGGATTGTGAAATCGAGCTTTACCGCACGGGAGATAACGTCCACTTCCCAAACGCCATTTAATACTTTCGCTAAATAAATACGCTTTACTGAAGCTGCAGGGAATATATATATATTTTTTTGTGAATAATGATATTTTATGTCATGACTTTGATCATCTACTGAATGGCGCTGAGATTTCAGATGTGGAGTTTCTGCACGGAAATGGTTTTGGTTATATGCTTTGGTTGGTATTAAGAAAAGGGACAATGAATATTAAGGCTATGGTATGATGCCTCCGAATCTTTGGATCGTGGGATCATTGGATTGTGGGTTCATTGCATTGTGGGATCATTGGATTTTGAGATCACTTGATTGTGCGATCATTGGATTGTGGGATCATTGAATTGTATGATCATTGAATTGTGGGATTATTGAATTGTGGGGTTATTGAATTGTGAGATTATTGGATTGTGGGATCTTGGGATTGTGGGATCCTGAGATTGTGGGATCCTGAGATTGTGGGATCTTGGGATTGTGGGATCTTGGGATTGTGGGATCTTGGGATTGTAAGATCTTGGGATTGTGGGATCTTGGGATTGTGGGATCTTGGGATTGTGGGATCTTGGGATTGTGGGATCTTGGGATTGTGGGTTCTTGAAATTGTGGGATCTTGGGATTGTGGGATCTTGGGTTTGTGGGTTCTTGGGATTGTGGAATCTTGGGATTGTGGGATCTTGGGATTATGGGATCTTGGGATTATGGGATCTTGGGATTGTGGGATCTTGGGATTGTGGGATCTTGGGATTGTGGGATCTTGGGATTGTGGGTTCTTGAAATTGTGGGATCTTGGGATTGTGGGATCTTGGGTTTGTGGGTTCTTGGGATTGTGGAATCTTGGGATTGTGGGATCTTGGGATTATGGGATCTTGGGATTATGGGATCTTGGGATTATGGGATCTTGGAATTGTGGGATCTTGGGCTTATGGGATCTTAGGATTGTGGGATCTTGGAATTGTGGGATCTTGGGATTGTGGGGTCTTGGGATTGAGGTTCTAGAATCGTTTTGAATATCGATTCAAAAATTCTGAATAAATCTTACAAACCTCTATTTTTTCTCTTATTCTATTAGGAATCTATTCAACATTTAGATTTCCCAAAAACAAAATTCAATTGAACAAAAAAAAATCTTAACTTTATTTCTCTTTCAACAATTTCGATTCCGAAAACTCAAAAAATCACCTAATTTATTTTCGCTCCAGGAAATTTTCGCTCGCCCTTTAAAGAATAAATTGAAAAATTTACCACAAAATGGCAGGTCCAAACCAAAAAAAAATCTTTTTCTTTGGTTTTTAGCAACTCGAAACCGTCTTGCGTAGCAGAAACGTGAAGTAACAAACAGAGTGTATAGTGTCATGTACACTCTACATGGCAGGAAACTGGCAGTCGAGAAAGTGCTTGCGTAGGGAAATTCTCGGTGTGTTCTCTCACGAGCTGAAACCAAATCTGCGTGATTATTGCCGTGGAGATGGCGTGACGTACGTAATACTAGTAGCCGGCTCATGGCTTTGCTATACGCGATGCGAATGGCACGAGGAGAGAGCGCACGAGCTGAGCAACAACGCTCAGAAAGAAACGAGAGGAAACCGAGGGGAGAACCATCGCCGTCATTTCATTACCGCATACGCGAGGGTGAGACCTTTTCGCGACAGGCCATAACCTCACTTTCTCTCTCTCTCTCTCTCTCTCTTACTCTTACTCGCTTCTAGTCAGGAGAACCTGAGCCAGCGTACGCCCGTCAACGGGTTATAGTGCAGTCACGCGCCGTCCATCCATTTCCGGAGCCGCAACATGTAGTAGTAACAGTAGTATTAGTATTAGTGATGGCGTGGCGAGACTTTGTCGAGATTCGAAGGGGAATTCACGTTAGCAGCAATTTGTGACAGCGAGTGAAAAGAAATTTGGTTACATCGAAGGAGCAAATGAGAAGGAATGCGTGAATTTGTTAAAGTTTTTATGAGGCGCCTCGGAGCAAGAAATGGAGGGCGATTAATTGAAAAAACAGGGGGGAGGGGGCTTTGCAAATTGAATTTAATCAAGTTCTGTCACTTTTTTCAATCCACGAATGAAATGAAGTCTATTTAGCTGCTAAACTTGATGAGGATTTATGACGTTGTTGATCGCATTGTATTGGAGAAATATGGTATAGGTTATCTTCGTGTAAATGTAAGCAGAATTTTTTAAACTGTTTTTTAAGATGGTTGTAAATATTGGAATGGATGATTGTGTTGAGGATTTTTTTTCTGCTTTGAATAATGTTGATTGTATTGATAATTTTTTGGAAAGTATAGGGGTGGGTATGGAAAATTTGGGAAAAATTGTAGGATGATCGAAAAAATATTTGCGGGGGTAAAAAAATAACAAATGTTGTCGGGGCTGAACTGAATTGAGGCGATTTTTTTTCCACTCATTTAAACACTTTTAATTTAGTTTTAGTTTTATGTAAACTACAGTGGTATGTACGGAATCTATAGAAAAAATTGCAGGGCGGTCAAAAAATATTTGGGAGGGTGATAAAACTATTTGAAAAATTGGAGTGGCTGAATTGAATTGAGCCGAATTTTTTCTACTCCTCCGGCCTTTTTAATTTTACCTACATTGGTATGTGCAGAAAATATGGGAAAAATTGTAGGGTGATAAAAAAATATTTGTCAGGATGATCAAAATATTTTCAAAATTGGAGTGGCTGAACTTAATTGAGCCGAATTTTTTCTACGCCTGTGGGCTTTTTTAATTTTACTCGTAATACTATATAACCTACATTGATATATACAGAACCCTTAGAAAAAATTACAGGGTGGTCCAAAAATATTTAGCAGATTAAAAAAAAATTTCAAAAATATATTATTTTTTCACTCTGTCACACTTTGTCAATTTTATTCTGAATAATATATAACCTACATCGGTGCGTACAGAACCTCCAAAAAAAAATGGCAGAGTGGACAAAAAATATTTAAATTAGTAAAAAAATTATTTTTACAATTTCCAATGGCTAAAATGTGCTTCATAAGGAATATTTTTCCAATTATAAGATCTCTTGTGATTGAAGAGTAGAATTCATAGCAACTAGAGGTACAAACTTGCGAATAGTACTATTGTTGAAACGTACACACTCGGTCCAGACATTGGTGATTCTCAGTTCAGTGCACAATGTCTATCTGATACAACATAGGGATAACTCTACCATACCGATCAGTCTACCTTCGCATCCATCTATAGCACATTGTGAAAGCACCGACAGTAACGGAACAGAAGAGCAGCCATCTCTCAACGCCCAGCCGTTCATCTCCGTCTATTTCCGGCTGTCGGCCCTAACAAAGGGTAGACGAAGCAAATTTAATTCATTTACCGTAGTCGAACGAACGCAACTCCCGTTAAACCCTCAGGAGATACGAAACTCAAGCGGTTTTATCATGCCTCTCCGCTAACCCCATTTTTCTCTGTAATTTACATTTTTTTAAAAGCTACTTCATTCTCATTAACCTCTTGAACAAAATTCCAAGGAGATTGGAAATCGATGAACCTTTGCAGGGAAATAAATATTCCCAGTACAAAAATTGGTGAACTTTTTTTTTTAAAGTCATTTTTAGGATAAAATTAAAAAATAATTACTAAAGAGTAACGAGTAAACTTCCTTAAGATTCATTTGAATAGTTAATTGCAAAAGTTTGGAATAAAAAATATAGCAAAGGCGGAATTTCGAGACAACCGATTTTCTCTGATCTAGCAATTATTCTTGATCCGTTATAATTTCTGGAAATGACGCAAAGAGCTACCAACATGCAGACGCTATATTGTTGCGCTGAAAGGTTGGTAAAGTACTAGTTCTCAGAAACCTATGTAGGATTAAAACTAATTTAACGATCTCTCCACTTCACTTTACTGCACTCTTAAGGTAAACCTGAAGATCCTTGGAACTGAGGAAAACGAGTGAGCGTCATTTGACTAAATAATTTCAGAACTTTGCCATAAAAAAATGTAACGATTTCAGAATTTCGAAAAATCGATTTTTTTGTTACCAAAATTGCAATTATTTAATATGCCGATTTTTTCATTGAACAGACAATTTATTTAAATCTTGAGGGCATGGGAAGCTTAATTTTCCAAACCAGCACAAAGGTTTAAAAGAATGTTACCGATCTCAAATTTTTTAAATATAAGAATTACAGAATTACGAAAAACCGATTTTTTTTTTACCAAAATTGCAATTATGGAAATTGCCGATTTTTGTATTTAATAGAGAATTTATTTAAGCCCTGAGGTCATGGGAAGCTTAATTTTCCAAACAAGCACAAAGGGTTAAAAAAAATATTACCGATCTCAAATTAAAAAATATAGGAATATCAAAACTGCGAAAAAACGATATTTTTTGTTACCAAAATTACAAATATTGAATATGCCGATTTTTGTATTCAATTAATAATTTATTTAAATCCCGAGGGCATGGGAAGCTTAATTTTCCAAACAAGCACAAAGGGTTAAAAAAAATATTACCGATCTCAAATTAAAAAAATATAGGAATATCAAAATTGCGAAAAAACGATATTTTTTGTTACCAAAATGACAAATATTGAATATGCCGATTTTTGTATTCAATTAATAATTTATTTAAATGCCGAGGGCATGGGAAGCTTAATTTTCCAAACAAGCACAAAGGGTTAAAAAAAATATTACCGATCTCAAATTAAAAAAATATAGGAATATCAAAATTTCGAAAAACGATTTTTTTTACCAAAATTATAATTATTTAATATGCCGATTTTTGTATTTAATAGATAATTTATTTAAATCCTGTGGGCATGGGAAATTTAATTTCTCAAACAAGCACAAAGGGTTAACACAATTTTACCGATCTCTGTACGTCGCTTTGCCGCACTCTTCAGGTAAAGATCGTTGGAACTGAGGAAAATGAGTATGCGTCATTATTATAGTGATGCGTTAACAAACAGTGCGCCAAGCTTCCAGCTTGAGCCATAATATGCCTTGGCCTCGTAATACTAGAGGGACGATTAGCACGGGCCATTAGTCAGCCCTTTGCCTGTACGTGCTACAACGCTACAATCCTTCTCAGTCCCAGTAACGTACAAATTGTGCTCCGGGCTGTGCAGGTAAACCAGGGAACGCTAGTGGTGGTAATACCGGAGGTGCTATGGTTTCAGCGGTTCAGGTAAATGCTTGTCTCGCTTGCACAATATGCTATTACCGCCTGCAAAGTCGGATATATCATATGCGAAATTTATACGCACACGGGGTCGCGAACGATTTATGCGTTTGAGCTTTCGCCAACAATGCCGGGTACACCGATAGTGCGTGTATATTCGAAAAGCGCTATTTTGATAATTAACGTGAACATAATTACCTTGTTTAGTGTTTGTATTGAGTGAGGTACTTAAGAAGGATCATAAATACCCTTATCGTGCAAGTATGTTGAAAAATCTTAATTAAACTTTCCAGACATGATCGCCATTGTTAAACTGGTGGAAACAAGGTTACGATATATGGAAACTTAAATCAAGAGTTTATTTAAGTCGTCAAATATGGATTGGAATCTGGAATTAATTGTATGTTAGGAATCAATTATCAAGAATTTTTCAATCAACAATTTTCAAATCATCAATTTTCAAATCAACAATTTTAAAATCAACAATTTTAAAATCAACAATTTTAAAATCAACAATTTTAAAATCAACAATTTTAAAATCAACAATTTTAAAATCAACAATTTTAAAATCAACAATTTTGAAATCAACAATTTTCAAATCAACAATTTTCAAATCAACAATTTTCAAATCAACAATTTTCAAATCAACAATTTTCAAATCAACATTTTTCAAATCAACAATTTTCAAATCAACAATTTTCAAATCAACAATTTTCGAATCAACAATTTTCAAATCAACATCTTTCAAAACAACAATTTTCGAATCAACAATTTTTAAATCAACATTTTTCAAAACAACATGTCCCAAATCAACAATTTTTAAATCAACATTTTTCAAAACAACATGTCCCAAATCAACAATTTTTAAATCAACATTTTTCAAAACAACATGTCCCAAATCAACAATTTTTAAATCAACATTTTTCAAATCAACATGTCCCAAATCAACAATTTTTAAATCAACAATTTTCAAATCAACAATTTCAAAATCAACGATTTACCCAACGAGAAATTAACACATCAACAATTTGTACACCAAGAATAAGCACATCAAGAATTTACACGTGAAGAATTTCCCGAACAAGATTATCCACATCCAGAATTTACACATCAAGAATTTACCAAACAACACACAAGAATATCAACAGTCCGAATTAGCGCATTGAGAAGTGTAATCCCATTTTACTGTACGAAAACTTGGGGAACTTTGGATCCTACTGTCTGTTACTGATTCACTGTTCGTCGACTCTGTCATTTGCATTATACAAAGTGCAGTCCGTACCTTTGGAATTATTCAGATTGCATATATAACAGAGGTAGCCAGCGTGTCGTTCAAGATGCAAAGCGCTCAACCGTTGAGCGCATGGAAAGTACCTATGCAACACTGTTCGACTAAGAAAAGCCCTCGCGTGCTACCAGCTACGAAAGAGTCGCAATACGACGTAACGAGTGTGCCAGAAAGAAGCCAAGGAGCTGGGAGGCATTGAAGGGGGCGAAGGGGGGACAGGGGGGGCCAAGGAGGCACACTTAACACGTCACTTCGGAGTACTCTTCGCTCGACTAAAACACCTTAAACGTTTCATACCATTTATGAACTGTATTTACCTTAAGCTTCGACTCTCCCTCACTCTACTTTTCGCTACTATTGCTCGAAGGCGTTGCACTATACCTCCAGCTACTTCACCCTTCAGCCTCTTCAGCTCACCTTTTACCTCTCTTCCATCTCGACCTTAATCCGCTTCGACCCTTCTCTCTGTCGTTTCACTGCGAGTAACTGCGTTTCATATTTTCTCATTATAACACCGGTTTCACTCTTTGTAGTTTTGTCTCATCTAATCTTGTAGCTTTAGCTAAGTGACAGTCATTTAATATCCATTCAAGAACGTGTTTTTTCTAGCAATTAATTTGCATGGGGAAACGACTTGAAAAAAAAGGTTCAAATCCTGAGTATCTCGTCGGGGCACTTAATTATTGTCAAAGAAATCAGGAAAAATATTATGCAAAGTAAAAACTCGCATTTTTTTATCTGATTTTTTTTTTATATTCATAATAGTGAATTTCAAAATTCGGAAACGACCAAAAGTCACTACTTTTTAAATCACAATAAAAAAAAGGCGAAATTTGAATCACTGAGAATTTACTTCGCTATAAAATGCGAATTTTTCATGAGGAAGCTAAAGTCAGAAATCTGAATAAATCATGTTAGGAAAAATGAGTAGAAGTACAAAATGAAAAAAAAAAGCAAAATTGTGAAGATTCTTTATTTTTAATTAACTGACAGAAATGAAAGTACATTTTCTCGAAATTACTTCAGGAAAATAGATAACTTGGTCAGAAAAACTGAAACTCAATTTTTTTTCTTCACCAATTTCGTAGCGACCATGAAAATGCAATACATTGATAAACTTTCCCCTCACCATTTCACCTTCCGCTGTATTCTAATTATACGCTTATTCCTCTAGTATGCAAATTCTAATTGTATGCTGATTGCCTCTGCATCAAGCCGTAGTTATAATTTCAGCAATGTAACGTTTATATTTCCTACTCGTGGATAACTATCTAAACGGTTCTTTGGAAGATTGCAAGTCAAACAGGGCCATTTGTTTACCCTGAAGAGTACACCACAAATTCTAACCGTACTGCATGTGAGTGTCTACTGAAACACGTTAAATTGCCTCAATCATGCCATCTGGGATGGTTGAACGCAGTAAAACAGCTCCTCAGGGTCCAATAAACCGAAAGCCACAGACTGAGTCAAGGCTCCCAAAAGTACGAATGAATAAATGAAACATCAAGTTTAAAAGAAGAACAAAAAATTTGCAAAGTTCTCTTTGCACATTGCTTCCTCGTTAATTTTCATTTTTCACAAAGCCACCTCTAAGAGCAAGCTTATTTGTTAATTTTGGCTTCTTCACTGAGGAATCTTTGTAAAAAATAAAAATTAATGAGGAACTTTTTTCGTAATCTCTACAGTTCTTCAAAAATTCAAAATCACGTAAAATCCAAACGGCTTTACCGATCCCGAGCAAATTTGGTAGGTGGCATCGTTGAGTGTTATTTTTCCTCTGTAAAAAATTTCAGTTGATTCGGTGAGATTTTGCGTGAATTAGAGCAAAAAGAATATTTTTTTGAAAAATTCAAAATTCCATAAAAACCGAACTTTTTTACAGATTCGTTTCAAATTCAATACCGATCCTCCTTCAACAGAGCTTTATTCATAAAAAAATATTTAGCTCAATAGCTAAAAATTTGCGAATGCCAGAGAGTGTAGAGAAATTTTTGAAAAATTTCAAAGTCGAATAAAATTTGAATATATTTTTGAATTTTTTAGAAAATTAACACAAACAAAGGCGTCGAACTGCTTCATATGTTTGCCAAATTTCAGCCCGATTGTTGAAGCAGTTCTTGAGATATGTAAGTTTACATTTTTTCTAAACCGATTTTCTGATATAAAAAAGGAGAAAAAAAATGTTCGCACGAGAACAAAGCTTCCTCTGTGAGAAAGGAAAAAACAAAAAAATTCTTAAAACCATTTGGAACGTAAGTTGGACATACGGTGGTGGTTCTACCCTCGTTTTACCAGAATCTCGCTTTCCCGTGTATAATAGATGCGTAAGCGTAGACAGACGAACGAGGACACGAATTTATCCGCGGATTCTAGCCCAACCCGGACGGAAGCTCCGAAACTGTGAAAATCCCGGGCCACTGGCCAGGCCATTCCCATTTCCCCTTACCCTCTCCCTTTTCTCAATTTTCGTCGTCCAACCCACTCGGCCGCTCTAACCCGATGAATATTCAGTGCGATTTTGTGGTTTAAACTTTTAGCCGGGTTGCACCGGGCGTGGCGAAACGTGCGACGAGACTGGGCCTGCGGGTTGCTGAGCAAGTCTGTGCTACACCGGCAGTGACGTTGTGTGTGCCGCTATGGTGACGTTGGTGGTGTGCTGCCACTGGAAATAGCGGCACAGGGTGCCAGAATCCACCGTACGACTTCGTATTCTAATTAGGGCAAAAAGGAAGCACGGTTTAACGGGTAGTATGGAGGCGTTGGTGGTAGCGAAGCTCTCGGAGGTCCTTTTCCCTATAGCTGACGGCACATCGTGCGCTTCCGCGTGGATGAATCAGCGTCAGAAGGGTCCTTGGGTGGGAACTCCTCGATAAATCAACGAATTCCACCGGAAACTCTATAGGCTCAAGCGCACGCTTAAATTGTATGTCTCTGGAAGTGGAAAAAGAACCGAAAGTGAGAGGAACCATTTGTCCGAAAAATAATCCACGGAGGTTTTGAAGATCCATTTTTTGTATAACAATAAATGGATTCAAATGCTCATTGATCAGAATGTAATACTGATTTGAAATTCTATTTTACAACATCTTTAAGAGCCATGGGGAGGAAATGACCTGGAAAGAACGTTTACTTCTCTTTCAGTCTTCACCATATGAAGACTGGAAGACGGAATATCTCCAGTCTTCAATATCTGAAGACTGGAAGACGGAATATTTCCAGTCTTCAATATCTGAAGACTGGAAGACGGAATATTTCCAGCCTTCACCATTTGAAGACTGGAGGACGGAATATTTCCAGTCTTCACCATCTGAAGACTGGAAGACCGAATTTTCCAGTCTTCACCATCTGAAGACTGGAAGACCGAATATTTCCAGTCTTCAACATTTGAAGACTGGAGGACGGAATATTTCCAGTCTTCAAATGGTGAAGACTGGAAGTCGTAATATTTCCAGTCTTCAACATCTGAAGACTGGAAGACGGAATATTTCCGGTCTTCAATATCTGAAGCCTGGAAGACGGAATATTTCCAGTCTTCAATATCTGAAGACTGGAAGACGGAATATTTCCAGTCTTCAACATCTGAAGACTGGAAGACGGAATATTTCCAGTCTTCAATATCTGAAGACTGGAGGACGGAATATTTCCAGTCTTCACCATTTGAAGACTGGAGGACGGAATATTTCTAGTCTTCACCATCTGAAGACAGGAAGCCGTAATATTTCCAGTCTTCAACATCTAAAGACTGGAAGCCGGAATATTTCCAGTCTTCAACATCTGAAGGCTGGAAGAGGCGCTCAGGATCAAGATTAACATTTTGTATAACAACAAATAGATTGAAACCCCCATTGACCCCATTTGAAATTCGATTTTACAACATCTTTCGGAATCATGACTCGTAAATGACCTTGCCAGATCATTTCTGCAACCTGTTCATCCGATTCCAACACTGAAGAATATTTTAGACTATAAATAATAGATCCAAACTTCCATCGATCGGCGTAGAATCCTAATTAGAACGTCGATTTTACGGCCCAAGGTCATTTAGGGCTGTTGAAGGTCACCCGATCTCAATGCCGAAGCATTACAACGTGTGTCTTTCAAAATATCGAAAATTCCCCTCCGAATGTAGTTTGTGAAATACGCTTTCCAGGTCATTTACGCCTCTTCCAGTCTTCAACATCTGAAAGCTGGAAGAGGCGCTCAAGATCAAGATGAATATTTCGTATAACAAGGAATAGATTCAAATCCCCATTGATCAGGATGTTAAGCCTGGTTTGAAATTTGATTTTACAAAATCTGAAGACTGGAAGAGGCGCTCAGGATGCCAGAATCCACCATACGACTTCATATTCTAATTAGGACAAAACGAAAAGATGTTTCAAAGAATAGTGTAGAGGCGTTGGTGGTAACAAAGTTCTCGGAGGTCCTTTTCCCTCTGGCTGACGGCACATCACGCTTCCGCGTGGTTGAATCAGCGCCAGGAGGGTTCTTGGGTGGTAACTCTTCGATAAATCAACGGATCCCACAGGAAACTCTGCTAGCGCGAGCGCCCGCCTAGATTATATGACTGCGGAGCCGGGAAAAGAGAACCCGAAGTGCATTCGTGCGAAAAATAATCCACGGAGATTATCCTCGAAGCGTATGCGCGCTGTGTCCGAACTTTTTTGACTTTGATATTAATTCCTCTGCCTGGGCTATGGTTTCTCCCTGGCTGACACTATTCTTTTTTGTTTTCGTCCTTTTGCCGTAGACTCTTTGGTATAAGCATATTTTTGTATATTTTTCTACATCCATTTTTCTGACTGGAAGTTTTTTATAATTAACTCCATAATCCTCTTGTTACAGAAGGTGCAATGGACCAGCACCGGAGCTCACAGAGAACTCTGTTATCTGAAGGGACGCAGCGACGACGACTGCCAGAATTATGTCAGAGTTTTCGGCAGGGAAAGTCCTGACAAGTTTTTGGCTTGTGGTACAAATGCCTACAAACCACAGTGTCGGCAGTTCGAGTTGAAGGTGAGTCACTTTTTAAACTGTTTATGTCTGGTATGCCCGTTTAAATTCAATCACAAGAACCGAGCTAACTCGGTTCACCAGTTGAATCTTGGCAAAGAGTCGAATTAACGTCTTCCATTTGTCTAGACAGAAATATTTTTGCCTCTGGATTCATTCGTCATGTCACGAATGATCCAAATTCTCAAAGCGACAAGGAAATTCAAGAACGTTGAAGCTACAGTGAAATTTATCTGTCTAAACATGAAGCAATTTTTCTCCTTCGTGCCAAGATAACCGATATATAATTAACCTTACATCCTGCTCGCAATTCCTCTTTCATGATGATAGAAAGCAAGAGAAAGACAAGAACGGATAAAGAGAAATATGCCGCAGTAGCGTACACGGACGATCCCAAAGCGATCCTCTTCTAACTTAATTTCCGGCGTGTAATCAATATATGACATAGCTCTGTGATGTCGCAGAGTCATCTACCCGCGGTAGCGTATCATAATATAATAATTTTCATCCTTCCACCGCAAACCTCTTGGCGATTCAGGTTTGCGGGTTATTTCAACGGCACATTTTCCTTTGTCATATAATTCGGCGTCGACAAGTAGGGAAAGCAAACGCCGATATATTCGCCGCATCGCTCCATCTCCGTTCATACCACTTTTCCCATGGGACAAGAGAAATTGAACCATGCGAGCAAAATGGAAGAGTCAAGATCCAAGATAACTGGATTGCTGGGGTGCGCAAAGTGGCCAGACTGGTTGATAGATAGCAACCGTCGATATGTTCCCCGGATCACGCCATTTCCATTTATGCCGCTTTTTCCATGGTACAAAATGAATCGAACCATGCGAACGAAATGGAAGAATCAAGATCCAAGGTATCTGGGTTGCTAGATTTTCCGGGAAAAGCATGGAACGCAAAATGGCCCGACTGGTCGGTAGAAAGTAAATGCCGATATGTTCTCCCGATCACTCCATCTCCATTTATGCCGCATTTTCCATGGGACAAAAGCAATCGAACCATGCGAACAAAATGGGAGAATCAAGATACAAAGTAACTGAGTTGCTAGATTTTCTGGGAAAAGCATGGAACGCTAAATGGCCAGACTGGTCAGTAGAAAGTAAATGCCGATATGTTCTCCCGAACACTCCATCTCCATTTATGCCGCTTTTTCCATGGGACAAAAGCAATCGAACCATGCGAACAAAATGGGAGAATCAAGATACAAAGTAACTGAGTTGCTAGATTTTCTGGGAAAAGCATGGAACACAAAATGGCCAGACTGTTCGGTAGCACATGCGTAGTGTAAACTGTCGGGAAAGTTTAGTCCTGTCCCGGGTTTACGAGACTTGGCTTCCCAAGTGCATCAAGCAAGTTGGAAGTCGAATGAGAGGAAGTAAAGACACATTTTCCTTTGTCATATAATTCAGCGTCGGGTCACTCCGTCACTGTTCATGCCACTTTTCCCATGGGTCAAGAGGAATCGAACCATGCGAGCAAAATGGAAGTCAAGATCCACGGTAGCTGGGTTGCTAGATCTTCTGGGAAAAGCATGGAACGCAAAATGGTCAGACTGGTCAGTAGAAAGTAAATGCCGATATGTTCTCCCGAACACTCCATCTCCATTTATGCCGCTTTTTCCATGGGACAAAAGCAATCGAACCATGCGAACAAAATGGGAGAATCAAGATACAAAGTAACTGAGTTGCTAGATTTTCTAGGAAAAGCATGGAACACAAAATGGCCAAACTGGTCGGTAGCACATGCGTAGTGTAAACTGTCGGGAAAGTTTAGTCCTGTCCCGGGTTTACGAGACTTGGCTTCCCAAGTGCATCAAGCAAGTTGGAAGTCGAACAAGAGGAAGTAGACACACATTTTCCTTTGTCATATAATTCTGCGCCGGGTCACTCCGTCACCGTTAATGCCACTTTTCCCATGGGTCAAGAGGAATCGAACCATGCGAGCAAAATGGAAGTCAAGATCCACGGTAGCTGGGTTGCTAGAACTTGTGGGAAAAGCATGGAACGCAAAATGGCCAGACTGGTCGGTAGCATATGCGTAGTGTTAACTGTCGGGAAAGCTCAATCCTGTCTCGGGTCTACGAAACTTGGCTTCCCAAGTGCATGAACCAAGTGGCAAGTCGGGCGAGAGGAAGTAGAGAACCGAAGAAGCACATATACATAGTATAGTGAGGAGATTGAGTAACATTGAGCTCTTCGAGAGATCTCTCAGTCGTGCGCTGCCGCTTGGAGGTCTTGCGACTAAGTAAGTTAATTCTGGCGGCGGTGTAGCCGCGATACGGTTCTCTATTCGGTCTAACCTTCCATCGCTGTTCGAAATACGATGAAACTTTGCGCTTCACCTTAGTATCTAACAGCCGTATTCTATTTCTATCTCTTGTACCACGTTCATACAATGAAACTGGCTGGTTTACCATAGTTACCATTTGGGCTTTGCTTGGGTTGCTGTTAAATCGGTCAGTTTCACCTTCGGGCTTGTACAACTTTTGAACTAAGTACTGGCTTCATGTGATTCTTGGTAAAAGCCAGAGGAGCCGCTTGTGCAACTCGCAATTTGGCTCCCGTGGGAGCATAATCACGGTCTTGCGTGCATATACACAATCATATCTATATGTGTAGTCGAAGATTTTAGATTTCTGAACTACGTAAGAAAATATAGATCCGCAGTGAAGAACTAGATGGAGTTCAAGATAAATTTTAGGATAAACCTCAGGAATGAGTCTGGAATTCGGTCCCAATACATTTGTAATCTTGGAATATCATTTTGGACCGAACTGAATCCCATTCCATCCAAGTTTCCATCCCGGATCCAATTCTGAATCCCATTCTGGATTCCATCAAAATTTCCATCCCGGACCCGACTCTAAATCCCATTCTGGATTTCATCCAAGTCTCTATTCCGGACCCAATTCTGAATCCCATTCCGGATTCCATCCAAGTTTCCATCCCGGACCCGATTCTGGATTCCATTCAGATTTTCATCCCGGACCCGATTCTGAATTCCATTCTGGATTCCATGAAAATTTCCATCCCGGACCCGATTCTGATTCCCATTCTGGATTTCATTCAAGTCTCTATTCCGGACCCAATTCTGAATCCCATTCCGGATTCCATCCAAGTTTCCATCCCGGACCCGATTCTGGATTCCATTCAAATTTTCATCCCGGACCCGATTCTGAATCCCATTCTGGATTCCATCCAAATTTCTATTCCAGACCCAACTATGAATTCCATCCCGGATTCGATTCTGAATTCCATCTGGGTTCCCATCCTGAACCCAATGTCAGTTGATATCAGTTTTTCCGGACCTGTGATGTCGATTCATCTTATATACAGAATCTCATCTGCATTTGTCTTGACGGATCCGCGAGACATCAATCATGGACCAACCATGTTTCACAGTCTAGTAATGATTTTGCGCCTTTGCTAATGGCTTTTATCACGACGCATATCGAGTGAAGCCCCAAAAGCTAATTGATTCTAACCATGATTCCTGGAAATCAAAATACGGCTTCAAGGTTTTCAGTTTCATGCGTTTACTTTTCAGAATTTGAGAACGCGAAAAGTTTCAATTCAGAGCTGCCCCACAAATGCTAAGCATACGTGATTTTTTGGACTGTCATGTATCACTATAGCCGCACAACAGTCGCTACTACGAACAAATTCATGGAATATCAATCGCCCCGGTATAATCGAGCTAAATAATCATTCTCTCTCGTTGCTGGCCCCTGGTAATTGTAGTTCAATATTATACCGAGGTGAGTGAAAGGTACCATGTGATATCCAATGCTCAGATCCAACATGAAGCCCCACTAATGTTTTAGCCAGATTCACGTTCGTCCAATGGACGAAGCCACCGCGATGAACGCGTCGAATAGCGATGATAAAATTTCACCTGCTAATGGAGATTGCGGTCCGAAGCGTATCGCGGCTGTTGGAGACTAGAGCGAGATAAAATTATCGATAGATCAACGGGAACAGGGGAAAAGGATGATAGAGGACAGGAGCGATATTTCCGGACACCATGCGGCATACACATATCTACAACATCAACCAGTACCGATCGAATTCACTCGCGAATCGCTCGTTTGTGGGAGGCGCAAAAAAAAAAAAAATCTCCCAAACCGACAGAGGCTGTTATGGAACTAAAAGTGAGATAAAAAGCCACCGACGAAAAGAGAGAAACAAGGAAATGCAAAAGCCCCCGAATGCGGATAACCAGTGGAAATAAAAATCCGGGGTAGAGATTTTATTCGACCCGTACGACCGAACCAAACTCGGTGTATAGAAATAGTACCGATTGTCAAGGGAAATCACGCGCAAACCCTATTCCCACTCTGCACTCCACCTTCTATATCTCTCTCTCTGCGTTTCGACGTTTAACCGACACTTCAGCTCTTTCAATTTCGATACTGCACCAGAAATAGCCAAAACACGACAGGATACTCGTGTCTCCAAATGTAAGCCACTACCGTTTGTCCCGATTAATGAAGAAATCTGCGAAATTGTTGGATATGAATAGCGAAATAGTTTTCCCTAAATTGTCGTCTGTTTCACGACAACTCTTGTTTTAATGAATCCTTGACAAGCGCAACGGGAGCAACGTTGCTCGAATTCCAGTAGAATGGGTCATAATTTAACGTGTGACTACTTTCAGGACTGTAATTTTCTGACACTACCGGAGTCTCCGTGATTAATTAAACCCTCTTTGTTCACTCCAGAATGTAACTTGACGTTTTCGAGCTTAAACTTGTTAACTTATGGAACGCTATGTCATCAGTCAATGGCAATGGCCCTAGTTATACCGTTTCGCATTTCGTTCTGCGCTCCACCGTAATCGAAACTTAATTACCGTCACTTCCCATCAAACTTTTATGGGAGGTTATAAAACAACAACGTTAAACAACTTTCACGCCATTGCGGTCATGCTACCATCATAACATTCTGTTCATCAGGACGTAAATGTTTCGAAGATCAATGTTTTGGATATCAAGGCATAGATCCAAAATCCCATTGATTCAGCATTTAAAACGGGTTTGAAATTCAATTTTGCACCATCTTTACGAGCCACGGATCGTAAATTATCTTGTCAGGTCATTTCGATGGACTGTTAAAGGTCATCCGATCCCAACGCTGAGGAATATTTTGGATTATAAAGAATAGATCAAAATCGTCATTGATCGATCGAGAAACCTCATTCGAAATTTGATTTCGCAGCAGATTTAGGATCCAAGGTCATTTAGGACGGTTAAAGGTCATTCAATCCCAATGCTGAAGAATATTTTGGATTATAAAGAATCGATCATAATCGTCATTGATCGATCTAGAAATTTCATTCGAAATTTGATTTTTCCGCAGATTTAGGATCCAAGCTCATTTAGGACGGTTAAAGGTCATCCGATCCCAATGCTGAAGAATATTCTGGATTATGAAGAATAGATCAAAATCGTCATTGATCGGTCTAAAAATCTCATTCAAAATTTGACTTCGCAAGAGATTTCGAATTCAAGGTCATTTAGGACGGTTAGAGGTCATCCGATTCTAAAGCTGAAGTGACACAACATTTAGCAACATGTTTTCGTTAAAAATGGCCGATTTTATTCTAAATGTGGTTCGTGAAATGTCAGAAGTTTTTTGGTACCTGTTGAATCCTTCATCTTCAGCATCTGAAGTCGTAAAATATGACAGTTATTGTATTAAAACACTGGAAGAGGATTTTTTTATGAAAAGAGGAATGATAATTTGGGAAGACTATAAATTTGAGAGACCCACTGCTTTCAATGGAATAAGATACATAAAAATACATTGATACCAACGGGATTAAAACGGTCGTTTATATTCCAAACCAAGTTCTAATCCCATGTGATTTCGTAGTTAAAACTCTTAACTGTGCAAAATCGTACAATAATTCAGGATTTCCATTACGGCCGGAAGACTTTGCCGCCACATGAATATTTTTGTCGGAAGCATTAATGCGATTTACTGTTAGGTATTATCGGAAAAGTTTCTCTCAACCGTACGGAATTATTCCACTATTTTGCACATTTCAGAGTTATTCATTTACTATTTTTCGAAAATTTCCATCCCTTTTGTTTCAAGTCAATGTACGCCATCTTGAAATTTCAATCTCTATAAAATCACGACCTGACAATGATGATCATTCGACCATTCGACATTTGATCCTGATATTGTAAATAAAAAAACACAGTCATGATCATATCTTCTTAATCGATCAACCTGAATGCAACCAAGATGCAACAATGATGATCATTCGACCATTCGACATTTGATCCTGACATTGAAAATAAAAAACAAAGTCATAATCATATCTTCTTAATCAATCAACCTAAATGCAACCAAGCATTGGGTCACATTAATGCGCAACATTCAAATTCTTGAAATACTCTTCGAACAGACATCATTTAGCCAAGAAATGAGGCCACATGCAACACTAAACGATCCCGAGAGTGGATGAAAGAAAACGTACAGTGAAAATGAAGAAAAAAGAAGAGAAAAGAAGTGGAAAGATTTCGACAGAGTCAGGAAAACACGAAACGAAGATGGTGAGAGCTGAGAGGGATTGGGTAAAAGGAGACTCTACTTAGATTTCGTCTTGGCGCCGTGGACCCCTTCTTAAAACTTGTTGGCCACTCGCGAACTTTAGAACTAGCAGTAATAGTGATGGTGGTAGTGGTGAGCAGTGAAGGTAGTCGCAAGAGAAGAGCGAGTAATGGCTCAGACTCGAGTGGAACGGCGTGAGGAGTTCTCAACGACGAAAGCTGGTGTACCGTTGGCAGTAGTGCTTCATGGTTGTACGTCGTGTTCTGTGAAGCTCGCTGTAGAGAAGCGTTTTAACGTCGAGTACACTGTGTCGGTAGAGCGAGAGGCCTACAAAGCCTGTTTGGATGACTGTTACACGCCGAAAGCAAAAAGGCCTGCACGTTTCTGTCTCGTCTACATCTATACTTGGACCAGCCAACACCTCCTGTCTCCGTCGTTTTTCTCCCCCTCATCTTCGTCTTCCACCTCGATTCTCACTCTAGCACTTCCTAACTCGCCTAGAAATCTCCACAGCCGCGATGAACATCCCCTTTCCGTAGCTTCCTACCTTTCTGTCCGGGTTGTGTGCTCTTCGACAAACTTTGCAGCAGCACAACCGGCCTAACGGTTCTTGATGCGCCGGCAAAGTACCTCGCCAAAGACCAATATTCGGATTCTAAGCCCTCGTGTAATTACACGCTACATACATACAGCTATGAAAGATTCCTAACGAATCTTGTGACAGGACTTGGAAAAGGTTAGACGCACATGAGGGATTGTAAGTGCTTCTCTTTTTTGTTTTTATTTTCTCTGGAGACAGTACGGATAATTCTTATTAATGATGTTGAGTGAAGGGACGGGTTTTCATGCATATGGTATTATAGGAGTGAAGAAATCCTTTCCTAGTCTGCATTTGTAACAAAATTATTGGAATCCTGCAGTAAAGCCACGGTAAATTCGAAGTCTAGAATTTTTTTGGAATCTTATAGATTACCCGGAATTTCGAAATTTCCCGGAATTTCTAGGTTACTCAGAATGGTTAAATTACCCGGAATTCGTGGATTACCCGGAATTCTTGGATTACCCGGAATTCTTGGATTACCCTGAATTCTTGGATTACCTTGAATTCTTGGATTACCCTGAATTCTTGGATTACCTGAAATTCTTGGATTACCCGGAATTCTTGGATTAGCCGGAATTCTTGGATTAGCCGGAATTCTTGGATTACCCGGAATTCTTGGATTACCCGGAATTCTTGGATGACCCGGAATTCTTGGATTACCCTGAATTCTTGGATTACCCGAAATTCTTGGATTACCCGGAATTCTTGGATTACCCTGAATTCTTGGATTACCCGAAATTCTTGGATTACCCGGAATTCTTGGATTACCCGGAATTCATGGATTACCCGGAATTCTTGGATTACCCGGAATTCTTGGGTTACCCGGAATTCTTGGATTACCCGAAATTCTTGGATTACCCGGAATTCTTGGATTACCCGGAATTCTTGGATTACCCTGAATTCTTGGATTACCCGAAATTCTTGGATTACCCGAAATTCTTGGATTACCCGGAATTCTTCGATTACCCGGAATTCTTCGATTACCCGGAATTCTTCGATTACCCGGAATTTTTGCATTACCCGGAATTCCTAGATTTCCCAGAATTTTCGAATTACCCAGAATTTCTGAATTACCCAGAATTTCTGAATTACCCAGAATTTCTGAATTACCCTGAATTTCTGTATTACCCAGAATTTCTGAATTACCCAGAATTTCTGAATTACCCTGAATTTCTACATTACCCAGAATTCCGGCATTACCCAGAATTCCTGAATTACCTAGAATTCCCAAATTGCTTTATATATTGTTATTGAATTCCATTGTACTCACTATTTTCTTTTTTCATTAACCCTTAATAAAGGTCAAACCGGGTATATTCCGAATCGCACGAAACGAATACCGTGGTCGATGGCACAAGCCGAGAATCCGTGAGGTAAAAATCATATTGGGATTTTTTTCGCACAGTTCTATCACTTCGCAGTCGAACTGATGTATATCCGTCGGGGACACGGTAATCGAGTTTCGCACAGCTCGACGATTCGGTTAATTAATCGAGATTCGATCGTGCTATCGGCTTACAAACGAATTCCTGGTTAAAAAAAAAAAAAAAATCTGGGAAAAAAGGTGTCGAGAGAGCAAGAATTTGAAGCGCAAGCTAACGAAGAATGCTTGAAATATCAACGTGGCGTAACGAAGTAATGAAAATGAAAAGGGAAGTCCGAGAAATTACGACGTTAACGAAGCAGAATTGCCGGGAGCTACTCATCGATAACGGAATGCGAGGCCAGGCCAGGATCAAAAGGAAGCTTCGCCGCAAAACTCATCAGAAACGGAAGTTACCGATGTGCTTCCGGGCATATAATACATATATCGAAGATGAGAGTCAATTTCGATTTTCTCCACTATTGGCTTTGTTACCGTCTCTCCCTTGGGCCATCCCCTATTTATCCCCTCACTCATCATCATCTCTTCTAACCCACCGAAACTTCACGATCTCGCGCAGTCTTTCCAATTTTTTTCTTTTTTTTCTTTTTCTTATTTCCGGCGCTGTCTGAACTGATCTTCGAATCTCCTTTAGATTGACTCCTCTTCCGCGATATACATTTAGCAAAAACGTTGCAGCTTTCCACGAACATTTTTTTTCTTCTTTTTTTCTTTTTTTTTTTCTTTTTCTTATTTCCGTCGTTGTCTGGCGTGATCTTCGAATCACCTTTAGATTGACTCTTCTTCCGCGATATACTTTTAGCAATAACGTTGAAGCTTTCCACGAAAATTTATTTATTTAATTTTTTTTTTTTTTTTTTTTTTTTTTTTTTTCTTATTTCCGGCGCTGTCTGAACTGATCTTCGAATCTCCTTTAGATTGACTCCTCTACCGCGATATACATTTAGCAAAAACGTTGCAGCTTTCCACGAACATTTTTTTTTTCTTTTTTTTTTCTTTTTTTTTATTTCCGACGTTGTCTGACGTGATCTTCGAATCGCCTTTAGATTGACTCTTCTTCCGCGATATACTTTTATCAATAACGTTGAAGCTTTCCACGAAAATTTATTTATTTAAATTTTTTTTTTTTTTTTTTTTTTTTTTTCCTTATTTTCGACGTTGTCTGATCTGATCTTCGAATCTTCTGTAGATTGACTCCTCTTCCGCAATATACATTTAACAAAAACTTTGTAGGTTTCCACGAACATTTTTATCTTTTCATTTTATTTTTTATTTTTTTTTAATTTTTTTATTTAAATTTTTTTTTTTTTATGTTTCTTATTTCCAACGTGGTCTGACCTAATCTTCAAATCTCCGTTAGACTAACTGCTCTACCGTGATATACATTTAGCAAAAACGTTGCAGCTTTCCACGAACATTTTTTTTCTCTTTCTTTTCTTTTCTTTTTCTTTTTCTTTTTTTTATTTCCAGCGTCGAAGGATTAGATTCTCAAGTCTCCTTTGCATTGACTCCCTTTCCGCGATATGCATTTCTTCCTACTTTCCTGACCTCCTTCTTCTTTATTTGATGTTGGATTCGCTTTCAGGAGGAAAGAAAAAAAAACGTCGCTTGTTTAACAAAATCAACAAAATACCACACAAGCTTTTTGAGCTTTTGTGTTTAAAGCTTCCGTTTATCATCCGGGCATCGAGTCTTTGTCAAGAGCTTCATCACTTTTTGTTTGAAAGCAAACGCAGCCCTTTGTACTGACACCCGATGTCGATGCACATATACAAGGCATTCCACGTCGAAATACCTCATTATCCTATAGTCTATGCAATAATAAATAATTGAGCAAAATCAAAACGTCAGTTTTCGCAACAAATTGTCATACAAATTCAACGCACTTTTTTTCACTCTGAAAAATTGAAAAAATATTTTGCAAATTTGGCGCTTTTACAAATATTTTCATGTCACAAAGACAAAAATATTATGATAACAATTGTGGATTTTTTTTTTCATTTCATTAAAAGTTCGACAAATGTTTCTTTCAAATACAATAATTTTTTTTTGTAATATTAGAAAATGACCAAAATTATTGATGTGTTACAAAAAAAAATTCTAAGACCGCAAACATTTTTCGAAAATGCAAAAGTTCAAGTTTTAATTTTACTGGATTATGCAAGTCAAGAAAAAATATATTTTTCGCCATTTTCGATCGGAAAATATTCTTTTTATATGCACGAATATTTTATTTTTTATTTTTGCCGCACCCTGAAAAAATCCACTTGACATGCAATGCCTTATATGTATTTCCATGGATATGTGAAGCAACTCTGCAGCCATGTTACGAGTAGTAGTGGTATAATACCGCTGGGTACTTTGTACAATCTCCACGGGAGCTATCACGTGCGACAGGCCGTAGATCTTTTGACGAATGATTTACATATACGTATACAGAGCATAGAACATTGAGATTAGAGTGTCGTGAAAAAAAACTGAAAGATCAGTCGTCAACATCTCTCGACTCTGTGAGAGTGAGATAAAAAATCTCAAAGTGCTTCAAACGAGTTCGAAGTGATGATCGATCACACTAATAAAAAACATAAAAGATTTTTTAAAAGTACATTTTCAAGATTTCCAGCTCGTCAACATCAGTCTAAAATTGACAATCAATTATACCAGATTTAATGGCATGTGTTTAAACAAGGTTTAAAAAAAATAGATTAAAATTCGTAGTCATTAGAAAGTGAATATCGATTATTAGAAAAATCCTAATTTTTCATATACACTCAACTATATTATTTAGCATCATAAAATTATTATTTGGAGCAGAGTGACTCCTTTTGTGATTTAGAGAAGCTAATTGAAATTTAGTAATCAATTTTTTAAAGCCCTTCAGTCGTTAAATTATTTTTTGTACTTTTTAGAATTATTTATTTATACATACATTATTAATATAAAGTTTGAGCTGATTAACATTTATTTTAAATAACAATAAAAATAATAATAATGCCAAAATGTTATTAATAAAATAGTACAACTTTTTTTTTAAAACAAATATAGAAATTTTTTTTTTTCGTATATTAATTTTTTTTTTCAACCATTTTGATTGTTGCAATTATACTAAATTAATATGTAAAGGGTTAATTACCATTATTATTACACTTATATTTTCGTGTTTTCAATTACATATAATGTATCGTTCGGAATTTCGATGCTCACTCTCCGAAATTCACTTCTTAATTTTAATAATTAATTCGTATCAAACGAACCGCGTGATAAGCTTCACAGAGTTTTGCATCAATCGCTTTTGAATGCCATTCAGATGAAGAGCGATCTAGTTACCCAATGAATAGATTCCATATATATATATATATATATATTCATACTAATATTATAATAGCGTTTAATACTCTCATTATGAAAATCAATATCCACATTTCAAAGCTCTCGTGTCACCTGCATCAATAGGCACAAAATCTAGTGTCGCTCCATCCAACATACGTGCAAAGCCTCGACGCATCAACATTAAAGGTGATCTGCTTGCGTTTAGAATCAGATCGAACGATTGTGTGAACGCGAATCGGAATCGATCAAACAACGCGGGCGGTAAGCTGGTACACATATTGTGTGTACATAACTAGCATGCATACATTCTACATGCCGAAGACCCTATACAGGCCATTCCATGTCAAGTCAGCAACGTTTTTTTTTCTTTTTTCAAATCAAATAATTTTTTTATTTTGCCAGCTTTTACAACTAATTAATACGATCTCTTGTGATTTTTTTCGGATTTCTTTTATCAATTATTTTTTTAAATATAGCGTTTTTAAATATTTTTTTGATTTTTTTTTTTGCTCAATTTTGGAAACGATTAGACATGGAAAATAAAGTCGTATTTTGATATCAGCTTTTAATGATGTGTGAAATAAAAATTTCCAATTTTAACTTAATTCCATTACTTGCTCGAAAATCAATTTTTGATTTTTTTAAATAAATAGAAATCCCGAAAATCGAAATTTAATGTTGTCCAGTACAAAAAATTAGTGTCTTTCGGAATATAGTTAAAAAATTATACTAATTTTGAGGGAAAAAAATCTTTAAAAAATTATCAGGTACTAATCTGAAGTATTTACTAAAATTTAGATAATTACAACAAATTTAAAGAGCGTTGAAAAAAGACTCACTGAACTCTCAAAAAAGTCATAAAAATATTTTTGCCCTCCAATACATAAATAATTAAAAAATGATTCTAATCATGAGAGAATTTTTTTTTTTATTACCAGTAGCAAATCTCAAGTATTTACAAAAATTTAGCTAATTACAACAAATGAAAAAATTATCGAAAAAAAAAATAAAAAAATAGTCACTCACATAAAAATATACTAAGGTAAAATTTGCTTTCATTAAAAAACATACTAATTTTGAGCGAAAAAAAAATCACATGTGAAAATTTTAATTATGTAAAAAAATCTAACAAATTTTAGTAATAACAAGTTTTAAGAAGATTAGAAAAAAAAAGGGTCAATGAACTTGCAGAGAATGTCTCATGTCGAATTATACGTGGGAACGGAAACGGCCGTTGGTAGAGTTTGGAATAGTAGAGAGTGAGAAGTGGGTAGCTCTGTTCTGGAGGTAGAACTCGGTGGAACCGAATGGCAATCGATCCCGAGGGAGAGTCGAATGTTTGCCATGCACGGCAACGGCTAAATGTACATCGACGATGTCCACTGGCGATGAGAGAGAGTGCAAGTTGGCCAGCCAGTTGCTTCGACTAGACGATCGAACGATGGTGGTGTAGGTATAACACGTTTCTCATGCCCTCGTTGAAGAGATTATGGTAGTCGCGATGCTGGATGTGCTCTGCTGGTAGTCGCGGTGTAGAACCGCTACGCGGTCAGAACATTCGCCGACGCTACCGCGGCCACTATTACCACCAGATTCCTGGCCGAATACCCGCGCTACCACTTTCCAACCTCTCATACGATCTCCAGGGACAGACGCTCGCATTCCTTCATATTCCATATACTGGTATTTTATCTTTTGCGTGTTTCACCGAATTCAAACTCCCATTGCGGTTTCCACTATAATCATAGTCATGTCCTTTTTGAATATATTCGAGCAATGTACGTTATTCATAATTATGATCAAATTTCGCATATAGTATCCATCAATGACTACATTTTTTTGATTGAAAAGTAAATTCAATTTTTTTTTGCGAAAACTGACATTTTACGTCACGCGGTGCGAAAATTGATATTTTACGTCATGCGATGTGAAAATGGATATTTTACGCCAAGCGGTGAGAAAATGAACATTTTACGTCATGCGGTGCGAAAATTGATATTTTACGCCATGCGGTGAGAAAATGAACATTTTATGTCATGCGGTGCGAAAATTGATATTTTACGTCACGCGGTGCGGAAATGGACATTTTACATCATGCGGTGCGAAAATTGATATTTTACATCATGCGGTGTGGAAATGGACATTTTACGTCATGCGGTGCGAAAATTGATATTTTACTCCATGCGGTGCGAAAATGGATATTTTACGTCACGCGGTGTGGAAATGGACATTTTACGTCATGCGGTGCGAAAATTGATATTTTACGTCATGCGGTGCGAAAATGAACATTTTACGTCATTCGGTGCGAAAATGGACATTTTACGCCACGCGGTGAGAAAATGAACATTTTACACTCGTGCGTAAAACTCACTTCTTCATACCTTGTGAAATAAAAAATTTGTACAACACTCATTGGAATAACATTTTCGTAAATCTAATGTCTTTTTCCTGACCTAAAGTATGGAAAGATTTCCATGAAAATCTAAATGAATCGTAATATGATTACAAAAAATTCGGAATATTTTTATAAGTGAAAATATGTTGATTTTCTTTGTTTCGGTGAGTTCTTTCAAACGAAACAAGAAACACAAAAATCGATCGGGCCAAACAAAAGTTATAGCCATTTGAAAATTCCAAATGTTGGCAATCCTGTTCCAGACTGGCCAAACTTGAAAAAATTAATTTCGAATTTCGCGAAGGTTTAAAAGCCTATCTAATCGGAAATTTTCCGCTGATTCCGAATCTGCCAATATTTTGGTCGTCAACCCACAAATTCCAGGTGCAAATCCCCAAATACTAATTAATAAATAAACAATTTTAAACTAACTAATAGACAACTGGAAATTTATTGTCAGATGTGCTTTTTAAACGCTGCAAGGCAATTTTTCAGTAATCATATAAATTTACAAACGGAGATGTAACTAATTACAACTGTATTTCCCAACATTGGTCGTGCCGAGAAATTGTATGTGGTCTGTGATGTTCCTAGTCGTATATCTTGTGCCAAGTTCTTACCAATCTTACTTTGTTTCGTATGTCGTAAACTGATGCTCAGATGGATGAGGGAAGCACACAGACAGATATATTGGCAAAAGACATCAACGCACCTGCACGTAGCATAAAACAAAAGGCACATACAAAATTTGAATCGATATATACCTTAAGGGTAAGTGTGTGCAGAAATCCAATAGAGTTTGAGTATGAATAACCCTACACACACACACACATATACATATACACATATATGTTACATAAATATATAAATTTACATGTTATAGAAATATCCTTCACTATATATATCTATATATATACTATATAAATGACTATAGTGCATAGCATCGAACATATGTACAACATGTAGTGTATACGTGTGATTGCACGAGTGGTTGTACCGCCCTCAGCAGAGCTATACGCAAGCTTGGCTGGCGGGCTTCCAAACTACCCTCCGAACAGCCGGGCCACCCAAGCCCACCCTTCCCTTTTACCCCCTTTCAGTCCATATACCTTGCTAGGCTATCTGCCGTATCCGGCATCTCCGACAGCTTGACTCGGACCGCGATATTGCTCCGCGCCATGCTCGCGCGTTTACTCTCCTACAGCTCGAATAAGCCGAGCTGATGCGGACCCAAAAAAAAAAAAAAAAAAAAAAAACCTTCGCACAGAAGCACGAACCATAGCCCAACTCGCAGTTGAATCCAAAGAGAGTTGACTTTCGCAGAGCAGAACTGCACGTATAAAATATTGATACGATAAAGGGTTGGTAATTTTTTTTTAAGTTTCGTTGATGAGTTGGTAAATACCGGATATTTCATGAAAATGGGAAAAAACATGATACTGAATACAAAATTGAAACCCATGATGATTATCTCAGAAATGGATATTATCCCATAATATCCATCGCGCAGTAGTTATCAAGGGGCTTGCCCCGTTTACAAAGAAAATAAATAAATAAATAAATAAATAAGGCCCATCCCATAAATATTATCCCATAAGGCTCCGCCCAAAAATATTATCCCATAAAGCTCATCCCATAAGGCTCCGCCCAAAAAAATTATCCCATAAAGCTCATCCCATAAGGCTCCGCCCAAAAATATTATCCCATAAATCTCATCCCATAAATATTATCCCATAAGGTCCATGCCATAAGATTCATCCCGTAACTATTATCCCATAAGACTCATCCCATAAATATTATCCCATACGACTCATCCCATACCTATTATCCCATAGAGATCACTCATGAGTATGATCTTGTGGGGATCATTCTATGAATATTGTCCCATGGGGATCATCCCATAGATCAGCCCGCAAACATTACCCCATAGATGTAATTCCATAAACATCATCCCATGAAATTTGTGTAGAACAAATGTCGTGGTCATAAAAATGGCGGTTTCTGTTTAAATCTTTATGACTTTCTTCATGCTGAACTTAAAATGTTGTAATGCTTAAAGAAATAGCCAAAGATTTCTCTATGTTATGGTGTATCACGAATTTCTTTTTTTTTTTTTGTTGTCTCATTTATGATATCTTCTTAAATATTTATCAAATGCGTCCGTAAATGATCAACGATTGAAGAGGAATTCGACATTCGAATCGTCATCCATAGTCTTAACCTCCAAATAGCATTGCTTGTCCCTTCCTCTTCTTCCGCGCATCACATACGGGAACGGGTCGCGTTCCTTAACGATCGCTAATGGGCCGGAATGGAATGTGTCTCAATGGAAGCTATGCTCCGCTAGTCTCACTGCACGTATGCCATACCATGTGTGTTCATCGTATCCGATCATCGTTTCAGCTCGACGCTATACGGCACATCTTGATACCGCATATATACGCCTCCACAGTGAGAACCTACGTGGCTGGCTGTACCATGTACTGTTGATTTTATAGGAATTTCAGTACGTACGATATATACATATATATATATCCGCTCTATGTGCACCACAGAGGCTTCTGATTGGCGATATTCCGCGGTATGTCGTAGGTTCAATTTGCAACTATGCTGAAGTTGACTCAAGTCGGTGCTGCCTGCAACATTGTTTAGATTCCACAAGCGGCGACGCTTCCTTTGGTCCTGTGAAATCATCAATATTGGAAAATTTGTATCTTCTCGACGAACTAAATATTTAAAGATTCTCAATGTGTTCATTTTTTTAATGCATCAAGCCTGTTTTTTAAATATCAAAAAAAAAAAATTTTGTTTATAAATTATCAAAAATCAGAAACAAGAACATTTTTTTAATAAGGACATATTTTCAACATGAACATTTTCTGAACCTGGTCATTTTTTTAACAAGAACAAGTTCTGAATAAGAACAGTTTCTGAACAAGAACAATTATTGAACAAGAACCATTTCGGAACAAGAACAATTCCTGAACAAGAACAATTATTGAACAAGAACAATTTCTGAACAAGAACAGTTTCTGAACAAGAACAATTTCTGAACAAGAACAATTTCTGAACAAAAACCATTTCTGAGCAAGAACAATTATTGAACAAGAACCATTTCGGAACAAGAACAATTTCTGAACAAGAACAATTATTGAACAAGAACAATTTCTGAACAAGAACAGTTTCTGAACAAGAACAATTTCTGAACAAGAACAATTTTTGAACAAGAACAATTATTGAACAAGAACCATTTCTGAGCAAGAACAATTATTGAACAAGAACCATTTCTGAGCAAGAACAATTATTGAACAAGAACAATTTCTGAACAAGAACAGTTTCTGAACAAGAACAATTTCTGAACAAGAACAATTTTTGAACAAGAACAATTATTGAACAAGAACCATTTCTGAGCAAGAACAATTATTGAACAAGAACCATTTCTGAGCAAGAACAATTATTGAACAAGAACAATTTCTGAACAAGAACAGTTTGTGAACAAGAACAGTTTCTGAACAAGAAGAATTTCTGAACAAGAACAATTCCTGAACAAGAACAATTTCTGAACAAGAACCATTTATGAGCAAAAACAATTATTGAACAAGAACAATTTCTGAACAAGAACAGTTTCTGAACAAGAACAATTTCTGAACAAGAACAATTTCTGAACAAAGACAATTTCTGAACAAGAACAATTTCTGAACAAGAACAATTTCTGAACAAGAACAATTTCTGAACAAGAACAATTATTGAACAAGAACAATTTCTGAACAAGAACAGTTTCTGAACAAGAAGAATTTCTGAACAAGAACAATTCCTAAACAAGAACAATTTCTGAGCAAAAACAATTATTGAACAAGAACAATTTTTGAACAAGAACAATTTTTGAACAAGAACATTTCCTGAACAATACAATTCTTTAAATAAAACAATTTTTCAAAAAAAATAAAAAATTTGTTCAATGTAAATGATCTTAAAAAAATAATAAAGCACAAATTAAATCCAATGTAAACGATAAGGGCTCAGCCCTGGGGATACTCTTATGCAGTGACTCAACAACAGTGCCTTGACGATAGTTGAGAATGTACCCTGTGCCCTCAGTTTCCAATCGGGCCCGAGTAATCGCGTCCAACGTCTGGTCGAACCGATAACGAGTAGCGGCTTTACCTCGATTGGAAAAGTCGCCGACGACCAGTCAGAGAAAGAGAGACTCCCTCTCTCACCCTATCGAGCTTTCTTGATAACGCCAGTCGCGGGCTCTCTCAACTGTGTGAAGCAAACTGCAACGAACGCTGGTCAACTCCCGTTCTCTGACCTCCCGTTCTTCTTTCTTACAAACCAGCTCAAGCTCTTGCCAACACGAGTGGATTCGCGTATTTGTGGCCTCCTCTCGCTGTCGTTCTACTCGTTGCAGTAGACTCGAGAGCATTGGCCCAGCTTCGCTGTACAATCGACGAGACCACCGCGCATGCAACGCCGGGGATATAGTACAGCTGTACATCTAGATAGATACCACCAGAGTCTGAAGCATGCCAGGAGCCACGGACACAGTATGTCCGATACTTTAGAATCTACTATAGTACCTGTCTATAAGTATCTACAGATATATAACTACAAGTACTGTGCAATCTAAGCCGCACCATATATATTGACGGTGAAAGCAGTGTTTGGGTTTGAGGAAGGAACGTAGAGACGAGGTTACCATGATACGACGTGCAAGATTATGTAGGAGATATTTTCTGTCATTTGAAATTTTTTTTTTTTGGAGATTGTTGGATATTCTGCAAATTTTTTTAGAATGGTCGGAATTCCTTGTGAATTTTTAGTCATTTATTATTAATTCTTTTTAGTTAATATATTTTTTATTATTTTCGAAGATATAAATAATAATTAAAAATATAATAACATTTGTTTGCTAATTCTTTTTAGTTAATATATTTTTTATTATTATTTTCCAAGATATAATTAATAATGAAAAATAAAATAACATTTGTTTGCTAGTTCTTTTTAGTTAATATATTTTTTATTATTATTTTCCAAGATATAAATAGTAATGAAAAATATAATAACATTTGTTTGCTAATTCTTTTTAGTTAATATATTTTTTATTATTATTTTCCAAGATATAAATAGTAATGAAAAATATAATAACATTTGTTTGCCAATTCTTTTTAGTTAATATATTTTTTATTATTATTTTCTAAGATATAAATAATAACTAAATATATAATAACATTTGTTCGCTAATTCTTCTTAGTTAATATATTTTTTATTATTATTTTCCAAGATATGAATAATAATTAAAAATATAATAACATTTGTTTGCTAATTTTTTTTAGTTAATATATTTTTTGTTATTATTTTCCAATATATAAATAATAATTAAAAATATAATAACATTTGTTTGCTAATTCTTTTTAGTTAATACATTTTTTATTACTATTTACCAAGATATAAATAATAATTAAAAATATAATAACATTTGTTTGCTAATTCTTTTTAGTTAATATATTTTTATTATTATTTTCCAAGATATAAATAATAATGAAAAATCTAATAACATTTCTTTGCTAATTCTTTTAGGTTAATATATTTTTTGTTATTCGTTTCCAAGATATAAATAATAATTAAAAATATAATATCATTTGTTTGCTAATTCTTTTTAGTTAATATATTTTTTATTATTATTTTCCAAGATATAAATAATAATTAAAAATATAATAACATTTGTTTGCTAATTCTTTTTAGTTGATATATTTTTTGTTATTACTTTCCAAGATATAAATAATAATTAAAAATATAATAACATTTGTTTGCCAATTCTTTTTAGTTATTACATTTTTTATTATTATTTATATCTTGGAAAACAAAAAGTCGCACAAAAGAATTATTTTATTTTAGCGAAATAATCAAATTAGTCTTATTTATGCCCTTCTTGAGACGAATATTTTTTTTTTTTTTAATCAGACTCAAGATACAATTTTTTAATAATATTTTAAGACCTGAAAGGCAATTTTCTATCTTGGCTTTTTCTCGTGCTACTTTATCTTTTCAAAATACAGATTAAATTTTTTTTAAATGAAAAAAAGTATTCTCGGCTAGTAATATAATCGGGCTAATTATGAAAAAAATCTGAGGCTCCGGAGAAAAAGAATGGCTGGAGTGATAAAGAACGTCTCATAGGTAGTATCATAGCAGAAGACATCGCTATACGTATATAGGTCAGTGCTGTAGGCGATTTGCAGTGGTGACCACTATAATACCGGACACGAGCATTGGCACGACATCTCCGCGCGGATTCGGACACACAATGTCTCCACGCGTGTATCGCCCCTGAGACCTCGAGAGGTTTCACCATGGAAGTAATTTCCCCGGCGAATTCATGTTCCACGAAGGGTGAGCGGTGTTCGTATACCGTGGAAGAGTCACAGAAGAGAAGATCCGAGAGAAAGAAAGCGAAAAAGTACGACGGAACAAATACATTCAGAAAGAGAAACGTAAAGCCTAGGGGCTAAGTCTACGGTTGTACCGTCTCTGGACTCTACCTCTCGGTCTCCAGGAACCAGGAAGTCAGACTTCGTGGCACTGAGATTTGATTACTCAAGGTAAACTGCCACTGGAAAATGTGTACAAGTTAACGTCACCCGAGTAGCCGGATATTAACGCCACGGTTGATACAATAAAACGTGAAGCAACTCGAGAATTGGTTGCAAGTTTAAACAAAATGTCCGACATTACGAGAATTTCCTTTACGCAGGACATCCGGATACGAGGTTTCTCTAACGTTAGAGCAATTTTTTAAGCCCAGCACACACAAACAAACTTTGTACACTTGTTTACTGTGAATCTTGAAGTTGAACGAATTTTTGATTTTTTTTTGTTATAAAATATTGCCGAGTTATCTCAGATTCTATTGGCGAAAACCGCATGTCAATCGGTCGAGCCGTTGTTGAGTTAATCGCGTGCATATAGATAGACAGACCAGACCCGACCAGACCCGACCAGACTCGACCTGACCAGACCAGACTCGACCTGACTTGACCAGACCAGACACGACCAGACTCAACCAGATTCGACCAGACTCAACCAGACTCAACCAGACTCGATCAGATTTGACCAGACTCGATCAGATTTGACCAGACCAGACTCGACCAGACTCAACCAGACTCGATCAGATTTGACCAGACCAGACTCGACCAGACCAGACTCGACCAGACCAGACTCGACCAGACCAGACTCGACCAGACCAGACTCGACCAGACCAGACTCGACCAGACCAGACTCGACCAGACCAGACTCGACCAGACCAGACTCGACCAGACCAGACTCGACCAGACCAGACTCGACCAGACCAGACCAGACTCGACCAGACCAGACCAGACTCGACCAGATCAGATCAGATTTGACAGTAATATCGCAAAAAATTAGAAAAACCTTCAAATTTACGTTGTTTTTTTTTCAAACTAACTATTCACATTTGGCAATATTTTATCCTTGTAAAAAATGGTAAGATTAATTCATCGCCGGATAATTAGCATTTCTCTGTTTTCGAAAAACTTGTAAGTAACATGTCTGTCAGCCGATTTATCAGTTACCATTCGGAGATGGACAAGAAGTAAAGTACTATAAAAGATGCAGAGAAGTTTCGAAAGTTCGATAACAAGACTTACGAAGCTCTCTAACAAACTTCTCGAACCTCCAATCTTCTTTTCACTCCAGTGGTCAATTACCTTATGTCTTGAATGAATTTCAATAGCAGTCAATGATTTCTATGCTTGTTCAACAAATTCTCCTCAACCACCACAAAACAAAATGTTCTTCTTTTGTCATCTTTCTTTCTGTAAAAAGATATCTTTTCTAATTTTAATTAAAAAATTCTAGAAAAAATTGGCAAACAATAAAATTCTATTAGAAACGCATTCTGCATTTTTATATATCAAAAATTTTTTTTTTTTTAATTCAATGCCATTTTTCAACTATTTTGGTCCACAAATGTATTCAACATTTTAGAATTTTTTCAATATTTTAGAAAGCTACAATGTTGGAATAACAATTTCTGAAACATTAAAAAAAAAAAATTTATCCAGAATTTCTGGATAAATTTGATCGTTGAAATTTAAAAAGTATTTTGATTCAGAAAAGTGCCAAAAAATTAAGGGTTCATAACTGTGAAACTCTTTCTTTCATTGTTCACGTTCTCTCGTCCAATTTCTGTAGCTTCGTCATTGATTTGGCTAATAATGTTACTGTCTCAGTATGGATGCAAGTTGATAGTCGAAATCACGCCCAAATATAGATACTACGTGGTGCACATCGTCTGTGGTACATAGAGTCGACATGAACTACGCGAGGGTCACTCGACTGGGAATGCACGAGGTTTGCAGGCTCTCGGTTTCGCCGGAAGCAAATATGCACCCGTTAACGGACCGAAGCGAACTGAAACGGACACGGTGGTCGTCGATTAATGCTTTGCACTTCGGGCTTTCACGTCCCGCTCCTGATGACTCTGTCATTCGCCTCAAGTCTTCGCACAACGTCCAATTTTGTGGTGTAAAACTAACCAAACAATTTGTTTTTTTATTTTACAAATTTATTTTCAAAAAGTATCCAAAAAATTTTTTGCAAAATTTACAATTTATTTTTTCATCTTTGACAATAAATATATTGTAAAAAATTATTTTTTTGTAAACATGATGATAAGTAAATTTTTTGAATAAACAACAATTTTTTTTTAACCGTGACAAAAAATGTACTGTAAAAGAAATATACAGAATTTTTGACAAATCTTACAAATTATTATTTTTTAATTTTTTTGTAATATTCGAAATTAAGTATATCATAAAATTAGCAAAATATTTCTGTGTGGAAATCTTTTTGTAAAAAGTACGAAAATGTCAATGTAATTTTTAACGTTTGGAGGACGCTGAAATTCGGTTTCAACTACATTCACTACAGATGTACGAAATCTAAGATGAAACTAGTCCCCAACTCACAAGTCAACTGTCGGGTTCTGTAGATCTGTACAGAATGTACGTACTTTGGTCTAAGAGGCAATTCTGTGCGCTCAGCTATGTCCAGACAAGGACATACTATATACATCCACTACACACACAAACTATATACAAATATATATATAAATAAATATGTAGGGAATTCCATGCCAATTCGATATAAAAAAAACATCATAAAATCGAACAAAAACGGTAGAAGAAATTGTCTTTCCTCTTTCACTTGCTGATCAAACATTTTATTGTTCATCATACTATTTTTCTGAATTTTATTGAATTTTCTAATCGACCCATTTTCAATTCACCTTCAAATATTTATTATTAAAAAACGTGAATTTAAAAAAATCTAAAAAAAATTCTGCATGCATTTTTCATATGGAAGAATAACATAAAAAATCGTGGACCAGATTTGACGTTATTAGGTTCGGTCGTTCGTAGAGTTGACATGGAATGCCCCATATATAGTGTGTATATATTATTCCTTGAATATATAGACCTACATATATACACACACACACATATAAATACATATAACTATATACATAAATAAATATATGGGGAATTCCATGCCAACTCGCCCAACCTATAAAAAAACATAAAACCTAAACAAAAATAATTGAAAAAATTATTTTCCCTCTTTCGCATCCTGATCAATAATTTTGTTGTTCATCATACTATTTTTCAAATTTTTTTTGATTTTTTAAATCGACCCATTTTCAATTCCACTTCAAATATTTATAATAACAAAACGTGAATTAAAAAAAATCTGAAAAAAATTCTGTATGCATTTTTCATATGGAAAAATAACATAAAAAATCGCGAACCAAATTTGACGTGGTTAGGTGCGATCGTTCGTCGAGTTGACATGAAATGTCCCATATATAGTGTGTGTATATTATTCCTTGAATATATAGACCTATATACACATACACACACACATATAAGTACATATAACTATATACATAAATAAATATATGGGAAATTCCATGCCAACTCGCCCAACCTATAAAAAAACTTCATAAAACCCAAACACAAATAATTGAAAAAATTATTTTCCCTCTTTCGCATCCTGATCAACAATTTTGTTGTTCATCATACTATTTTTCGGATTTTTATTAAATTTTTTAATCAACTCATTTTCAATTCAGCTTCAAATATTTATTATTAAAAAACGTGAATTTAAAAAAATCTGAAAAAAATTCTGTATGCATTTTTCATATGGAAGAACAACATAAAAAATCGCGAACCAAATTTGACGTGGTTAGGTGCGATCGTTCGTCGAGTTGACATGAAATGTCCCATATATAGTGTGTGTATATTATTCCTTGAATATATAGACCTATATACACACACACACACACACATATAAGTACATATAACTATATACATAAATAAATATATGGGAAATTCCATGCCAACTCGCCCAACCTATAACAAAACATCATAAAACCCAAACAAAAATAATTGAAAAAATTATTTTCCCTCTTTCGCATCCTGATCAACAATTTTGTTGTTCATCATACTATTTTTCGGATTTTTATTAAATTTTTTAATCAACCCATTTTCAATTCAGCTTCAAATATTTATTATTAAAAAACGTGAATTAAAAAAAATCTGATAAAAATGCTGGATGCATTTTTCATATGGAAGAATAACATAAAAAATCGCGAACCAAATTTGACGTGGTTAGGTGCGATCGTTCGTCGTGTTGACATGGAAT
Source organism: Ephialtes manifestator (assembly GCA_963970395.1). Lineage (NCBI taxonomy): Eukaryota > Metazoa > Arthropoda > Insecta > Hymenoptera > Ichneumonidae > Ephialtes > Ephialtes manifestator. The sequence goes on from OZ019980.1 coordinate 28,784,458, forward strand.
GCCCCATATATAGTGTGTGTATCTTATTCCTTGAACGTACACATACATATATAGCATATGTATGTTCTTCCTATAACACATACATACATATACATACATATATATATATATATACATATACATATATATATACATATACACACATATATATATATATATATTCTAAGTCCCTTATGGTCTTCTACAAGACTTTGCTTCCGCACTGTTTCGTGCCAAGTGGAAGGTCGAATCGCAGTAAATCTCATGCTGGATACTCCAACGGTAAGGGAATCTCTTCTTCTGTTTCTCTCTCATTTGGCTGTTACTCTTCGCTTGTACATCTGGACTGTAGCACTGTTAGGAACGAAGGTAGAGTACAGTTTTGCCACTGGTACTTATAGCATCAACCACAACGGTCCTCCATCCCAGAAGTGACTAAAGTACCGTCCCAATCGTGAGGTTTACCTTGGTAACCTTTGTTTGTGAAAGGGCAATGTTCTCATGTCAATTCGTCCTTTATCTGACCCTTTTCTTCTCTATAGTAGCAGCGATAATCGAAACCTAACGAAGTCGCATTACCTCCTGTTTAATTTGTCTCGTTCCCTTCTCTCAATTTCATATCCCATTTCTCTGTGCCAATGAATTAACTACACTGATTGAAAGTGCAATTACATTAAACTAATTATGATTACACCAAAGGAATAGTATCTATGCCGGAGGATATATGCACCACATGTTTATATCCACTGCATATATATATATATATATATATATATATATATATATATATATATAGCATTACCTCGCATAAATACGGATTTACTATATTGCAATGAATCATTCGATCATGAAACCATCATCGAAATAAACACTTTAACAGCATAAATAATTATCTCGGTGGAAATTGAGTTACGAGACTCTGATTTGGTTTCATATGATTTTTATTTTATTATTATATTAACACAAGAATAATTGCTATATTTTATTCAATAGAAAAAAAAGTGTTATGAATTTTCATGATCAAAATTTTTAACCCGTTGAATTTTTATTAATTTTGAATAGGTCAAAAATAATAATAATGAAAAGATTAAATTTAGATTTTTTTTTTCTTAATGTTTAAATGTAGATGTCTTTTTAATTACATTCCACTGTTTGTGACATTTTACCAGAATTAAAAAAAAAAAACAAAAGAAAAATAATAATAATGGAAAAACTACCATTTTCCATTTTTTTACGTGAAAATTATTTTTTGGTCCATAAGATCCAAATGTAGGACGCATTTTTAATAACATTTCCCAGTTTGTGACATTATTCCAATATTTAAAAATTATAATCCAAAAAGATGTTTTGGAAAGTAGTAATTTCTTAAAAATAGTAAACCTCATCTTAAAAAAAAATCATACATTTTTTATTTTTCAATTTCCTTTAGCTAAAATTGAGGACAAAATAAATTACTAATTTCTAGCTGAAAAAAAAAATGCTAATAAATAATGAGAATAATGGCCATTTACTTTAACCCTTTTCTTCCTCCCTTTTCAATAAGCACAAAAATATTGATCTTTCATCAGGAAAAATTTATGAATTAATTAATAATTAAAGTGTAAATAATTAAGTAATAAAAATAAATAAACATATAATTTTTCTTTTTTTTTGTGTGCGCTTTGAAATTTCAGATGAGTATGATTTTCAACAGTGGGTCAAACATGTGAGAAGCGCGACGAACACGCCCTTGCATTAATAGAACATGACGTACGCTATTTCTATAGCGTATTAATGTTTAGTAATCGTACATATGAAACATATCTTCGTGCATGTTACAAGTGCATGTAGTGCATCCTGTCGAGTATGCTATAAGCGCGAAACGCATAGCACCATACGATGGTATTGCTGACGTACCAAGCGATACGTATATATTACGTGTATATACAATGTGCGGACGCGCGTCCAGCAGGTTCGCCGGATAGTTATACCGATGCTCGTCCACCGGAACGATAATTAGATCGGAGAGCTGGGGCGTGGCGTTCTATATGTCTCGTTGGTGTGCGTGATTGCGCCCGAGAACAACACTCTCATGTACATGAATATATAGACGTGTTCTACTATACACATATGTATATGGGGCATTCAGTTCCAAATCGATTTTTTTTTTTTTTTTTTTTTTTTTTTTTTTTTCATCACGTCAACGATTAAAAAAAGAAAATAGACAGTAAATTGCGTATTGCTTATTATTTTGTTCAGCGTCGATGTAAGACTGACAAAATAATGAAATTTTGTTTATGTAAATGTTTGGACCGAATTTTGCGGGGGAATTGAACATTTGGGGAATACCATAATTTTGAATAATTACTGATTGTGAGATAAATGCAAATATTGTGATTTTTTTCAGTGGAACATATTTTTTTTAAATATGGGACATTCCATGCCAAATCGAGCAATACATCATTTTCATTTTTTTGAATCACGCACACTCGTTGGTGTGCGTGATTGCGCCCGAGAACAACACTCTCATGTACATGAATATATAGACGTGTTCTACTATACACATGGATATGGGGCATTCAATTCCAAATCGAATTTTTTTCTAATTTTTTTTTTATCAAGTCAACGATTAAAAAAAGAAAATAGACAGTAAATTGTTTATTGCTTATTATTTTGTTCAGCGTCGATGTAAGACTGACAAAATAATGAAATTTTGTTTTTGCATCAAATTTTGCGAGGGAATTGAAAATTTGGGGAATACCATAATTTTGAATAATTACTGATTGTGCGATAAATGCAAATATTGTGATTTTTTTCAGTGGAACATATTTTTTAAAAATATGGGGCATTCCATGCCAAATCGAGCAATTCATCATTTTCATTTTTTTGAATCACGCACACTCGTTGGTGTGCGTGATTGCGCCCGAAAACAACACTCTCATGTACATGAATATATAGACGTGTTTTACTATACACATATGTATATGGGGCATTCAGTTCCAAATCGATTTTTTTTTTTTTTTTTTTTTCATCAAGTCAACGATTAAAAAAAGAAAATAGACAGTAAATTGCGTATTGTTTATTATTTTGTTCAGCATCGATGTAAGACTGACAAAATAATGAAATTTTGTTTATGCAAATGTTTGAACCGAATTTTGCGGGGGAATTGAACATTTGGGGAATACCATAATTTTGAATAATTACTGATTGTGAGATAAATGCAAATCTTGTGATTGTATTCAGTGGAACATATTTTTTAAAAATATGGGGCATTCCATGCCAAATCGAGCAATTCATCATTTTCATTTTTTTGAATCACGCACACTCGTTGGTGTGCGTGATTGCGCCCGAGAACAACACTCTCATGTACATGAATATATAGACGTGTTCTACTATACACATCTGTATATGGGGCATTCAGTTCCAAATCGATTTTTTTTTTTTTTTTTTTTCATCAAGTCAACGATAAAAAAAAGAAAATAGACAGTAAATTGTGTATTGCTTATTATTTTGTTCAGCATCGATGTAAGACTGACAAAATAATGAAATTTTGTTTTTGCATCAAATTTTGCGAGGGTATTGAAAATTTGGGGAATACCATAATTTTGAATAATTACTGATTGTGAGATAAATGCAAATATTGTCATTTTTTCAGTGGAATATATTTTTTTAAATATGGGACATTCCATGCCAAATCGAGCAATACATCATTTTCATTTTTTTTTACTCACGCACACTCGTTGGTGTGCGTGATTGCACCTGAGAACAACACTCTCATCTACATGAATATATAGACGTGTTCTACTATACACATATGTATATGGGGCATTCAGTTCCAAATCGATTTTTTTTTTTTTTTTTTTTTTCACAAGTCAACGATTAAAAAAAGAAAATAGACAGTAAATTGTTTATTGCTTATTATTTTGTTCAGCGTCGATGTAAGACTGACAAAATAATGAAATTTTGTTTATGAAAATCTTTGAATAAAATTTTGCAGGAGACTTGCATATTTTTCGATTACCATAATTTTGAACAATTACTAATTATGAGGTAAATGCAAATCTCATAATTTTTTCAGCATCCCATATTTAAAAAATCTAAAAATTATATTTTGCGGTTAAAAAAAAGGATAAAAAAATCTGAAAAACTAATTTGCAACTAAAATTTTTCAGCCTCCCCCAAATTTCAATTTTTAGGAACAACCTAATCCAGCTTTATTTAAAGAAAAGAATACCAAAACAAAAAAATTCAGAAATACTCTTATCCTGATTTCTTTCCCGCAAATCTCAATTTCACACCATTTAATTTTTTTTACAATAAATTAACTGTAAAAATGATATAAAAAATATTTTCCTCATTTATTAATAATCAATATTTGCATTAAAAAAATCGTAGGATAAAATAAAAATTTCGTCGATTTCGCCTGAAATGTCCTATATATACCGTCCAAATTTAAAAGTGCATGGTATGCTGTCCAATGTTGGATGATGGAGCTTCTCTCCTCGCGTATACGAACAGAAATACAACCGCGTGCTTTATATTCAACGTTTCGATTTCCAACCCGACCCCTTTTATTTTTTGCGTACATAAAAATAATTGGAAATGAGAAAATTCAAAAAACGAAATCGATGTTGCTCTCAATTCGTTTTGCTTGCACTGAAATGGCGATTCGCAGAATTAATATCTACATGAGATAATAATTAACATACGGTATATATATATATATATACATATATATATATATATGTATATATATATATATATCGGTTATATGAATGGATGTTTCAACGCACATGCAACGTTCATCACGATATACGTGATTACCTGAATATACTCTATTATGGACATTTAATCGGTCGATTGCATTAATATTGTAATTTGTATGCAATTTTTGGTGGAAAGATAATATAGCTTGTATTGTTGTAAAATATATTTTACGTACCTATTCATACTGTTCATAACCTGTAATATAACGAAATACAATATTTTTTCCATTATCTCGTTGATTTAAAGTCAGATACGAAACGTCAAATTAACGAAATACCGAAATAAAAAGATTTATGTAGAATTTTTTATTCAAATTATTCTGTAAAATTGCTTACATAATGAATTTTCAATGTAACAATGTTTTTTTAATTATAGTTATTTTTGTAATAACAATCAAAAATTTAATTAAAAAAATCAGTTAATAAATAAATAAAAAATAAACAATTAAAAACCCAAACTCCTAAAAAACCGAATATAATATTTTTCTATACAGACGGACACATAAAAAAAAATCCGTGTATTATGACTGTAAATTTAACACAAAATACCCCATATAAATAGAAATATATCGTCAATTTGACCTGGAATTCCCCGTACATAAATTTACGGAATTTTCTTAAACAAAAATCAATAAACCAAAAACTTCCTTATACACAAAAAAAATGCAACTCTGCGCTATAAAAATAATTTTTAAAACCCAAACTCCTAAAAAACCCAATATTATATTTTTACAACACAACCTAAAAAAAAAAAATCCGTGAATTATGACTAAATTTAACACAGAATACCCCATATAAATAAAAATATATATATATTTTTACACCACATTGCAATATACAACTTTTACACCTCTTCAATTTGACCTAGAATTCCCCGTACATAAATTTCCGTAATTTTCATAAACAAAAATAAATGAACCAAAAACTTCCACAAAAAAAAGTGCATCTCTGCGCTATAAAAATAATTTTAAAAAACCCAAACTCCTAAAAAAAAACCCAATATTATATTTTTACAACACAACCTTAAAAAAAATCCGTGAATTATGACTATAAATTTAACACGAAATAGCCCATATAAATATATATCTATATATATCGGTTTAGCATTATCATCCCTAGTCGTAACGATTACGACGGTAAGATACGGATGTAAGCTGTATTTTATCGTCGTATATATGTATTTTATATCGTCTTATGGATTTTTGAAGATCCGTAAACGTAGTAACATCAGAGGAAGCGTCGTGCATTTTCTATAGCCGGGTACCGGGCCATGGAAAAATGCGAGCTGGCTACCGGGGATAGGGTGGGGAGGGGAGGGGGAGGGAATCCTGCCGAACGGCCCATTAGATTCACTGGCGCCCTCTCGCTCCCTATTGCTCCTTCATGCGGTGCCCCGAATGATTTACGGAACTTCCGGTAGCCGATAAGATACGTGTACCCTCGGAACACGCTCCGGGAGCGCTTTGACTGTGGCAGGCATCGCGGCTCCCGGGCAAACGTTGATCGCGGTCTCGTGGTAACTAGCATGGAATAGAAATTTCTGCCGGTGAGTCTCGACTTGGCTTCTGAACGTTTAATCCAGTGCTCCCATTAATATTCAAAGTTTGACATGGAAGGTGGAAGGAGTAGGGGAGAGCATGTTGGTCTTAATCGCCGTTTGAAGCTTGTGTCTACAAAATTGAAACCTGGTTTACTAATAAGTCAATTCATTCTTTCTGGCTTAGTTTTATGGAGTGATTTAGTGTAACGTTTATCAACGTGATATGGGCGAAGTATTTTCGTTTTTTTTTGTGTTTGTTCTTAGAGTGATACGGTGATTCATTCGTTCTGGATTTATTTTGTGGAGCGGATTTGGAAAAACGTTGATTAGTAGAAGATACGCAACTTCTATTCGGGTCTCAATTTTTTTTAAGACCTTGTATGAGACTTTACAATGGGCAACGATTTTTTTAAGGCGACGTATGAGACTTTTCGACAGGTTGGGATTTTTTTACCACGACGTATGAGACTCCTCCCCAGGCTTTGATTTTTTTTTAAACCCCCTATGAGACTCCTACCCAGGCTCTGATTTTTTTTAGACTCCATATGAAACTTCTACCCAGGTCCTGATTTTTTTACAGCCCTATATGAGACTCCTCCCCAGGCTCTGATTTTTTTTAGACCTCCATATGGGACTCCTCCCCAGGCTCTGATTTTTTTAGAACCCCATACGAGATACCTTCCCAGGGTCTGATTTTTTTAGAACCCCATATGCGTCTCCTCCCCAGATTCTAACTTTTTTAGAACCCCATATGAGACTCCTCCCCAGGCTGCCATTTTTTTAGAACCCCATATGAGACTCCTCCCCAGGCTCTGATTTTTTTAAGACTCCATATGAAACTTCTACCCAGGTTCTGATTTTTTACAGACCTATATGAGACTCCTCCCTAGGCTCTCATTACTTTAGAACCCCATATGAGACTCCTCCCAAGGCTCAAATTTTTTTAGAACCCCATATGAGACTTCTACCCAGGTTCTGATTTTTTTACGGCCCCACGTGGGACTCCTCCTCAGGCTCTGATTTTTTTAGAACCCCATATGAGCCTCCTCCTCAGGCTCTGATTTTTTTAGAACCCCATATGAGCCTCCTCCCTAGACTCTGATTTTTTTAGAACCCCATATGAAACTCCTCAGGTTCTGATTGTTTTGGAACCCCTTATGAGACTCCTCCCCACGTTCTGATTTTTTGAGAACCCCATATAAAACTGCTCCCTAGGTTCTGATTGTTTTGGAACCCCTTATGAGACTCCTCCCCACGTTCTGATTTTTGTAGAACCCCATATGAAACTGCTCCCTAGGTTCTGATTGTTTTGGAACCCCTTATGAGACTCCTCCCCACGTTCTGATTTTTTAACTCCCCATATTATACATCTCCATATTTAACATTTCCTCTGACCATCAAACGTAACCCAAATTATTTTGGCATTAGTACCCACTTCACCAAACTTAGCGATGATACCGATTTAAACGCCGCTCCATAATTGCGCATTCGGAAACTCCTCTTTATTTCACCCTCGTGCTTTATCTTTCATTTTATGTAACCCCTGACACAAATATATATAGTTCTTGCCGTTGTTACACAGTAGCAGGTGTGTCATGAATATACATACACTGCAATATCGTTTGGCATGAAGGATGCATACACATACACGCATACACATACACAGACGATTCCAAGGTACACAACTGGCGCTTGGTATCTAGCCACGTCATTGTTTTGCAGTCTGGATTTACGAGGTGCCGGTTCTTGCGTTAAACTTTTAAGGCCGAGCCAGTTGTGCTCCGCCGTAACAGTATAGGTATTACGGTTTGGCATAGGCAGAGGCCAGACTCGGTTTCTGGCGCTGCTCGTTCCAAGCGCCAAGCTCATGCCGCTGCCCTCGCTTCCTAAACTTTTCTAATTAATGATAATTAGCCGAAAAGTTTGCGGGCTACCGAGATAACGAGTGACTCACTCGCTCTCGTTTGTCCCTTCAACTTCTTACCTACCTCTTCCACCTCATTTTACATTGGCCAAATACTTTTTCCTTGTATGCTATCCATAACGGGGTAGATAATTTTCCGGATGCGCGTTTTATACAAGACAGACATTTAATTTGCAACGGGCCAATATTCACGAGTTCAAATATTCCATCTTGAAATAGAATATTCGAACTTGAAATGGAATATTCGAACTTAAAGTCGAATATTCGAACTTGGAATCGAATATTCGAACTTGGAATCGAATATTCGAACTTGGAATCGAATATTCGAACTTGGAATCGAATATTCGAACTTGGAATCGAATATTCGAACTTGAAATCGAATATTCGAACTTGGAATCGAATATTCGAACTTGGGTTCGAATATTCTAACTTGGGTTCGAATATTCGAACTTGAAATCGAACATTCGAACTTGGAATCGAATATTCGAACTTGAAATCGAACATTCGAATTTCGAATCGAATACTCGAACTTGAAATCGAACATTCGAACTTGAAATAGAATATCCGAACTTGAAATGGAATATTCGAACTTGAAATTGAATATTCGAACTTGAAATGGAATATTCGAACTTGAAATCGAATATCCGAACTTGAAATCGAATATTCGAACTTGAAATTGAATATTCGAACTTCAAATCGAATATTCGAACTTGAAATGGAATATTCGAACTTCAGATCGAATATTCGAACTTGAAATGGAATATTCGAACTTCAAATCGAATATTCGCACTTGAAATGGAATATTCGAACTTCAAATCGAATATTCGCACTTGAAATGGAATATTCGAGAATTTTTCGTTTATCCGAGAATTTTTCGATTATCCGAGAATTTTTTGATAATACGAGAATTTTTCGATTATTCGAGAATTCTTCAATTATTCGAGAATTTTTCAATTATTCGAGAATTTTTCAATTATTCGAAAATTTTTCCATTATTCGAAAATTTTTCCATTATTCGAAAATTTTTCAGTTATTCGAACATTTTTCCATTATTCGAGAATCTATCGATTACCGATCAGATACCCTTGACCGAATTTCTCCTGAGATAAATACGGCTATTATTTTCTATAGTTTTACAATTTCTTTGTTTGATTCTGTCATAAAATCAATAGATCGACACTCAAGTTAATTGCTATTCGACACTTGAATTAATAATTTGATACTGAGCGATTTAATCTTCCAGCTTCGCGACTATCTCATTTCACACTAATTTTTTGTCCTCAAGAGTCCTCCTCCGACAGCATCCGTAGATCAATAAGAAACTCAATCGATCACAATCCGCAACTTCTCTTCTCATTTATATTCGACATTGTGAAACTCATTTCATCCACGAAAGCTCGAATATTTTATTCAACGAAGCATTTCGATGTATACCACTTCTGTGTATGTATATAGCTTTGGAAACGAAAATCGATTCTCCATGAACGCCGATTGTTCTCTAATCTTTCGACTCTCGCCGTTCTTTTCTTCTCGCTATTCTACGTTTCTGTCTGGCTCACACTGGTCCACAACTTTCCATCCGAATGATTCGGGCGCGATAAAAATCCTTGGCGAATTTTATCTTCACCCACGCAAAGCTCTCAGCCAAGTTGCTCGATGTGTATAGCACAAATACATGAGTGTACACACACATACAAATATATATATATATATACATATATATATATATATACATATATATATATATATATATATACATATATATATATATATATATATATATATATATATATATATATGCATGATTGTTTCAAATACTGTTTCATAATAACAAATGTAATCTATGCTGTTGGGAAACGATAATCCTGTGGCTGGGAAGAGTATTAGCGCTAAATTTAGGTAAGAGGACTTGTGATTATCCTAATGGGACGTCACTTGAGTTACGGATTGTTTACTCTAGCAAAACGGTCCAGCTGTGCATGGGCACAGAAGTAAACACGCGTCATCGACAGCTATCTGTTGATCCTATATGTGCATGTGTGTTGACGATAGTTATTGAGGACAGGTCAGTTGTTTTAGCGACAATGATGAGCCCAAAGCGATTGTCATGACGAAGAGTGAATTCTTTTCTACATTTTGATGTTGATGTTAGAACTGCATCGCATTTTTAATGGCGATAAAATTCACCATAAAAGTGGTCCGCTTCAAAATGGTCTAATATGAGCTATTGCTATGCAAAATGGTCCAACATTCGCGAATGCTATTCAAAATGGTTCGACATGAGCGATTGCTATTCAAAATGGTCTAACGTGGGTGATTGCTATTCAAAATGGTTCAACATGTGCGAATGCTATTCAAAATGGTCCAACATAGGCGATTGCTATTCAAAATGGTCCAACATGTGCGAATGCTATTCAAAATGGTCCAACATAAGCGAATGCTATTCAAAATGGTCCAACATGAGTGACTGCCATTCTAAATGGTCCAACATGGGCGATTGCTATTCAAAATGGTCCAATATAAGCGAATGCTAGTCAAAATGGTCCGACATGAGCGATTGCTATTCGAAATGGACTAACATGATCGATTGCTATTCAAAATGGTACAACATAAGCGAATGCTATACAAAATGGTCCAACATAAGCAAATGCAATTCAAAATGGTCCAACATAAGCGAATGCTACGCAAAATGGTCCAACATGAGTGTTTGTTATTCCAAATGGTCCAACATGGGCGATTGTTATTCAAAATGGTTCAACATGTGCAAATGCTATTCAAAATGGTCCAACATAAGCGAATGTTATTCAAAATGGTCCAACATAAGTGAATGCTATTAAAAAATGGTCCAACATGAGTGCTTGCTATTCCAAATGGTCCAACATAGGGGATTGCTATTCAAAATGGTCCAACATGGGCGATTGCTATTCCAAATGGTCCAACATAAGCGAATGCTATTCGAAATGGTCCAACATGTGCGAATGCTATTCAAAATGGTCCAACATAAGTGAATGCTATTCAAAATGGTCCAACATGAGTGCTTGCTATTCCAAATGGTCCAACATAGGGGATTGCTATTCAAAATGGTCCAACATGGGCGATTGCTATTCCAAATGGTCCAACATAAGCGAATGCTATTCGAAATGGTCCAACATGTGCGAATGCTATTCAAAATGGTCCAACATAAGCGAATGCTATTCAAAATGGTCCAACATGAGTGTCTGTTATTCCAAATGGTCCAACATGTGCGAATGCTATTCAAAATGGTCCAACATAAGCGAATGCTATTCAAAATGGTCCAACATAAGTGAATGCTATTCAAAATGGTCCAACATGAGTGCTTGCTATTCCAAATGGTCAACATAGGCGATTGCTATTCCAAATGGTCCAACATGGGCGATTGTTATTCCAAATGGTCCAACGTGGGCGATTTCTATTCAAAATGGTCCAACATGAGTGACTGCTATTCCAAATGGTCCAACATGGGCGATTGCTATTCCAAATGGTCCAACACGGGCGATTGCTATTCCAAATGGTCCAACATGGGCGATTGCTATTCAAAATAATTCAACATGAGCGACTACTATTCAAAATGGTCCAACATGACCGGCCGCTATTCAAAATGGTCCAGCATGACCGGCCGCTATTCGAAATGGTCCAACTTGAACTACTGCTATTTAAAATGGTCCAACATGAGTGGCCGCTATTCAAAATGGTCCAACATGACCGGCCGCTATTCGAAATAGTCCAACTTGAACTACTGCTATTCAAAATGGTCCAACATGAACAACTTCTATTCAAAATGGTCCAACATTAAGTACTGCTATTTAAAATGGTTCAATATACGGGATTTTCTACCACTTTGTTAAGAACAGGTACTTTATAATTTACTTAAACCCTTTAAATAATAGACTTTTAAAAAATCCAGTAAATGTGATTTCTTGAAAGTCAGTTGTGCTTCCTCAACATTTACGAGCCGAGTTTTTATTCACACCGAAGAAACCACATGGTCCGCTTGACGTAATTTCACAGTTGTATGTATACGTAAGGAAAGTAGCCTTTAAGCGTGTCGTAAGGACACGAGTGAAGCGCGAAGAGCATCGCCACGACGTATGTACGTCGGAAAGGAAATTCCGTATTCATTGACGCTGCCTTTCTCTCCCTCGTAGTCCTCACCTTTCGGTTTTACGAGCCATTGGCGTATACCGTGTCCCGACGGACTCGCTGATGCACTCAGCTCGCCTCGTCCTTTGCACCATCTCTCGTTCCTCTTGGCGTGAAGAAGCGTGGCTATAAAAAAATCAGGCAGGAATACAAAAAATAAAGAAGAAAAAAAAACGTCAAGGAGTAAACGAGCTGCATACGAATCACTTCTAGACGGTCTTACAGAGTCTCAAGTCTTTCTGCGACAAAACCCCCCACCCCCCCCCCCCCCCCTCCCGCCCCCCTTCGTTGTTCCTTCCTTACCATCTTTACCGCCTTGGGCCATTCTTCGCATTTTTAGTTCCAGTCTTCCTTACATCCGAGTTATATTTTTTTATGGTAACGCACCAATGTTTTTATCTTTTCTTTTTCTTTTTCTTTTCCAGAACGGCGTTTACGTGCGCAGCGAGAGCGAAATTGACGGTCTCGGTCTTTGTCCCTACGATCCACAACACAACAGCACAGCAGTTTTTGCCGGTGAGTATTATTAGTTTCTCAGTTAAAGTATACTCTCGATGTCTTTTTCAGTGAGATTTTTATTGCTCTTATTATTCACATTTAAAAAATATATGTTTTCGTTATTTTTAAATAAATTTAATTATCGCAACGCTAGATGAAATATTTAATCATAATTGTGATAATATTGGTATTGTATCTTGGAATGAAAAATATTATGTCTAGAAACTTTTTATGAGACTTTTATCTTTAGACCTGCGTCTGACACTTGACCTGTCGAACTGGACCAACAATTTTTTATATGAATTATATAACTCTTCAAAGGACACAATATTATTTTTTTTTCGACAAATTTGGGACTTGGGGTACGGATGTACCCCACAGTACCAGTCGCGGTAAATAGTATTCATACTGTAACTTCGACCCTCGAGGCTCAATGTTAATTCCCTTTGTCTTAATTTCGCTTTCGCTTGGGGTACAAATCTACCCCACAGCAACAGTCTAGGATTAATGCAGCACAAACTAATTTCATCACTTTAGTGTGACATAATCTAAACCTCGTTTTCTCTTGGGGTACAAATATACCCCACAGTAACAATTCTAGAATTAATGCTGCATAAACTAATTTCATCCATTTATGTTGACATTATATGAATTCCCTTTGTCTTAGCTTCGTTCTCTCCTGGGGTACAAATGTACCCCATAGCACCAATCTAGAATTAATGCAGCACAAACTAATTTTATCACTTTAGCGTGATATATAATCTAAATCTCCTTTGTCTTAGCCTCATTTTCTCTTGGGGTACAAATGTACCCCACAGTACAATTCACGGATTAATACTGCACAAACAATTTCATCACTTCAATATGATATAATCCAAATCTCCTTTGTCTTAGCCTCATTTTCTCCTGGGGTACAAATGTACCCCACAGTACAATTCACGGATTAATGCCGCACAAACAATTTCATCACTTCCATATGATATAATCCAAATCTCCTTTGTCTTAGCCTCATTTTCTCTTGGGGTACAAATGTACCCCACAGTACAATCCACGGATTAATACTGCACAAACAATTTCATCACTTCAATATGATATAATCCAAATCTCCTTTGTCTTAGCCTCATTTTCTCCTGGGGTACAAATGTACCCCACAGTACAATTCACGGATTAATGCTGCACAAACAATTTCATCACTTCCATATGATATAATCCAAATCTCCTTCGTCTTAGCCTCATTTCCTCTTGGGGTACAAATGTACCCCACAGTACAATTCACGGATTAATGCTGCACAAACAATTTCATCACTTCGATATGATATAATCCAAATCTCCTTTATCTTAGCCTCATTTTTGCTTGGGGTACATATGTACCCCACATTACAATTCCAAGATTAATGCTGTACAAGCTAACCTCGTTGCTTGAAATGGCCTAAAATGCTTTTGGTTAAGTATTCCACACCCAAAAATCCCACTCTTCGTGGTCTACTTGGCCGGATTGTAGTTTACGACAAAATTTCCCGAGCTTCCGAAAACGTGTAGCGGATGTACACGCCTGGATGAGCGATGAAGGCCGTGCCGTGTGCTGTGGTGTTGTCGTGGTTCCCGTGCGTTTTGTCTTGTAACGTAAACCAGTTGGTACCATTGTTGGCCCCTCGACAATTTTTGGCCGTTTCTGTAACGTAAACCACATTGGACAGAATGAAACACGAGTGTGCCAAGATTCTGTGTACCATCGTATCCTTAGAGAGCCAATAATTGTATCGCTTTCCCTTGTATGTACTTATATCTTGGACTCGCGCTGCGATGCTGTTCTGCTGCTGCTGCTGCGGCGGCGGTGATGCTTGGATAGCAAAATACACCTTGCTGGGTACAGGAGCTCAAGGTAGATTTGTGGCCTGCTAAGTCCGCCCTAGTATACCAACGGGTCGAGAGTAGAGGAATGGGGGAAGGGGGTTAAGACTCCCCGTTGGCTGATGCTCGACGTGCGGATTCTAACGTCTGTTCGGGCTTAATATACGAGCCTCGGCTTTATAAATGCTTTTCGGGCTTAGGTTTTGAACGGATCCTGTCTTCGCCACGAATAAACCAAATGGTATTACTTACCACCCACAATTTTTTTTTTAATTTTTTCTAAATTTAATTTTCGGTAGCAGAGAAAAAAGTAGATGCTACTTTTTACTCAAACTACTAAATTAGTAGTTTGGGATATAGAACTTTTTATTTTATGTTAATTTATTTTTGGTAGCAGAAAAAAAGTAGATACTACTCATTTGGTGCATCTACAAATTAGTAGTTTGAAATATACAACTTTTTTATTATTTTGTGCAAATTTGCACCCAGAATTTTTTTTTTGTAAATTTAATTTCAAAAATTAGATTCTACTAATTTTATTTTTGGTAGAAGAAAAAAAAGTAGATGCTACTCAATTGTAGCATCTACAAATTAGTAGTTTGAAATAGAAAACTTTTTTAGTATTTTGTGAAAATTACCACTCAGAATTTTTATTTTTTATTTTTTGTAAATTCAATTTTCGGTAGCAGAAAAAAAATTAGATTCTACTAATTTGATTTTCGGTAGAAGAAAGAAAAGTAGATGCTACTAATTTGTAGCATCTACAAATTAGTATTTTGAAATATCGAATTTTTTATTTTGTGTCAATTTATTTTTTCATCTACAAATTAGTATTTTTAAATATGAAATTTTTTATTATTTTGTGGAAATGAAATTTTCGGTAGTAGAAGAGAAGCAAATATTTCTAATTTGATCTTTTATTTTTTTGTTAACCAGGTGGACAATTGTACGCTGCCACAGTAGCCGATTTTTCCGGTGGTGAACCGCTGATTCACAGGGAAAAAATCCGCACTGAAAGATCCGACCTCAATCAGCTAAACGGTAAAAAAATCTTATTTTTCATTTATTTATTTATTATTCGTTTTCAACCTATATTTCCAAATTAATTTTTCAACATCTTCAAAAAATCATATATCATTTTTCTAATTATTTTTCAAATCATATTTTCGATAATTCCATTTAATCTATTTTGAAAATCGTAATCGCATAAAAGATAAAAATCAAGATGATAGAATTTTTGTAACTATTTTTCAAAACATATTTTCGATAATTCCATTTAGTCTATTTTGAAAATCAGATTGCATAAAAAATAAAAATCAAGATACTAGAATTTTTCCAACTATTTTCAAATCATATTTTCGATAATTCCATTTAGTCTATTTTGAAAATCAGATCGCATAAAAAATAAAAATCAAAATACTAGAATTTTTCCAACTATTTTTAAAATCATATTTTCGATAATTCCATTTAGTCTATTTTGAAAATAAAATCGCATAAAAAATAAAAATCAAGATGATAGAATTTTTGTAACTATTTTTCAAATCATATTTTCGATAATTCCAGTTAGTCTATTTTGAAAATCAGACCGCGTAAAAAAATAAAAATCAAGATGATAGAATTTTTGTAACTATTTTTCAAATCATATTTTCGATAATTCCATTTAGGCTATTTTGAAAATCAGATCGCATAAAAAATAAAAATCAAGATGACAGAATTTTCGTAACTATTTTTAAAATCATATTTTCAATAATTCCATTTAGTCTATTTTGAAAATCAGATTGCATAAAAAATAAAAATCAAGATACTAGAATTTTTATAACTATTTTTCAAATCATATTTTCAATAATGCCATTTAGTCTATTTTAAAAATAAAATCGCATAAAAAATAAAAATCAAGATGATAGAATTTTTGTAACTATTTTGCAAATCATATTTTCGATAGTCCATTTAGCCTATTTTGAAAATCAGATCGCACAAAAAATAAAAATCAAGATGACAGAATTTTTGTATCTATTTTTCAAAACATATTTTCGATAATTCCATTTAATCTATTTTGAAAATAAAATCGCATAAAAAATAAAAATCAAAATACTAGAATTTTTCCAACTATTTTTAAAATCATATTGTCGATAATTCCATTTAGTCTATTTTGAAAATCAAACCGCATAAAAAAATAAAAATCAAGATATTAGAATTTTTGTAACTATTTTTCAAATCATATTTTCAATAATTCCATTTAGTCTGTTTTGAAAATAAAATCGCATAAAAAATAAAAATCAAGATGATAGAATTTTTGCAACTATTTTTCAAATCATATTTTCGATAATTCCATTTAGTCTATTTTGAAAATCAGACCGCATAAAAAAATAAAAATCAAGTTGACAGAATTTTTGTAACTATTTTTAAAATCATATTTTCGATAATTCCATTTAGTCTATTTTGAATATCAGATTGCATAAAAAATAAAAATCAAGATACTAGAATTTTTCCAACTATTTTAAAAATCATATTTTCGATAATTCCATTTAGTCTATTTTGAAAATAAAATCGCATAAAAAATAAAAATCAAAATACTAGAATTTTTCCAACTTTTTTTAAAATCATATTTTCGATAATTCCATTTAGTCTATTTTGAAAATAAAATCGCATAAAAAATAAAAATCAAAATACTAGAATTTTTCTAACTATTTTTCAAATCATATTTTCGATAATTCCATTTAGTCGATTTTGAAAATAAAATCGCATAAAAAATAAAAATCAAGATACTAGAATTTTTATAACTATTTTTCAAATCATATTTTCAATAATTTCATTTAGTCTATTTTGGAAATCAGATCGCATAAAAAATAAAAATCAAAATACTAGAATTTTTCCAACTATTTTTAAAATCATATTTTTGATAATTCCATTTAGTCTATTTTGAAAATCAGACCGCATAAAAAAATAAAAATCAAGTTGACAGAATTTTTGTAACTATTTTTCAAATCATATTTTCGATAATTCCAGTTAGTCTATTTTGAAAATCAGACCGCGTAAAAAAATAAAAATCAAGATGATAGAATTTTTGTAACTATTTTTCAAATCATATTTTCGATAATTCCATTTAGGCTATTTTGAAAATCAGATCGCATAAAAAATAAAAATCAAGATGACAGAATTTTCGTAACTATTTTTAAAATCATATTTTCAATAATTGCATTTAGTCTATTTTGAAAATCAGACCGCATAAAAAATAAAAATCAAAATACTATAATTTTTCCAACTATTTTTAAAATCATATTTTCGATAATTCCATTTAGTCGATTTTGAAAATCAGACCGCATAAAAAAATAAAAATCACGATGATAGAATTTTTGCGACTATTTTTCAAATTATATTTTCGATAATTCCATTTAGTCTATTTTGAAAATAAAATCGCATAAAAAATAAAAATCAAAATACTAGAATTTTTGTAACTATTTTTCAAATCATATTTTCGATAATTTCATTTAGTCTATTTTGGAAATCAAATTGCATAAAAAATAAAAATCAAAATACTAGAATTTTTCTAACTTTTTTTAAAATCATATTTTCGATAATTCCATTTAGTCTATTTTGAAAATAAAATCGCATAAAAAATAAAAATCAAGATGATAGAATTTTTGTAACTATTTTTCAAATCATATTTTCGACAATTCCATTTAGTCTATTTTGAAAATCAAAACGCATAAAAAAATAAAAATCAAGATAATAGAATTTTTGTAACTATTTTTCAAATCATATTTTCGATAATTCCATTTAGGCTATTTTGAAAATCAGATCGCATAAAAAATAAAAATCAAGATGACAGAATTTTCGTAACTATTTTTAAAATCATATTTTCAATAATTCCATTTAGTCTATTTTGAAAATCAGATTGCATAAAAAATAAAAATCAAGATACTAGAATTTTGATAACTATTTTTCAAATCATATTTTCAATAATTTCATTTAGTCTATTTTGGAAATCAGATCGCATAAAAAATAAAAATCAAGATAATAGAATTTTTGTATCTATTTTTCAAATCATATTTTCAATAATTCCATTTAGTCTATTTTGAAAATAAAATCGCATAAAAAATAAAAATCAAAATACTAGAATTTTTCTAACTATTTTTCAAATCATATTTTCGATAATTCCATTTAGTCGATTTTGAAAATAAAATCGCATAAAAAATAAAAATCAAGATACTAGAATTTTTCTAACTATTTTTCAAATCATATTTTCGATAATTCCATTTAGTCGATTTTGAAAATCAGACCGCATAAAAAAATAAAAATCAGGATGATAGAATTTTTGTAACTATTTTTCAAATTATATTTTCAATAATTCCATTTAGTCTATTTTGAAAATAAAATCGAATAAAAAATAAAAATCAAAATACTAGAATTTTTCTAACTTTTTTTAAAATCATATTTTCGATAATTCCATTTAGTCTATTTTGAAAATAAAATCGCATAAAAAATAAAAATCAAGATACTAGAATTTTTCTAACTATTTTTCAAATCATATTTTCGATAATTCCATTTAGTCGATTTTGAAAATCAGACCGCATAAAAAAATAAAAATCAAGATGATAGAATTTTTGTAACTATTTTTCAAATTATATTTTCAATAATTCCATTTAGTCTATTTTGAAAATAAAATCGCATAAAAAATAAAAATGAAGATGATAGAATTTTTGCAACTATTTTTCAAATCATGTTTTCGATAATTCCAATTAGCCTATTTTGAAAATCAGACGTAGAGACTGATAGATAAGTTTAAAAAATTTAATTAGGATCCTGAAAGTCTCGACACAATTAATCAAATCATGCAATCAACGAATCTAGCTCAGCTATTTTTTAAATTTTCCTTAGCAACGATAAATCAATAGACAAGTTCATTTATAGCTAGTAAGAGATAAAAGATAACGAATATCATCTATCTTCAGGTCCTAACTTCGTAAGTTCCTTCGGATACGGAGATTACGTCTTCTTCTTCTATCGGGAAACCGCTGTGGAGTACATGAACTGTGGCAAGGTGAGTTATAAATTAAACGATTAGTCAGAATTTACGAGGGAAATAAAATATATATATGGGGCATTCCACAACATCGCGATTAATTTCTCGCATTAATATCTCAGAATTATTCCCTATTTTTTTATATGAAAGTACTTAAAAAAAACACAAACATTTTTTTATAGATTTTTTCAAAACTTTTTTTTTCGAATTTTATTTTTTGAAAAAAAAAAAAAAAACTCCCATTTTCTAAAATTTCATGACATCGCGATTAATTTATAGGATTGATGTTTCAGAATTATTCCCTATTTTTTTAATATGAAAGTACTTGTTTAAAAACACACGATAGATTTTTATAGATTTTTTCAAAACTTTTTTTTTTCGAATTTAATTTTCTGAAAAAAAAACTCCCATTTTCTAAAATTTCATGACATCGCGATTAATTTGTAGGATTGATGTCTCAGAATTATTCCCTATTTTTTTAATATGAAAGTACTTGTTTAAAAACACACGATAGATTTTTATAGATTTTTTCAAAACTTTTTTTTTTCGTATTTAATTTTCTGAAAAAAAAACTCCCATTTTCTAAAATTTCATGACATCGCGATTAATTTATAGGATTGATGTCTCAGAATTATTCCCTATTTTTTTAATATGAAAGTACTTGTTTAAAAACACACGATAGATTTTTATAGATTTTTTCAAAACTTTTTTTTTTCGTATTTAATTTTTTGAAAAAAAAAAACTCCCATTTTCTAAAATTTCATGACATCGCGATTAATTTCTAGGATTGATGTCTCAGAATTATCCCCTATTTTTTTATATGAAAGTACATGTTTAAAAACACAAACAATTTTTTATAGATTTTTTCAAAATTTTTTTTTCGGATATAATTTTTTGAAAATTAAAAAAAAATTATCATTTTCGTAAATGTGAAAAAAATCCGAGAAATCTTATAAGATGCAGCAAAAAAATTTAAGCATTGCGAAAAGATGGAGATTTAAAAATTGAAGACGAAAAAAATTTTTACAAAACGAAAATTATATATATATATATTATTTTAATAATTTTTTTACAATTTATAACTTTATTCATCTGCAATTTTGTAATCTCTATGTCGTGAAAATTTTTTAAAAATTTGATGATTCGTATAAGAATTTCGTCAAACTAAAACAAAAACGATAAATTTTTTAATTTTTTGAAAAATGATATTAAAAAAAAAGTTAGAAAAAATCCTGAAAAAAAATTCTCATGTATTATTCAATAAACAATTTCATATAAGAGATTTTTAAATTAGGGCGTATTTTATATAACTTTAATAATTTATAAGTCAAAAATTTCAATTGAAAAAAACAAATCTGAAAAAATGTCTGGATGCATTTTTCTGGAAACATAAATAAAAAATTGACCTAGTTGGCATGGAATGCCCTATGTATATTCGACATTATTCGGGGAATGATTCATCGAAGAGTTCGTGCCAAAAAGGAGTAAAAGTTTCCACAATTCCGAGGATGCCTTAGGAAAATTCACGAAAAACTATTCACTCAAACGATTCTTTTATTCTCGATTTCGCAGGCCGTTTATTCACGGGTCGGTAGAGTGTGCCAACATGATAAAGGTGGACCTCACGCCTTTAGCGACAGATGGACGAGTTTCCTGAAAGCGAGACTCAATTGCTCCGTCCCCGGGGATTATCCCTTCTATTTCAACGAGATACGTGAGTATAATAATGGCCTTTCACAATAGTTGCTACATATGCACAAAAGTGCAGTCAAAATATCATCAAAAATGCATTCCATTAATTACTGTAAGCTGCAGGTAGAAATCTGTAGCTGGAATCAGAGATGAACGTTCATTCAATGAAAAAATAATGAAAATACTTTTTGGAAAAAAAAATTACTATGAGTTAATTTTTTTTTTCAATTATTTTTCACATTTCAGAAATAATTATAAATAATTTGGGTGAATTATTATTTTTTAATGAATTTCTATATTTCAGGAATAATTATAAATAATTTGGATGAATTATTATTTTTTAATGAATTTCTATAATTGTGCAATAATTATCAATAATTTTGATGAATTATTATTTTGAAATTAATTTCCATATTTCTGCAATAATTATTAATAATTTGGATGAATTATTATTTTGCAATGAATTTTCAAATTAATTTCCATATTTCTGCAATAATTATGAATAATTTGGATAAATTATTATTTTGCTATGAATTTTAAAATTAATTTCCATATTTCTGCAATAATTATTAATAATTTGGATGAATTATTATTTTGCAATGAATTTTTAAATTAATTTCCATATTTCTGCAATAATTATTAATAGTTTGGATGAATTACTATTTTGTAATAAATTTGAAAATTAATTTCCATATTTCTGCAATAATTATTAATAATTTGGATGAATTATTATTTAGCAATGAATTTTGAAATTAATTTTCATATTTCTGCAATAATTATGAATAATTTGGATGAATTATTATTTTGCAATGAATTGTGAAATTAATTTTAATATTTCTGCAATAATTATGAATAATTTGGATGAATTATTATTTAGCAATGAATTTTTAAATTAATTTCCATATTTCTGCAATGATTATTAATAATTTGGATGATTTATTATTTTGCAATGAATTTTGAAATTAATTTCCATATTTCTACAATAATTATTAATAATTTGGATGAATTATTATTTTGCAATGAATTTTGAAATTAATTTTCATATTTCTGCAATAATTATTAATAATTTGGATGAATCATTATTTTGCAATGAATTTTGAAATTAATTTTCATATTTCTGCAATAATTATTAATAATTTGGATGAATTATTATTTTGCAATGAATTTTGAAATTAATTTTCATATTTCTGCAATAATTATTAATAATTTGGATGAATTATTTTTTAGCAATGAATTTTGAAATTAATTTTCATATTTCTACAATAATTATTAATAATTTGGATGAATCATTATTTTGCAATGAATTTTGAAATTAATTTCCATATTTCTACAATAATTATGAATAATTTGGATGAATTATTATTTTGCAATGAATTCTGATATTTAAGAGGCAGAATTATTGATAATTATGAAAGTATTTCAAATATATATGCGTTTAATTAATGCTTTGCCGAGGATAAGTGATGAATGATAAGTTTATTCTTGTACAATAATTTCAGAAAATAGATCTTGGCATTACAGGTTACTTGAAAATAATGAAAATCAATTCTGTTTCACATTTGATATTTTTCAACCCGATAACAAAAATTTGATTATTTTTATCTTCTGCATAAAAACAAATAAATAATTATACGTCTATAAAAATGAATACTCTACACTGCAAATTTATCTCCAAGTATTTTTTAAAATATACCAAACAATAATAACAAAAATATTAATAATAACCACAATAGAAAAAAATTCACATCCATCTACAATAATCCAAAATTTAATTATTTTTATCTTTTGCATAAAAATAAATAATCATCATACATCTATAAAAATAATGGGCTCATTCTTATACCAAAAAAGACGTCAAAAAATACTCGACAGCATTTTTAAAAATGGACCAAACAATAATAAAAAAAAATAATCACAATTTTAAAAAAAATTCACATTCATCTACAATAATACAAAATGAAATTATTTAAATTAATTCACATCCATCGACAATAATCCAAAATTTACTTATTTTTATGTTTTGCATAAAAATATATATTCATTCATCTATAAAAAATAAGGGGCCCATTTTTGTGCCAAAAAACGTCGTTGCAAGGGTAGAAAATTGATCGCCATTAAAAAAAAAAAAAAGGTTTTGGAGTCTCGATCGGAAAATGTCATGCTCATCTTCCTTGACGCCGGAGCTCGAGAGGATGAACGTCGAATTGGCCAACCGAGACATCAATAATAAATCGCATTTCGTTGGAGCGTCGTATTACTACTGCTCTATGCGATCGGATGGTTTCTCCGTGCAAGAAGGAAAGATTTTCAAGGACCAAGTGTGTTGTACGCGGATTGCAGCAAGCAACTTGAAGGTAGAGAATGAGAAGAGAGGAGCGAGCGTCGAGGAGCACGCTTCGGCGACTCGTAAAAACGTGGAATATCGGGCGCCGTGGGATTCAACGTATCTCTCGTGTGTTCCTCGATACTCACACACCAAAGTCGAATCGAAATCTCGGTATATTCAACGAGATACCTGGCAAAATGCCAGAGACACGGGACTCTCACAAGATTCAGACGAACGTGGCAACAACGTCGGCTCGTACGTTGACTCGTACTACTTGTCTACTGACTAACTTAGCTTCAATGATACAGTCGTTGGCTACACGATGGTGATTTTTAGCTATTAGCGTTCGGAATAAACATTTTGAAATTTTTCCAACATCCGGTACTTGAGATTCATTTTATTTGCTTATTTTTTGCGAGAATAACTGACACACATTCTGAATAAGAATTTTATTACATTACCATTTTTATTTTTTGTAAATAACAAAATATAAATTATTTTTATATTTTTATTATTTTTAAATAACAAAAAATAAATTATTTTTATATTTTTATTATTTTTAAATAACAAAAAATAAATTATTTTTATATTTTTATTATTTTCGAATAATAAATTATAAAATTATCTTTAAATAATCAAAATAATAAATAAAAATTGTAGTTTATTACTATTTTTCCTTAAGGACTAAGACACACATTCTCAATAAATTTTTTATTACATTACCATTTTTATTATTTTTAAATAACAAAAAATAAATTATTTTTATATTTTTATTATTTTCGAATAATAAATTAAACAATTATCTTTAAATAATCAAAATAATAAATTAAAATTGTAGTTTATTACTATTTGTCCTTAAGGACTTTGCAAGGATTTTTGTGACAATTTTTTAATTTACAAAAATTTTGCAAAAAGAGAAAACGATTTAAAAAATATTATTTCATCGTCTTATGAATTTTTAACAAGATTTTAACAAGCGTGGCAACAACGTCGGTTCGTACGTTGACTCGTACTACTTGTCTACTGACTAACTTAGCTTCAATGATACAGTCGTTGGCCACACGATGGTGATTTTTAGCTATTGGCGTTCGGAATAAACATTTTGAAATTTTTCCAACATCCGGTACTTGAGATTCATTTTATTTGCTTATTTTTTGCGATAATAAATTACACACATTCTGAATAAGAATTTTATTACATTACCATTTTTATTATTTGTAAATAACAAAATATAAATTATTTTTATATTTTTATTATTTTTAAATAACAAAAAATAAATTATTTTTATATTTTTATTATTTCCGAATAATTATAAAATTATCTTTAAATAATCAAAATAAAAATTGTAGTTTATTACTATTTTTCCTTAAGGACTAAGACACACATTCTCAATAAAAAATTTATTACATTACCATTTTTATTATTTTTAAATAACAAAAAATAAATTATTTTTATATTTTTATTATTTTCGAATAATAAATAAAAATTGTAGTTTATTACTATTTTTCCTTAAGGACTTTGGAAGGGTTTTTGTGACAATTTTTTAATTTACAAATATTTTGCAAAAAGAGAAAACTATTTAAAAAATATTATTTCATCGTGTTATGAATTTTTAACAAGATTTTAACAAGCGTGGCAACAACGTCGGCTCGTACGTTGACTCGTACTACTTTTGTACTGACTAACTTAGCTTCAATGGTACAGTCGTTGGTCACACGACGGTGATTTTTAGCTATTGACGTTCGGAATAAACATTTTGAAATGTTTTCAACATCCGGTACTTGAGATTGATTTTATTTGTTTATTTTTTTGCCATAATAATTGACACACATTCTAAATAAGAATTTTATTACATTACCATTTTTATTATTTTTAAATAATCAAAATAATAAATAAAAACTGTGGTTTATCACAATGTTTCCAAAGTCCATAAGGACTTTGCAAAAATTCGTTAAGAACTTTGCAAAAATTCTTTAAGGACTTTGCAATAATTCTTCAAGGACTTTGCAAAAATTCCTTAAAGACTTTACAATTTCTTAACAAAAGAGAAGAGAAAAATTAATTCATCATCTTCTGAATTAATAACAAGTGTGGCAACAACGTCTGCTCGTACGTTGACTCGTACTACTGTCTACCAAACAACATATTTAAATATTTTCTAAAAAAACAATTATTTGCAATTATTTTCATAATTTTTATGCAAATTATAAATCACTTTTTGCTGAATTTAATAAACATAATTGCAATTATTTGCAATTATTTTCATAATTTTTATGCAAATTGTCAATCATTATTTGCTGGATTTAATAAACATAATTGCAAATATTTGCAATTATTTTCATAATTTTTATGCAAATTATAAATCATTTTGTGTTGAATTTAATAAACAAAATTGCAATTATTTGCAATTATTTTTATAATTTTATGCAAATTATCAATTATTTTTTGCTGGATTTAATAAACATAATTGCAATTATTTGCAATTATTTTCATAATTTTAACGCAAATTATCAATTATTTTTTGCTGGATTTAATAAACATAATTGCAATTATTTGCAATTATTTTCATAATTGTTATGCAAATTATCAATTATTTTTTGCTGGATTTAATAAACATAATTGCAATTATTTGCAATTATTTTCATAATTTTTATGCAAATTATCAATTATTTTTTGCTGGATTTAATAAACATAATTGCAATTATTTGCAATTATTTTCATAATTTTTCCCAAATTGTAAATTATTTTTTGCTGAATTCAATAAACATAATAGCTATAACTTACAATTATTTTCATAATTTTTATGCAAATTATAAATCATTTTTTTGCTGGATTTAATAAAAATAATTGCAATTATTTGCAATTATTTTCATAATTTTTATGCAAATTATCAATCATTATTTGCTGAATTTAATAAACATAATTGCAATTATTTGCAATTATTTCCATAATCTTTATGCAAATTATGAATCATTTTGTGCTGAATTTAATAAACATAATTGCAATTATTTGCAATTATTTTCATAATTTTTAGCAAATTATAAATTATTTTTTGCTGGATTTAATAAACATAATTGCAATTATTTGCTATTATTTTCATAATTTTTATGCAAATTATCAATTATTATTTGCTGGATTTAATAAACATAATTGCAATTATTTGCAATTATTTTCATAATTTTTACGCAAATTATAAATCATTTTGTGCTGAATTTAATAAACATAATTGCAATTATTTGCAATTATTTTCATAATTTTTAGCAAATTATTAATTTTTTGTTGCTGAATTTAATAAACATAATTGCAATTATTTGCAATTATTTTCATAATTTTTCGCAAATTATCAATTATTTTTTGCTGAATTTAATAAACATAATTGCAATTATTTGCAATTATTTTCATAATTTTTCACAAATTATCAATTATTTTTTGCTGAATTTAATAAACATAATTGCAATTAATTGCAATTATTTTTCATCATTTTTAGCACAGTTTGTATTTTCTATCTCATCGTTTTAATTGTCTATACTTTTCGTACCAAGTTTGCTCGGGTTGTTATTTTTGGGCAATATCGAAACGCATGTAAATTCCGTGACATTTTCTACTGCCTTTACATTATTACGCCTGGTATTAGAATTTCCTTACCAAGCTTCCATTTGGATCTTGGCAAGTAAAATGAGAGGCGACGAAGGGTCGGAAAAGGGTTGTCGGGTTCCAATATGACGGAAATCCGAAGAGCCTCGCTCTACTCTCGAGTAATTAAGAGTTAGTAATTATGAGCGAGCTTCAACGCCCTTTAGAAGCGATAAAAGTGGTACCCCATGGTGTTTCGTTACCTGAGTTTCTCTGGCAAAGCTCCATCATGTTTTCGTCGTACCTGCTTCTCTTAAGGTACCGAATAAAATTTCACAAAATGGCCACTCATCGCAACAACGGATTTTACTCTTACCTTTGGAAATTTCTCCCTCATACTTTCACAATTAATTTCGTAAATTAATCAAAATTATTATTTAACAAAGTTTACAAAAATTTATCATTGGATCTTAAAAATTTGTATTTTATTAAAATTGGGAGGTTTTGTAATTATTTTTAAAAATGGCGGATTTTGTTTTTAAATATCGAAATTATTAATGTTTTAAATATGAAGTTTTCAATTTTTTAAAAATAATTCACTAACTAGAATATAGATTTTTTTTTATAAAAAAAGTATTAGTAAAAAATATTGTTATTTATCTGATTTTTTTTTTTTTTAACTGAAATGGCACAAAAATTTCACAGTAAATTTGGTGAAAATGTAAGTAAAAATTATACTCCAATAAATATTGCAATTTTTTTTTTTTTTTTTTTTACAAATTTTGATTTTCCATCCTAACGTCTATAAAAATAAACCGTTTGAAAAATCCGCCCGCTAAAGGGACAAACTATTTCTAGCTGAAAGATGGAAGTGTCGTCGAATGTTTCCGATATCGTACGAGCTACAAAGTACAAAAATTCAACATATCGCATCATGTCTCTTCGCTCTATAAGTTTTAGCCTGGAAAAAGCTGCCCATATTCTTTTCTTCCCACAGCGCAATTCCTATATATTTTGCCTCAGTTTCGAAGAAAAACCATATATACGGGGCATTCCAAGTCAACTCGAAATAACTATTTTCAGACGTTTCATCGCTTATAATCGTCACTCATTTTAAATACAAATGTATGTACTTGATATAAGATTTAAAAAATTATTTTTTCATCTTTCGTCAAACATTCGAGTTATTTTAACAAATTTTTTTGGCCATTTTTAAGCGGTTATTTATTATAAAACTAATGTATGTGAAAAGGTCTGAAATTTTAGAATTTCATAACAAACACATTCACCAGAAAATTGTTTAAATAGTAGAAACATTTAACGAAGATGGAAAAATATATTGAATTTTAAATATATTGAAAAATATATAATACTTTATCGTAGGGTTTATCGAGTTGACTTAGAATGCCCCATATATATGCAACACTCGCACACATATATATCGAAAAATAAAGTATATGAAATATTAAATATATTGAAAAATCTATAATAATTTATCGTAGGGTTTAAAGAGTTGGCGTGAAACGCCCCATATATGTATATACGCAACACACGCACATATATATAGAAAAATATAAAAAATATATGAAATATTAAACATATAGAAAAATCTATAATAATTTATCGTACGGTTTATCGAGTTGGCGTGGAATGCCCCATATATGTATATATGCAACACACGCACATATATATAGAAAAATATAAAAAATATATGAAATATTAAACATATTGAAAAATCTATAATAATTTATGGTACGGTTTATCGAGTTGGCGTGGAATGCCCCATATATGTATATATGCAACACGCACATATATATAGAAAAATATAAAAAATATATGAAATATTAAACATATTGAAAAATCTATAATAATTTATCGTAGGGTTTATCGAGTTGGCGTGGAATGCCCCATATATGTATATATGCAACACATGCACATATATATAGAAAAATATAAAAAATATATGAAACATTAAACATACTGAAAAATCTATAATAATTTATCGTAGGGTTTATCGAGTTGGCGTGGAATGCCCCATATATGTATATATGCAACACACGCACATATATATAGAAAAATATAAAAAATATATGAAACATTAAACATATTGAAAAATCTATAATAATTTATCGTAGGGTTTATCGAGTTGGCGTGGAATGCCCCATATATGTATATATGCAACACACGCACATATATATAGAAAAATATAAAAAATATATGAAACATTAAACATACTGAAAAATCTATAATAATTTATCGTAGGGTTTATCGAGTTGGCGTGGAATGCCCCATATATGTATATATGCAACACACGCACATATATATAGAAAAATATAAAAAATATGTGAAACATTAAACATACTGAAAAATCTATAATAATTTATCGTACGGCTTATCGAGTTGGCGTGAAACGCCCCATATATGTATATATGCAACACACGCACATATATATAGAAAAATATAAAAAATATATGAAATATTAAACATATTGAAAAATCTATAATAATTTATCGTAGGGTTTATCGAGTTGGCGTGGAATGCCCCATATATGTATATATGCAACACACGCACATATATATAGAAAAATATAAAAAATATATGAAATATTAAATATATTGATAAATCTATAATAATTTATCGTACGGTTTATCGAGTTGGCGTGGAATGCCCCATATATGTATATATGCAACACACGCAGATACATATATGGTAATATATTGAAAAATATATAATAACTTATCGTAGGGTTTATCGAGTTGACTTGAAATTCCCCATATATATATATATATATATAACACAAACACATACACGTATATATATGATACATATATATATATATATATGTAGATGTACGTCGCGCAACGAGCGGATTTTGTCGTGGCACGAATATCGGAAATTGTTGGAAAAGTTTTTCGAGACCGAAACGCGACAACGCGAGAGAAACGAATCGACCTGGAGACTTTCGTGTCGATGCACCGGTTAAGTGGCGTACATCTATCGGCAAATGGAGCGAGACTTGGTCGATTTTCAAAGTTTTTCTCCGGGCTATCGTGTATATGCGAACAGCATAGAGAGGAAAAGGGAAAAAAAAACGACCGGATGGAAGAGAAAGATGTGGAGACGATGAAAAAGCGAGAAAACGGAAGCAAACGTGTTTCGGTAAACGCGAAACGAACGAAAATCCAAAGTCAACGACCGAACAGCTTTTCCTCCAGCTATTGAGCTCTCATCGCCGAGAAAAAGCTCATCGGTAAAAAAAAAAAAAAAAAAAAAAACGTTTCCGTTTCTGGGATTAAAGGATTTTCTTGTAGTCGTTTCGACGCCTCGCTCTGTACTACCTTAAGCTTCTCCGACTTAATCTTCTCATACGCTTAAAACGCAAAAAAAAATGATCAATGGGATGAAGACTAACATTTTTTTTGGTATTCTAGTTTGATACACCAAAATTTGAGCATTTTCGAACCCATTTATTATATTATTTTTAGAATATTTAAATGGCTAATGCAGATAAATAAATATACAAACGAATTATCGTAAACTAAGGTTAAGTACTATTTTCTAAATTTAATAAACAAAATATCTACTGATTTAATTTTTTAATGTAATTTTTTTTATGATTTTTAAAAAGTAATAAATGTTAATAAATTTGGTGAAAGTTTAATTTACAAAAAATGAAGTATTTAGTTATTTATTGAGAGGTAAATGGACGACAGAATTTTTATGGATAATGTTATAAAAATTCAATTATTATTGGACTACAAAATCAATTTATTTAGGCTTTAAAAATATTTTATTTGTTAAATTTCTCTTAGCCTCGGAATGGGACAAAAAAAATGTCCACAATTTTTATATTTACAAAATCATCGTTTTTTTTTTACTATATAGTTTTTCTATTGAAAAATAATAATTAAGTCGCTTCTAAACGAGCTGTAGTTCAATTATGTAATTATCGTCACGCAAGTTTAAAGAGAAATTCGACGAAGTTGACGAGCCTTTTTTTATTTTTTATTTTTTATTTTTTTATCGATGTTTCTGTCAAAGTTAATTGGTCTTAACAACTACCGAAACTTATTATTCGATCGTTATGCAATTTACCTGCTGCTATTCTGTCCTAAATCTTTTTTTTTTTTTTATACTTAACAGATTCGAAACAATTGATTTACGGACGTAGATTTTGTACTTCAATTTTCAAATCCTCTTATTACTTCAAAATTTCATCTACTAATTAAAAAACCCTACAACAAATTTTTCTCCAATAATTTCCGAAAAATATAGTCAATTTAATAAAAATATATATATATTTTTTTTTAAATATCGCATATTTCATCTACTAACTAAAAAATCCTACAACAAATTTTTCTCCAATAATTTTCGAAAAATATAGTGAATTTTAAAAAATATACATATATTTTTTTAAATATCGCATATTTCATCTACTAATTAAAAAAACCTACAACAAATTTTTCTCCAATAATTTCCGAAAAATATAGTGAATTTAAAAAATATGTATATATATTTTTTTAAATATCGCATATTTCATCTACTAATTAAAAAATCCTACAACAAATTTTTCTCCAATAATTTCCGAAAAATATAGTGAATTTTATAAAATATACATATATATATTTAAATATAGCATATTTCTTCTACTAATTAAAAAAACCTACAACAAATTTTTCTCCAATAATTTTCGAAAAATATAGTGAATTTAAAAAATGTGTATATATATTTTTTTAAATATCGCATATTTCATCTACTAATTAAAAAACCCTCCAATAAATTTTTCTCCAATAATTTCCGAAAAAATATAGTAAATTAAAAAAAAAATATATATTTTTTTAAATATCGCATATTTCATCTACTAATTAAAAAACCCTACAAAAAATTTTTCTACAATAAATTCCGAAAAATATAGTGATTTAAAAAAAATATATATATATATTTTTTTAAATATCGCATTTTAATCTACTAATTAAAAAACCCTACAACAAATTTTTCTCCAATAATTTCCGAAAAATATAGTCGATTTAAAAAAATATATGTATATATTTTTAAATATCGCATATTTCTTCAACTAATTAAAAAATCCTACAACAAATTTTTCTCCAATAATTTCCGAAAAATATAGTGAATTTTAAAAAATATACATATATATATTTAAATATCGCATATTTCATCTACTAATTAAAAAACCCTACAACAAATTTTTCTCCAATAATTTCCGAAAAATATAGTGAATTTAAAAAATATATATATATATATTTTTAAATATCGTATATTTCTTCTACTAATTAAAAAACCCTACAAAAAAATTTTCTCCAATAATTTCCGAAAAATATAGTGAATTTAAAAAAAATTTATGTATATTTTTAAATATCGCATATTTCATCTACTAATTAAAAAAACCTACAACAAATTTTTCTCCAATAATTTCCGAAAAATATAGTCAATTTAAAAAAAAAATATATATATTTTTTTAAATATCGCATATTTCATCTACTAATTAAAAAACCTTACAATAAATTTTTCTCCAATAATTTCCGAAAAATATAGTGAATTTAAAAAAATATATATATTTTTTTAAATATCGCATATTTCATCTACTAATTAAAAAACCCTACAACAAATTTTTCTCCAATAATTTCCGAAAAATATAGTGAATTAAAAAATATATATATATTTTTGATTTAAAAATATTTATAAATATATTAATAATAGAATTAAAAATATAATTAAATTTATAATTAATTATAAAAAATTATAATTAAAAATAATAATAATAGAATTTAAATATATATATATATATATATATATATTTTTAAATATCGCATATTTCTTCAACTAATTAAAAAACCCGACAACGAATTATTTTCCAATAATTACAAAAAAAAATGTGATCGATTTTTGAAAATATATTCTAATAATTTGTCAAAATTTCAAACAATTCCATTGGTTTTTTAATTTATTTTTATGTCATTTAATTGCTACTGTTTAGTTTAAATGAACTAAAATTTTGTTTTTCTTTCTGTTGAACAGAATCGACGAGCGACGTAACTGAAGGATGGTACGCCGGTCAACGCAAACAATTGATTTACGGAGTTTTTACGACTCCAGTTAATTCGATAGGAGGTTCAGCGATATGCGCATTTTCCATGAGCAGCGTTCTCGAGGTCTTCCAAGGTGCATTCAAGGAACAGGAGACAATTAACAGTAACTGGCTACGAGTACTTCCGGAGAAAGTCCCAGAGCCACGACCCGGTGCTTGCGTCAATGACTCCAGAACTTTGCCAGATATAACAGTCAACTTTGTTAAGACTCATCCACTCATGGACGACGCTGTACAGTCGCACTTTACTTTGCCGGTCATCACCAAAGTTAGCTTCAAGTGAGTATGCAACGTTTGTCTACCAAAATTTCACCAACTTCATGAAATTCCTGGCATAGAAATTTACAACCTTAGAAACAATGAAAATTTTATTTCGCTCACTAAAATTTATCTCCAGGTGCAATTTGAGTGAAATAATTTAAGTACCTGCTCTCAATTTTTTAAATAAAAAGTACTTAAAAATTAATGTACTGAGATAGTAGAAATATAGACAGTATAGAAGCATTCTCTGTCAATTCAGCCACTTTTTTTTTGCCCTGTAATTGATTATATGAATGTACCACTAAAAGACACTCTATGTGAATTTTTTCAGATTTTTAAAAATAATTTTTCAAAAAATGGCTTTTTTTATTCAAGTGCAAATATCTCAGAATTTTG
This sequence comes from Ephialtes manifestator, assembly GCA_963970395.1. NCBI lineage: Eukaryota > Metazoa > Arthropoda > Insecta > Hymenoptera > Ichneumonidae > Ephialtes > Ephialtes manifestator. Next base: position 28,818,533 of record OZ019980.1, read on the forward strand.
AAGTTACTGAAAAAAAATGTCAGCACATAAAAGTTGTCGTTTATTGTTAGCTTTCGAGCGGAATATTCCAAATAATTGTCACGTTCCTGTGAGTATGATTTTTTTCCGAAAAATGGAGGAATTATTGTTTAATTAAAAAACGGATATTTTTTTTTTGCTGCAAAAATTACAGAGTATTGCTACATGACTGTTGATGTCACAAAAAAATCGGCAGAGTGGCACCGATCGATCTTCTGGTATTAAAAAATGCATTTGTTTGAAAGTTCCGAAAAACGGGGGCATTATTATTTTTTTGATAAAAAAAAGGTTACTTTTTTTGGCTAATAAAATTACAGAGTATTCTTGCATGATTGTAGATATTGCAAAAAAATCATCAGAGTGGTACGGATCGAGCTTACGGTATTAAAAAAAATTATTCGTGTGGAAGTTTCGAAAAACGGGGGAATTACTTTTTTTTTATACGTTAATTAATTTAACGTTTTTTAATTAAAAACGTTAAATAACGTTTTTTACGTTAAATAAATAACGTTTTTTAAACGTTAATTAATAACGTTAGTATTTCGTATTATTATGAAAATAATTTTTTTTTTAAATAATTTGATATATAAAAAATTTAAATCATTTTTAAAAGTGTAATGTTACAAGTAGAAAATAAGATTCAATTAACAGAAACAATAACAAATTTAATAAATGTTTCTAATTTCTTTTGTTGCTGAATCATTGTCAACTTTCATACCATTAAAATATTACCATTAAATATTGTTCAGTATTTTGGTTATTTAACACCTTTAATTTTTATGACTTTTTCAGTTACAAATTCACTAAAGTCGCTGTTGATCCTCAAGTCGAATCGGTGGACGGCAAAACCTACGATATTCTTTACATTGGAACTGGTAAGTAAAAGTCATAAAATTGGAAAATTTCGAAGCAAAAAAAATTAAGGTTGTTCGAATTTTTGCAACGATATTTTTTTACTACATTAAAATTTAAATAATTCGTGACAAGAGAAAAATCCAGGGAAGAAATTAAAATCATTGCAGATACGAAGAACATTAATTTGGGATAACAGTTTAATTTTATTTTTAATTTTGATAAATCGTTAAACGAAGTTGCCGAAGATTTTTATTTAAAAAAAAATCTTCGTCGCAACATTTTTTCAAATCTTGCAAAATTTACGTAAATTTATCGGTAATGATATATTTTTTTTAATTTGCTTTACAGACGACGGTCGAGTTCTAAAAGCACTCAATACTAAAGCACCAGACTCGCTCACAGAAGTCGGTCAAGTAATAGTCAGTGACGTTCAAGTGCTCAAATACGGTAAGTAAATATATCAATTATCAATAATTAAATAACACTTGAAAAGAAAAAGATTAATATTTTAAATACGCTGGATATTTAAAATGTTTAACATTTTCCTTTCATGAAAAATCTTCGCAAATATTTCTCCATAGCAAAGACAAACCCTTTTGTCCTTAAACTCCCCCATTTAAAGAAAGATCCTCTTAAGTCCAACCATAAAAACATTTATTCATAATTCCAAACAGAAAAATGTACGAAAGGCAAAAAAAAAAAATCTAGTCGAAAAAAATTAGATACAAATTCTAAAAATTGATGCCACAATTTTTAGAGGATAATAAATTAAGGGTCTTGAAATTAATAAAATATTTTAATTATTGTTAATTTATTTATTGGTCTTAATTAGATATTTAAAAATAAATAAAAATATGCTGCAAGTTGAAAAAAAATAGATATAAATTCCAAACATTGATGCCACAATTTTTAGAGGATAAGAAATTAAGGGTCTTGAAATTAATAAAATATTTTAATTATTACTAAATTATTTATTATCTTTAATTAAATATTTTAAAAAAATGCTGGGAGTTGAAAAAATTTGATATAAATTACAAAATTTGATGCCACAATTTTTAGAGGATAATAAATTAAGGGTCTTGAAATTAATACAATATTTTTATTATTGTTAAATTATTTATTATCTTGAATTAAATATTTAAAAAAAAATGCTGCGAGTCGAAAAAAATTAGATATAAATTCCAAAAATTGATGCCACAATTTTTAGAGGATAATAAATTAAGGGTCTTGAAATTAATAAAATATTTTAATTACTATTAAATTATTAATTATCTTCAATTAAAAATTTTTTTTAAATATGCTGCGAGTCGAAAAAAATTAGATATAAATTCCAAAAATTGGTGCCACAATTTTTAGAGGATAATAAATTAAGGGTCTTCAAATTAATAAAATATTTTAATTATTACAAAATTATTTATTATCTTTAATTAAATATTTAAAAAAGAAATGCTGGGAATCGAAAAAAATTAGATATAAATTTCAAAAAATTGATGCTACAATTTTTAGAGGATAATAAATTAAGGGTCTTGAAATTAATAAAATATTTTAATTATTACTAAATAATTTATTATCTTTAATCAAATATTTAAAAAAAAAAAATGCTGTGAGTCGAAAAAAAATTAGATATAAATTCCAAAAAATGTTGCCACAATTTTTAGAGGATAATAAATTAAGGGTCTTGAAATTAATAAAATATTTTAATTATTGTTAAATTATTTATTGGAATTAATTAAATATTTGCAGGTTCAGCTGTAAAAGATCTTCAAGTGGTGCATTTAGCGGGCGAAGCTAGTAAATTGGTTGTAATAGCTGACTCGGAAATTCGAGCTGTACCGCTTCACTACTGCGACAGCGTATCAGCAAATTCTTGCTTCGCCTGCGTCGCACTTCAAGATCCTCATTGCGCTTGGGACGCGACGAGAGATCTTTGCGTCGCTGTGCCAACTAAATTGCACGACAACGATGCTGGAAAAACACTTTTCCAGGACATCGCCAATGGCAAACACAAGGGTTGCGGTTATGAGCAAGGTAAGACGCACATATATCTCAAATATATATATATTATATATATATTCTTCTCCCCTACAAGGTGGAAGTTCACGTCGTTGATACATTGAGCCCTGATGTTTTTCCGATAAATAACTATAACGAGAATAACTGATGGCACGTATTTTTCGAGACAAACGAGATTTAAAAAAAAAGACAATTTTTTTTAAGTTTTGAAGTGGTACAGTTTTATTAAAATTTGTAATTGACGTTTCAATTTACCTTTTTTTATCGTAGAAATTAACCGAAATTCAATCTTTTTGACAAATAGTGATTTGTCAGATATTTAAAATAAAATTTGCTTTTTTTTAATCCTGAAAGTCTAACCTTTTTTTTCTTAAAGAGATTAAGATTTTTTTCAACTTCAAAATATGAAAATATTCTTCAACTTCAAAATATGAAAATATTTTTCAACTTCAAAATATAAAAATATTTTTCAACTTCAAAATATGAAAATATTTTTCAACTTCAAAATATGAAAATATTTTTCAACTTCAAAATATGAAAATGTTTTTTCAACTTCAAAATATGAAAATATTTTTCAACTTCAAAATATGAAAATATTTTTCAACTTCAAAATATGGAAATATTTTTCAACTTCAAAATATGAGAATATTTTTCAACTTCAAAATATGAAAATATTTTTCAACTTCAAAATATGAAAATATTTTCAACTTCAAAATATGGAGATATTTTTCAACTTCAAAATATGAAAATATTTTTCAACTTCAAAATATGAAAATATTTTTCAACTTCAAAATTTGAAAATATTTTTCAACTTCAAAATATGGAGATATTTTTCAACTTCAAAATATGAAAATATTTTTGAACTTCAAAATATGGAGATATTTTTCAACTTCAAAATATGGAGATATTTTTCAACTTCAAAATATGAATATATTTTTCAACTTCAAAATATGAAAATATTTTTCAACTTCAAAATATGAAGATATTTTTAAACATCCAAATATTACGATTTTTTAAACTTCCAAATATTAAGATATTTTTCAACTTCCAATTATGAAAATATTTTTCAACTTCCAATTATGAAAATATTTTTCTACTTTAAAATATGAAAATATTTTTCAACTTCAAAATATGGAGATATTTTTCAACTTCAAAATATGAAAATATTTTTCAACTTCAAAATATGAAAATATTTTTCAACTTCAAAATATGAAAATATTTTTCAACTTCAAAATATGAAAATATTTTTCAACTTCAAAATATGGAGATATTTTTCAACTTCAAAATATGAAGATATTTTTCAACTTCCAAATATTAAGATTCTTTTTAACTTCCAAATGTTAAGATTTTTTCAACTTCCAAATATTAAGATATTTTTCAACTTCCAAACATTAAGATATTTTTCAACTTCGAAGTTTTAAGATTATTTTTCAACTCCAAATGTTAAGATTTTTTTCAATTTCCAAATATTAAGATTTTTTTCAACTTTCAAATATTAACATTTTTTTCAACTTTGAATTGTTAAATTTTTTTTCAACTTCAAAATATTTTTTTTTCCAACTTCAAAATATCAAGATTTTATTAAACTTCAAAATATTAATTTTTTTTTAACTTCCAAATATTAGGATTCTTGCTAAAAAGAAAAACTTTAAAAAGGAAGATTTTTTCCCTAGAAAAGAAAACATTTTAACTACAAATTTTACTTTAACGTATCGCACTGAATTGTACCACTTCAGTGCTTTATTCGGCGGTAAAAACGTCGTCATGTCCTGCACTTGACTTGATGTGTGAACGACAGGGACATCCGCCGTGAAATCCGCGCGAATCGCCAGCCTCCCAGCACAGCCCGACTAACACAATCAACTTTTTGCTTAGCTGCTTGTTCTCAACGTTTCTTTTTTTTTCTTTTCTTTTTTTTCCTTCCGCACTCTATACTATATACTTATACTATACTTTACGCCTACGTCAACGTCATATCATCCGCAGAACAAGAGCTCATTTTATCTCATATCGTATATCAAGCTTTTACGCGATAGCCCAATAAATTCTATCATCACTCACCTGTCTCCTCTCTTTAATATCTACGCTGTACGCCGACAACTTGTTTTTTATTTTTTTTTCGCTTGCGTGCTTATCACTTAATGTCGGGTATGTAAAGTCATTTGCAGGAAGCAAATGAAATTCTGTTCATAAAAAAATAATAATAATAATTTTTAACTTTATTTTCTTATTTTGGAAAATCCAAAATATTATGCAAAATGACGACTAAAAAAATCTGTAAATCACGACAGAAAATGATGGTAATATTAAAATATTTTTAAACAATATTAAAAACGGCTTATTTACTATCAAAGTAGATTATTAATGAGGATATTGTGAATTAAATAAACTTATCTTAATCTAAATAAAAATACTAATTTTTTAATTAAAATTAATAAAAAACGAAATATTTATTTATTTAAAAAAGAAACGAAAATTCGGAAATGTTTAAATATTGTGAAATTTGAAAATTTCGAATTATCGTGAATTTTGGAAAATTCAAATTCTCGGAAAAAGCCAATTTCTTTTTAAAGCAATGATCATTGTTTATATTGCGGTTTAAAATGTCTGAATATTTTATAGCGATCTCCAAATCATCTCTGATTACGTTCAAAATTTTTACAGATTTTTCAAAAGTCATTTCGCATTTTCCTTTTCCGATACTCCATCAAAATATAAATATAAAAATTGGACAATCCTAGTGTTAATTGTCTAAAAGAATATTATCCCACAAGAATGGAGCAAAAGTCAATCGTAATCATCATTAATGCCAAATACGTTAATTGCATCATAAAAAATCGTGTCCCTTTTTTACCTTAAAAAAATAAACAAAAAAAACCAAAATAAACGACCTTCGCCTACAAAACCCATAATCTCTGATTTTTGCCCAGCAACTGAAAATCCAAAAATTCCTGTTAAAAAAATATCTTATTTTTAAATTATTTTTTTACAATTCTACCGAATCGGTTTAAAAAAAAACGCAACTTTATTTAAAATATCCAATTTCTCAATTTGGTAAAATCCTGATCCTCAGAATTACACAACAAAGCACAAGAACGTTCCTTTTTTATAACTTAAAAAAAAAAATGGCCATCGACATGTCCAAAAATATCCATCATTTGGTAAGATCCCGATCCGGAGAATCACAATTAAAAATAATTTGACATTATTCAAGATTTTTTTTATTCCTAAAAAAAAAAAAGAAAATTCCATTGACATGTCCAAAAATATCGATCATTTCATAAGATCCTGATCCTGAGAATCACAATTGAAAATAATTTGGCATTATTGAAGTGATATTTCGGACTATCGCAATGTAATTATACAACAAAGCACGAGATCATTCGTTTTTTAAATCCTTAAAAAAATTATTTAAAAAATGTCCATCGACATGTCCAAAAATATCCAACACTTGGTAAGATCCTGATCCTGAGAATCACAATTGAAAATAATTTGGCATTATTAAAGATTCTTTTTATTCCTTAAAAAAAAAAAAAAAAAAAAAAAATTCCATCGACATGTCCAAAAATATCCATCATTTCATAAGATCCTGAGAATCACATATGAAAATAATTTGGCATTATTGAAGTGATATTTCTGACTATCGCAATGCAATTATACAACAAAGTACAAAATCGTTCGTTTTTTAAATCCTTTAAAAAAAATGTTTATCAACATGTCCAAAAATATCCATCATTTGATGGATATTTTTGGACATGTTGATGGACATTTTTTACCAAATGGTAAGATCTTGATTCTGAGAATCACAATTGAAAATAATATGGCATTATTAAAAAAATTTTATTCCTTAAAAAAAAATGTCCATCGACATGTCCAAAAATATCCATCATTTCATAAGATCCTAAGAATCACAATTGAAAATAATTTGTCATTATTGAAGTGATATTTCTGACTATCGCAATGCAATTATACAACAAACCACGAGATCGTTCGTTTTTGTTTTATTCCTTAAATAAATCTAAAAAAAAATGTCCATCGACATGTCCAAAAATATCCATAATTTGGTAAGGTCCTGATCCTGAGAATCATAATTGTAAATAATTTGGCATTATTGAAGTGATATTTCTGACTATCGCAATATACAACAAAGCACGAGATCATTCGTTTTTTAAATCCTTAAAAAAAATTTTAAAAAATGTTCATCGACATGTCCAAAAATATCCAACATTTGGTAAGATCCTAATCCTCAGAATCACAATTGAAAATAATTTGGCATCATTAAAGTTTTTTTTGTATTCCTTAAATAAAGAAATTTTTAAAAAAATGTCCATGAACATGTCCAAAAATATCCATAATTTGGTAAGATCCTGATCCTGATCCTGAGAATCATAACTGAAAATAATTTGGCATTATTGAAGTGATATTTCTGACTATCGCAATGCAATTATACAACAAAGCACGAGATCGTTCGTTTTTTTTATTCCTTAAAAAAAAAAAAAACATGTCCATCGTGTCCTGTATTGTGACCAACCCGTATCTGTCCTGTCGATTAGCGAATGTTATCCCGGAGATGGCGAAGCCCGTGCCACCAGCGTTACCGCCCCGAATCGGGCGTGTCGGCGAGCAGCCCGACGAACGGGACAATGAAATCGTCATCACGTTGGATCGAGAAAATCAGTACAGTCGAACGCAGCCAAGGGCTAATGAACCTCAAGGTAATGCAAATACAACAAAAACAAAAAAAAACACGACCAAAAAGTAGCGACGACAAAAAAATGTACACCAACTGTCCTCAATCTCCTCCGTTTATCGCTTTATTTTTTATTTTTCATATTATTACCGTGGCACATTGTTATGCGATTAAAACGTACACGTGAAAATAATTGCCTCTGATGACTCGCAGCAGTTATTAAAATACGTTGCAATTTGTCACTTTTGCTAACGAGGCATTTTACGTACAATAGAAATGTACTTTTTGTTAACTCTTTTATTTTTTTATTACCATTCAACGTACAGAAATTGTTATATCAAATAATTCAGAAGAGATTTTTGGATGACGATTTTTTTGAAATTATTTTACTAGCGTTTCTGTTTATTATTTAGCGTGAAACCTAAATAATAAATTATTATAATTTTCAAGTAAAAATTTCTCAAATAAAAAAAAACAATTTAACTGCTTTGAAATTTGTTTAAATTGTATTTTTAATTCACAAAATTGTACAAAATAATTTTTTTAAATCTGAAGATTATAAAAGATTATAAAAGCGATGAGCGAAGAAAAAAATTGTACGTTTTGATCGTATAACTAAACGACTGCGATTTGTGTCTCGTCCTCTGTCTTCAATTTCGGAAAATCTTGTAATTCCACTCTGCCTTGCTAAATTACTTACGGGATTTCATCTTAAGTTTATGTTTGTGGCCCGTTTGTACTTGACGTACGCAATCATACATTACTTTACATCGGGGACGGTCAATAAACGTAAATATGTATTCAAAATACTTTGGCAATGAAATAACCATAAATAATTATTTTTAAAATTGGTACTCGAATTTCTCAAAGAGTAAAAAAAAAGTGTTTTTTTCCTACTACTGACTGTAAAAAAATCAACTCTTTGTGCCTTTAATTTTACCCGGAAATCGCAATTTCCTTAGCGCCGAGCGTAAAAAATCTCGGCGCATGCGCTTAGCGCGGAAAAAATTACTGCGCATGCGCCTAGCGTATAAAAAATCACTGCGCATGCGCGTAGCGCATAAAAAGTCACTACGCATGCGTGAAGGGGGTAAAAAATTGTTGAGAATGGCCCATGCGCATGCGCCGGAACTTTTTAACGCGCGTTATTACAAAAAATGCCTTTTCGAGATGAAATATAAGGCAAAAAGCGTCGATTTTTTTACAACCGATTGTCCAGAACGGAAAGATATTCTTGCATTTCTTTATACATCCAAAAAACAATCCGAAATATTTTCTTTCGCCCATTTATCCTGACCAGAAAAGTACATTGATTCCATATTTACGCCAAACATTGTTCCAAGCATAACATAACATACAACCACAAAAAACATACATGTTCGTTTGCATTGTCATAACGCAATTTCGGTGAAAGCTATTGGATATTAAAAAAAACCAAAAAAAAAAAAAAAAAAAAAAAAACCAAAACACGTTTATTTCTTTACTAACGTCTCGCGGTGAGGTTCCCCTGCGGGCCGTGCACCGGGCATGTTTATTTACTATTATAATTATAATCATAGCAATTATTTTATAAATTATTTTATATAAATATGTAAAAAAAAAAAAAAGTAAAAAAAAATCTGGGGTGCTAGCGATTTGTGAAAAAATCAGTCGGTAAAGAAGAAACGTTCTTTTTTTTTCCACAGGTGTTATTGTCACGCCGGTGGTATATTCGGCGTCGACGTTAACCGGCGCGCTGATCGGTACGTGCTTCTTCTCATTGATAGCGGGATTTGCCTCAGGATTCTGGTTTTCTCAGAGGTTGCGAGGGGCGCCGTATCCGGAGCCACCGGAGCAACGACAGCAACTTAACCGACTGACGGAAAGTTCGGAATCGCCCGCGGGTTTTAACAACAAATCGATTAATCTCGTTCTAAACGTACCGCCGAAAAATCCAAATGGAAAAAATGCAAATTCATCGGCGGAAAACAAGCCAATGCAAAAAGTCAAGAAAACATATATATGATACAGAAGACGACGAGCCGTTTGAGGCTTGGCTTCCACCCGCGATCCAACAGCCGCTTCGAGCTCATCCGAGGCCACGGACACCGAGAATTCGTGTACCGAGCGCTACGATTGCGATAAATCGCCGTCGATAAGTAACTCTTGTAGACGAAGAGGTGGAATGGCGAGTGAAGTGTTGCGCGATGAAAACAACGATTCGATAATATCGCGCAGCGGCTCGGAAACCGATCTTCGTCGTTTCGTGAATCCCTCTGGTGGCGATATCGAGAAATCGCTTGCCGATCTACAATTTTTCGATCCCCGAAACGACGACGATTCGCTGTTGCGGATTAATCGTCATCGTAACGATCGTTTTATCGTCGACGAGACACAACAGCAGCAGCAGCAGCAATTACGCAGTGGTAAACGCACTTTTCAACGTCCCGCATCCGTTAAATCGGCCGGTTCCTACGAAATTCGCGATACGTGCAATTTGAGACGTGGCTTCGATAGCGATCTCAATAATTCCCAGCACGAGCACTACATGATACCCACTCATGAACCCAATAATCGTCTTAACGATAAACGTACATTGTCGCTATTCAATCCCGATTTTTTACCCAATTTCAACGATATGCTTATGTACGTTGGTTGTCCCTCACCTGCCGCGAGGGAGCGCGATTTCTATCAGTGCAACGTCGAGGATCATTCCAGCTGGAATATGACTGCCGCGCCATCTATCGTCGTTGATCCTAATTCTCAGCGTTTCGATAACAACGCTGTTAACACGACAGTTAGACAAGAGGGCAATTGTGATTATTCACGAAATCTAGAAGCTAGCTACGCGAGCTTGAGACTAAACGATCGTCCGAGCCATCATCAGCTGAGAGATCAAGACTGCGACAACATTTACGCTCCTGTTGGGTTGCAAGCCTTCCAGAGCCAAGGAAGAATCGACTACAATTGTTGAGCACACGCCCCCTAGTACCGCGTTGCCAAAATTAATCGCTCGCTAATTAACGACACGTAAACGGCCGCGAGATCTAATTGCGGGACGTTTTATCGAACGGGATTTCGTACCATTGGTAAAACAGATTAAATATGTGGCTCTGACGGTAAGTCGACGTTCTGAGCTTATTTTGTTAAGGTTCTTTTATTAAAATTAATCACAATGGATTATGAGAAAACAAAGTTGGTTTAAAATACTTATATCGCGCGGTAGTTGAGAACCGTCAACAATTTTTTTGGGTAATTTTACTAGATGTTCGAGTTAAAATTTCTATAAGTAACCGACAATTTTACTAGAATTTTCAGCAATGATTTCTTTAAATACAATGCATTTTAGTTAATATTTTGGGAATAATGTTAGCAAATGTCTCGTAAATTTTACCAGAAGTTCCAGTTAAATTTTCTGTAAGAATAGTAAATTTTACTAGAAGTTCGCATGGAAATTTACAAAATATAGTAAATGTTACTGAAAGTTACTGAAATTTAGTAAAAATTCCTAGAAGTACAGAAAATTTTACTAGAAGTTCTAGTGAAAATTCCTAGAAGTACAGAAAATTTTACAAGAAGTTCTAGTGAAAATTTCTATAAGTACAGAAAATTTTACTAGAAGTTCTAGTGAAAATTCCTATAAGTACAGAAAATTTTACTAGAAGTTCTAGTGAAAATTTCTATAAGTACAGAAAATTTTACTAGAGGTTCTAGTGAAAATTCCTATAAGTACAGCAAATTTTACTAGAAGTTCTAGTGAAAATTCCTATAAGTACAGAAAATTTTACTAGAAGTTCTAGTGAAAATTCCTATAAGTACAGAAAATTTTACTATAGATTCTGTGGAAAATCTCTAAATGAAGAGTGAATTTTACTAGAATTACCGAAAAATCTTTACTATAAATTCTGGGGAAAATCTCTACAAGAACAGTGAATATTACTAGAATTACCGATAAAAAAAATGCGCGGTAAAATAGCCTAAAAATCAGTGGTGCTCAACTACTTAAAGATATTCCAACGATATTTATCAATTCCACAGCCACGATTGACAATTATACGACAAAAAACGACTTACTTTTTAACACACAAGTTACCAAATATACGTAACCGCTAAATTTGAATTCCTTAACGACGATGAAATTTACGATAGCCGAACCGCCAACGATAATCTGTTTTCTCAATGTGATCTTTTAGTTGAAGGAAATAGCATAAGGATATGTGTGTTTTCTGCGTGTGCGCGACGTTTGCGAATTAGTATACGTGGATATGGGATTCGTAGTTTATCAAATGTGATACGACTGGAGGACTGTGTTCTTAGTAGTGGCCTGTTAGGTGCTTAGGTGAAATGAAAAAAAAAAAAACAATGAAACAAAGACATAAGAAACAAACAAAATAATAACAAACAAAATGAATAAGGAAAACGTTGCGTATATAAACATAAGCATTCTCAGCAGATGAGGCGTGCCTTCCATGTATTTTTGTTGGCATTTTGGTATGTACAGGTAGAGAAAAATGTGGACGCAGCAAAAGCATTTATGAAAACGCTTTGCGTGGGTTGCCATCGAAATTCGGCAGTTATTAACGATATCATGTCTTAAAAATAATAAATAACATCTATTTTTATTTTTAACAAAATAAAAAATATCAGTATTCTGAAAACTAAGTATTATTATTTTTTTTTTTCTAACAAAATAAAAAATATCAGAATTCTGAAAGCCTCGATATTGTAATAATAATAAGGCGATCATGCAGCCCAAATTATGTCCGACAATATTTCAATTTTTTAAATAATAATCGAGCAAAAAATTTTTTATTCAAACGAGAAAGAAAAATTCTGAAATTTCAGTCAAAAATATTTTCAATTTATATTTTTTCTGTATTTTGGTGTACATTTATTTCAAGTTAAATGACTAAAAAATGCAGATATTCGTTAGTATTACAAGCCAAAAATTTCGATGCGCTTCCTTAATAACCAACAGTCCAGGATCGAGAAGAAAAAAAGAGCAAAATGGAGAGTGAAGAAAATAATGAACAGGCGCGTTGCGTCAAATTCGCATGTCTGTCGTACGTGATATAAGATGTTGAATGAGAAACTAAAATAATAATAAATAATGATAAAGAAAAAAAAAGAAGATATAATTCGGCTAAGATCCTCGTGATTTGCGAGTGATGCGGTACGTTGGACGAAAAAAAAAAAAAACAAAGATGCACAAAACAATAACGGGGCGTTTGTGCTCCTTTATATATCGTTGAAGGACTTTCTGATCAATTCTTGCTCGACGATATTCATCTAAGGCTCATTAAAAAAAAAAACACATACACACTCCGAAATAATAATTAAAAAAATAAATACACACACAAATTCGCCCAAGCTGGACTGCCAAGTGTGACAGAACTACTACGAAATATATAATGTAAATATTATTACGTTTAGTATTAACAAAAACACAACAACAAAAAAGATAAATATTATCCCTCGTCTTCGAAGCGATTATTAATGGCGAGGATGAGTTTAATGTAAATACGACGAAGTGCGCGGCTCGCTTAGAATTAATTTTCATGTGACGAGAGAATAAAAAATAATTTTTATCCCTGGCAAAATGTGTACCAGCGACATTTTAACCGGTCTCGATTAGCCCCTGTTTTCATCTAGTTTAACTGATGTTTTAACCAACTTTAAAAAAAAAATTTCGTGGCGATTTTAATCATTAATCAACGTTTTACCTGACAATTTGTCGGTTAAAAAAATGTATGCTAATGAAGTTAACCATTTTTAACCGATGTAATTTTTTTAATAATATTCTCGCTTTCCCGTTTTATTTAACCGTTATTTTACTCTTTTATATTGATATTCGACTTTACTCGATCATTTATTACGTATTTTAACACGAATAGAGAATGAAATTTCTTTTTTATCATTGGTAGAATTCGCACCTGGTACCCTGTGATTTTTCGTCTGCACCAAAAGTTGAAATCACCGGTAAAAAATTATTTTAATTAAGGGATCTTTCCAGTGTGACGGTCCGAAAAATAGCCTATTTTTACGATTTTTTTTCGCACGGTTACTATACGCCGATCAATCTGAAATTTTTATGACGTATTAAGGTAATCATGAATGACAGAAAATGATTTTTTGTAAGACGATTTTAATTGTTTAAATATATTTTTTTAATTGTTGAAAATAATGTTGATAAAAAAGATAGCCTCATGGTGGACATTCTAGGGGTCGCAAATTTGATCTAAAAAAATAAAACCCAAAGGATTATTAATTAGTATGCGATTGGCTATCGCGCTATGGAGGCATTTTTTTTTTAAATCAAAATTAACAAAATGGCGGCGGTTTGAACAAAAAGTACCGAATTTAGCCTTTTTTCGACTGTTTTTATTTTTTTTAAATGGGAAAAGTATAAAAAACGAAAAACTTCCATAGCACAATTATAGAGAGTAGGGTGAAGAATGTTCTCCTAAAATTTGAAAACGATCGCTGGAAAACTGTTCCCTGGAGAATGTCCACCGTTTTGAAAAATGTCGTTTCGAGAAAAACGCGTTTAAAGTTTTGAGTGTAAAAACTTCATATACCTAAATTGTGTAACTTACAACTAATCGGCGATGCCATAAAGTATGCAAGTGAATTATTTCGAATTTTGCTTTAAAAATTTGAGGATGTTTTTGGGTAAGACAAAAAAAATCGATTCTTTTTTTTCACACTGGAAAGTTTCCTTAACCGAAAAAATTGTCAGTTAGAACGTTGATTGAAGTCGGTTGAATTCACCACAAAAATGTTTCTTAAATCTGTTACAAAATTAAGTTAAATTAGGGGCTAATCGAGACTCACTTTTTTTTTTTGCTTAAAAATCGGTTAATTTGAGGGATTTTCGGTTAAGAAAATCACAGAATTTGCCAGGGAAAAGATTATTAAAATAATGATAAGAAAAAGAAAAACGGAAGCTCGAGTCCTGCCGCGGATTTAGGTAGAGCAGGTGGCGCTGGTAGCGTAAGTAGCTACTTTTGTCATCAATTCGTATACGTAAATGCTTTTGTCTTTGCGGATTTTGCCGGATTTTGACATAAAGATTATTAAGTGAGTACATTTGGATTGTCGAACGCGAGTGATGATAAGAGTTTGAAGTGGCAGCTATTTTACAATTTCTACGGAGTTATTGCTGAATGATTGAAGAAATATAGAAAATCCCAACCCCATTCCCTTCCCCCTTAATAATTGCCGTGCCCCTGTGTATCTAATGTACCTGAGACATAGCCACACATTTTTATAAAATAAAAAGACACATTTTCCTTTTTTATACTCTAATTTTGGGAGCATAAAAAATTGGTAATTAGTCAAATTTCGAAATTTTTCGAGATTTTTTTCGTGATTTTTACAATTTTTAATGGGCTTTTTTATATTTTCAAAATTTGCGATTTTTAATACATTTTTGGCTCATAAAAATATATTTAAGTCATGCAACTTTTTTAAATATTTATTAATTAATAAATAATAAATTAATTAAAAATTAATAAATTAATTAAAAAACGAAGTAATTAATAAATAATAAAATTATTTATTAATAAATAATTTTAAAAATTTATTAATCATTTTTGTAGCTTGTCGAAAAATTTGAATATTTTTCCAGTTTAAAATTCATTAAAAATCCTAATTTTTATGTATCAATAATTTTATTTCTTCTCCTAATTTTTTAGATATATTAATTTCGTTTAAAAATTTCATGAACTTTCAAACAGGCAAATAAAAAATTCTGGTTGATATTAAAATTACGAAAATTTTATGTTCCTGAAATTAAGGAATTATTATTAAGAAAGTGAATATGTTTACTTTGTCGAAATGTCGTGAAATGTCTCACCTATTGATTATAAATGTATGAAAATTGTGCGAGAATTGCATTCCTTAACGAATGACGAAATTGTTTTTACGAACGTAAGCGCGAGAGTTGTTGAAAAAAAAAAAAATAAATAAAAATCGGGGCACGCGATAATAGAATTTTTGCGATAAAGAAAAAAAAAGATTATATGAATTATATCAATTGACAAGAGTTATTCTACTCGTAGCTGTAATTTAGAAAAATCGCTGATTATATTGTATCTATATGAAACTATACACATATATATATATATTTGGGAAACAAAAAATCTATATATATGTATAATGACAGTTTTATTAGGGACATGAAAAAAAAAACAAAAAAAAATACACATTCTTTTCAAAATATGACAAAATTATTATAACGATACGTTAAGCGAGTTCGTATTTGAAACTGATTGTAGTTATCGCCCCTAAAACTGTTGAGCAATAAGGGTTGCAAAAAAATTGTATTAACATTTTTTACCATTTTATTATATTACGTAAAAAAATTTGTAACTTTATTACCACATTTTTTTATTTGTAGTACAAAATAAACATTTATTATGAAAAATAGTCTAAATCTCCCCCTGAAATACTCAATAAATTTAAAAAAAAACGCAATTGTGATATAAAAAAAATATAATTGCGCATTTATTTATTTTAAAAAAATTATGAAAAATATATTTATACATATTTTTATTTTTTTTTCAATTGATTAAATAATTATTAACGAGCAAAGGTTAATAATTATTAATTATTAAATAATTAATAATTAATATTAATTAATAATTATCTAATATTAATATTAAAAAATAATTATTTAATATTAATATTAAATAATTAATAATTATTAATTAATACTTATTTAATATTAATATATATTTAATATTAATAATAAATAATTAAAAATTATTAATTATTATAAAATTATTAATAAAATTATTCGCAACCCTTTGCAAAATTATTGGCGCTTTTCGTGAAAAAGTAAACGTACTAAAAAATTGTGTCTTAAGGTGAAATAATTCACGTATTTAAAAAATTGAAATAATTGCGTATATTAATTGATTGTTAAAATTTAGCAAATCGCGAACATTAAAAATGCTAAAATCAGTTTCGAATCGTGCTAAACGCTATACGAAAACTGTAAAAAAAATAAAAATAAAAATGAACTTAAGGGCGAAGAAACGCAAATAAAAAATATTTTACACGGTTTAGGGTAGCGCAAAAGTTTCTGCCGTTATCGGGTTTGATGCCTCGACGGATCACCTAATTATTATAATAATAATGTATCGACCACGTTGATTAAAGAATTTTTTTATCGCTACACATTCCATTGAAGCCGGGACTGCTAACTGGTCGTTTCTTGTAGGCCGCAGCTTGCTGTTGAGCGATGAATGTTTTTAAAAAAAATTAATGTCAATTCAAAAGCATTAAAAAAAAAATTATGCCAATTCTAATGCATAAAAAAAATCCCCTACAATGGAAAAAACATAAAAATACCAAAATAATGATAAAATTTGCTGCACTATTAACCAAATATTTCAAAAAATTTTAATTAATGTGCGATTAAATTGGTCAAGAAATTTTCGAAAAATCGAAAAACATTTTTTAATCTAAATTCAAAGTTAAAGATTAAATATTTAAAAAATCGTATATACACGTTTAATCAATTTTTTTACAATTCACAACAGATATTCTTGCCTTTTGTGCTCCAAAAAATTCAGACTATTTATTTTTATCTCTCAATTTGTACAATTCAATTTTTCCAAAATTTGCATACAAATGCAAATTCATCTTAATACAATAATTCTCAAATTACTTGATATTTTTATTATGCAAAAAAAACAACCATTTGCGACATTTGGCTTTATAAGTGATTGAATTGATTTGTAAAAAATTGGATTAAAAAAAAAATTTTTAAATCTCACAGCCAATTTTTATTTTACGAAGAGAAAATTGTTGAAGCTTTGCAAAAAAAATTTAAATGGGCTATTTAATAAGGAATTTTTAATTTTGGCTTGACGATTAATAATCACAAGCTTGACAAATTGTTTAATTGCTAATTACGTGCGAATTAGCGAATACAAATTTAAAAAAAAATTGTAATAAATTTCGCGCAATGCCTTAAATGTATTTTTGCTGTTTTAAGAACGACTCGCAAATTTTGACGTTCTTCTTTTTGAAGTCTCTCCTGATTATTGAGAAAAAATACTCAAGAGCAAGCTGTTTTTACGATGCGATCATAAGCGTGATGTAATCGATAAAATATTTTAGTGGCCTTTTATTAGAACGTATACCTATATATTTTCGAAACGATGGAATGCCGATGACTGATGAGAGAGAAATTGAACGAGTTTATAGTGTAATTAGAGATGGTTGCGAGTGAATCAGAAAAAAAGGGCTGCGAAGGGTCAACGACCCATGATTTATTTACCAATTTATTAAATAATCTGCGTCTCAGAGACGTTCGATATTATTCGTAACAATTATTAAGAATGTGTTGCACATAATTTTTCACCCAAAATTTTAATCAATTAAATAACAATGTAATTACTTATTATTTTTTTAATCCTTAGAAAACAAACTTGGCTTTAGTGTGAAATAATTTCCAGAAATTTATTTTACTAGAATTTTCAGAGAGAAAATTAAATTTTTTTTTTCGAAATTTTTACAACTGTTATAAAATTATAATAATAATTTTTTTTTTTAGAAAAACACTTTATTAATTAATTTTAAACACTTGTTTCAGAGTCAATATTTTCAGTATCTTTTATACAAATTTTGCTCTCGTCAACGCAAATTTAAAATTTAATTAATTAAATAACAATGTAATTACATATTATTTTTTTAATCTTTAGAAAAAAAAAATTGGCTTTAGTGTGAAATTAATTCTCCTATTTTTCTGAATATCTTTAATTTTCAGAAATTTATTTTACTAGAATTTCTAGAGAGAAAATTAAATTTTTTTTTCCGAAATTTTTACAGCTGTTATAAAATTATAATTATAATTTTTTTTTTTTAGAAAAACACTTTATTAATTAATTTTAAACACTTGTTTCAGAGTCAATATTCTCAGTATCTTTTATACAAATTTTGTTCTCGTCAACGCAAATTAAAAATTTAATTAATTAAATAACAATGTAATTACATATTATTTTTTTAATCTTTAGAAAAAAAACTTGGCTTTAGTGTGAAATTAATTTTCCTATTTTTCTGAATATCTTTAATTTCCAGAAATTAATTTTACTAGAATTTCTAGAGAGAAATTTTTTTTTTTCGAAATTTTTACAACTGTTATAAAATTATAATTATAATTTTTTTTTAGAAAAACACTTTATTAATTTATTTTAAGCACTTGTTTCAAAGTCAATATTCTCAGTATCTTTTATACAAATTTTGCTCTCGTCAACGCAAATTTAAAATTTAATTAATTAAATAACAATGTAATTACATATTATTTTTTTAATCTTTAGAAAAAAAACTTGGTTTTAGTATGAAATTAATTTTCCTATTTTTCTGAATATCTTTAATTTCCAGAAATTTATTTTACTAGAATTTCTAGAGAGAAAATTATTTTTTTTTTCGAAATTTTTACAACTATTATAAAATTGTAATTCTATTTTTTTTTTAAGAAAAACACTTTATTAATTAATTTTAAACACTTGTTTCAGAGTCAATATTTTCAGTATCTTTTATACAAATTTTGTTCTCGTCAACGTAAATTAAAAATTTAATTAATTAAATAACAATGTAATTACATATTATTTTTTTAATCTTTAGAAAAAAAACTTGGCTTTAGTGTGAAATTAATTTTCCTATTTTTCTGAATATCTTAAATTTCCAGAAATTTTTTTGACTAGAATTTCTAGAGAAAATTATTTTTTTTTTTTCGAAATTTTTACAACTATTATAAAATTGTAATTCTAATTTTTTTTTTTAGAATAACACTTTATTAATTAATTTTAAACACTTGTTTCAGAGTCAATATTCTCAGTATCTTTTATACAAATTTTGCTCTCATCAACGCAAATTAAAAATTTAATTAATTAAATAACAATGTAATTACATATTATTTTTTTAATCTTTAGAAAACAAACTTGGCTTTAGTGTGAAATTAATTTTGCTGTTTTTCTGAATATCTTTAACTTCCAGAAATTAATTTTACTAGAATTTCTAGAGAGAAAATTATTTTTTTTTCGAAATTTTTACAGCTGTTATAAAATTATAATTATAATTTTTTTTTTAGAAAAACACTTTATTAATTAATTTTAAACACTTGTTTCAGAGTCAATATTTTCAGTATCTTTTATACAAATTTTGTTCTCGTCAACGCAAATTAAAAACTTAATTAATTAAATAACAATGTAATTACATATTATTTTTTTAATCTTTAGAAATAAACTTGGCTTTAGTATGAAATTAATTTTCCTATTTTTCTGAATATCTTTAATTTTCAGAAATTTATTTTACTAGAATTTCTAGAGAGAAAATTATTTTTTTTTTTCGAAATTTTTACAACTTATAAAATTATAATAATTATAATTTTTTTTTTAGGAAAACACTTTATTAATTAATTTTAAACACTTGTTTCAGAGTCAATATTCTCAGTATCATTTATACAAATTTTGCTCTCGTCAACGCAAATTAAAAATTTAATTAATTAAATAACAATGTAATTACATATTATTTTTTTAATCTTTAGAAAAAAAACTTGGCTTTAGAGTGAAATTAATTTTCCTATTTTTCTGAATATCTTTAATTTCCAGAAATTTATTTTACTAGAATTTCTAGAGAGAAAATTAAATTTTTTTTTTCGAAATTTTTACAGCTGTTATAAAATTATAATTCTATTTTTTTTTTTTAAGAAAAACACTTTATTAATTAATTTTTAGCACTTGTGTCAAAGTCAATATTCTCAGTATCTTTTATACAAATTTTGCTTTCGTCAACGCGAATTTTAATTTTAACTCAAAATTTTTTAATTTGAAATTTATGCGTAATACACTCTTAATAAAAGGAAAAATATATCTATTGGCAATGAGAATATTTATATGTTCTTCCAGGCTGTTATTCGGGAGTTAGTGGCGAGTGTAGGTAAAACGTTGATATAGAAATTTAAGTAACGAACGGTCGTTCGATATTTTGTCGATGCGCTCCGCGAATTATGTAAAAAAAAAAAGCATGAATAAAAAAATGATAATTGCCGATTAGAGATATCGGATGGCAGTCCGGGCACACTCGATATTACGCGGTGCCAATGCAATGTATTTTGTGTACATAGATTTAAAAAAAAAACGAATTGCGGAGAATAAGAGAATTAGAATCGTGAGTGCGTCGATAGAAGCGAATATTGATTTAAAATTATAGAGAAAACGTATCGATCGTCTTGCGTTGAAACGAGTCGAATGTATTTCTTCATTAGTAGCTCCAAATACGCCACAAATTCTCTAGATGTCCCATGAATTCTTCTATCTTCCCAAAGCTGTCAATCCAACAGCTTTTGCTTCACAAGTTATTTATCGTAGTGCTTATTTCTTCGTTGTAAAACTGCAGTTCGAGTCTCCGTAAAAAATTGTTGGAAAAACCGATTAAAATGGCGATCCTGTTGGCAGAAATTAGTTACAACTTTTTTGAGATTTGCTTGAAATGTTTAACGAACAACATTTTTTTTTAAGGAGGGGATTTTATTATAATTTTTTGGGAAATTTATTTTACTGGAATTTCTAGGGAACAGAATTTGACTGGAATTGCGGGGAAAATAATTTTGGTAGAATTATGAGGGAAAATAATTTTACTGGAATTTCTAGGGAATTTTTTTACTGCAGTTACTAGGGGAAAAATTTCACTAGAATTTCTAGGGAAAATAATTTTACTAGAATTTCTAGGGAAAATAATTTTACTAGAATTTCTAGGGAAAATAATTTTACTAGGATTTCTAGAGAAAATAATTTTAATAGAATTTTTAGGGAAAATAATTTTACTAGAGTTTCTAGGGAAAATAATTTTACTAGAATTTTTAGGGAAAATAGTTTTACTAGAATTCCTAGGGGAAATAATTTTATTGGAATTTTTAGGAAAATGATTTTACTAGAATTCCTAGGGGAAAAATTGACTATAATTTCTAGCGGAAAAATCACTAGAATTTCTAGGGAAATAATTTGACGAATTTCTAGAGAAAAGAATTTTACTAGAATTTCGGGGGGAAATAATTTGACTAGAATTTCTGGGGGGGAAAATTAACTAGAATGTCTAGCGGGAAAATCACTAGAATTTCTAGGGGAAATAATTTGACTAGAATTTCTGGGGGGAAAATTAACTAGAATGTCTAGTGGGAAAATCACTAGAATTTCTAGGGGAAATAATTTGACGAATTTCTAGAGAAAAGAATTTTACTAGAATTTCTAGGGAAAACAATTGGCCTAGAATTTCTGGGGAAAATAATTGCACTAGATTTTCTAGAGAAAATAATTGTACTAGATTTTCTAGAGAAAATAATTGTACTAGATTTTCTAGAGAAAATAATTGTACTAGATTTTCTAGAGAAAATAATTGTACTAGATTTTCTAGGGAAAAAATTTCCAGGGAAAAAAATTCACTAGATTTTCTAGGGAAATTTTGCTCCAGAATTTCTAGAGAAAATAATGTCACTAGAATTTCTAGGGAAAATAATTTGCCTAGAATTTCTAGGGAAAATAATTTTACTAGATTTTCTAGAGAAAATAATTGTACTAG
Source organism: Ephialtes manifestator (assembly GCA_963970395.1). Taxonomy (NCBI): domain Eukaryota; kingdom Metazoa; phylum Arthropoda; class Insecta; order Hymenoptera; family Ichneumonidae; genus Ephialtes; species Ephialtes manifestator. The sequence goes on from OZ019980.1 coordinate 28,840,677, forward strand.
ATTTTCTAGAGAAAATAATTGTACTAGATTTTCTAGAGAAAATAATTGTACTAGATTTTCTAGAGAAAATAATTGTACTAGATTTTCTAGAGAAAATAATTTTACTAGATTTTCTAGGGAAAAAATTTCCAGGCAAAAAATTTCACTAGAATTTCTAGGGAAATTTTGCTCTAGAATTTCTAGAAAAAATAATTTCACTAGAATTTCTAGAGAAAATAATTTCACTAGAATTTCTAGGGAAAATAATTTCACTAGAATTTCTAGTGAAAATAATTTGCCTAGAATTTCTAGTGAAAATAATTATTCCAGAATAACATGTTTAGCAATTCCGTCTCCTGATTTGTCAATTATACCACAGAAGCAATGATTTTTCATCAGAAATGTTGTAAAAATATGAGTATTATGCTAACGTGTCAGTGAGGCCAACGTTAATCCGTTTTTTCAATTAACTATGCGTTCCTGTTTGCGCATATTAGTTTTACTACAGTAATTATAGATTTTCATTAACAAAGTATGACGATAAGGCGCGGGTCGATCGAACGTATTACGAAACGTTGTACATAATTACATTTATACACACCCACATTATTATACATATTATAAATATTATAAATATAGTATTAGCCATTGGGTATAAAATAAAAAAAAGGAGAATCTTGTGTTAGAAGGATTCGATCGACCAATGACTAGCAAATCGCTCTTTCCGCCTAATCTAAATTGCTACGCAATGTGCGCAAAGCGAAGGCGCAGATACCTCAACTTTTTTTATATTAAAAACAAAAATCTCCATGTTTATATCTTTTTTGTTTCGTACAATCGATCCTATCGATTTCTAGTAGATAAGTAACATATTTACTATATTTTTCTTCTTTTTGTGAAGGACTTTATTCTGCTTTGTCCGTCTTCATCGTCAAATTTTTTTTTTAGTATGCTTCAAACATTAATTTTCAATCGCAGAATTAATTTCTTCCAATTTTACAATTATTTGCGACAGAAAAATCTCCAAAATTATTTCATTTCAAAAATCATAAATTTTGGTAATTAAAAAAAAATTATTTTACCAAGAAAAATAAAAATTAATATTTTCAGAATTTTCAATGCCATTAATTTGAATTTTTTACTGTTTCACTCGAAGTAACAAAATTCGAATTAATTTTTGGTTTGAACATTTTTGTGTGAAGCATTTTTTTAAAAATAGCCTTTACGATCAAATCTATTATGTTTATAAGTCGCGTATGTCATCCATGACCGAGATTGTAATATAAATACATGTGTAAGTAAGGAATATACAACCAAAAAAACTAGATTTTGGTAATCGGTCATTTTTCCTGTCGAGATGTCAATTCGATCGCTGTAAAAATAAATGCAGAAGAGTGAAAGAGAGAAAAAAAAAAGATATCAATAATAGGATATCTGTGCCGCTTTGACTGCCGTTCACACGTGGAATATCGTTATAAAAATGCATCAACGAAAAACTCCGAATGCATCGCCAGAGTCGTGAAAAAAAAAAGAAAAAAAAAAAAACTAAAGCAGATGAAAAGAAGAAACAAACGTAGCTAATTGCTCGGGACTTTGCGCGCAAGACTGCGGAGCTTGTATATATATAAATATATATAAATGCGAATAAAAAATAGTTATTAATAATCTTAGCGCGACGGCAAATATTATAAATAAAATAAGCCCAAAAAAAAGAAAAAAAAACAAACAAACAAACAAACAAACCAATATTATAAATATGAAGATGATGCGAATCCGAAACACTCCGAATCTATCCGAAGCGGTACGAAGCTGTTATCTGTTTTCCAAACTACGAAAAAAAAGAAAAAAAAAAATTGTACATATTATTACGAGGATAAACGAAGATTCTAATCATGCTTCACGAAGAAAGAAGAAAAAACAGAAGGGAGAAAAAAACAAATGTATTATAATTACGAAATATCGCGATATCGTGAATGTAGAATTTTCATCCTCCTTCCACAACGTAAACGGCGTAAAAAAAATAAGAAACTCTGACACGAATAATTAATAATAATACTTTGTCGGAGATTCGGAAATGAAGATGTTTTTGATAGAGAAAAAAAATGACAATTAAATCTTTCTTCTTCTTGATGAAGACTGACGGATTTTTTAATGGGCTTAAGAAAAATTAAGAGGATTGTTACATTATCACGAATCTCCGGTAAATTCTCACGTGTATCTCATGTTTACGTTTACGCCGTGAGTCTTTGTATTTATACATATTTTTGCTGTGCGCCGAAACAAGAACAAAATGAAGAAAAACAGTTTTTTTTACGAATGATATTGTGTCATGATGCCTAACTTAGGACATTTACAGATTTAGAGTATTTGCAATTCGTATTGCATGAAGAAGAAGAAAAAAAAAGCTACTCACCCGAGTTCATAACATTTACAATCCTGATATTCATACGATAACTTTTAGATTAAGGATAAATGTCACAACTAATGTACTCGATAAAAAAAAAAATACAGAGATTAAATAAATAAGAAAATAATAAAATTCAATCCGACTTTAATCCTACTTATTTATTTTTAATCTACGATATTGTTTAATATGATTTTTTTAAAAATCACTTTAAAATCTCAATAATTTCTTTAAAAAAATAAGGTTTTAAAGATTATTTCGGAAAAGGGAAGAGCAACTGGATAAAAAAAAGGTGAATTTCGATTTCTACAAAATTTTTATTAACTTACAAATCTCTCATCATTATTAGCTAAATATAAAATCTTTTCTCGTAGCACAGAAATTTTTAACAATTGAGTTATTAATAAACGAAAAATCAGGTACTGGTACGAAATATTCCTTCTTCAAGCCGAGGTTTAAAAAACTCTTAATAAACTACGTCATTTTTATTGCTGTATGTATAAATTTATATTCAATATTATTATTGTTATTTAATAATTTCCGGATTTGTAAATACCTAATAATACTCCCTGAGTAACAATATCCGGAAGACCCGCACCATCGTCTTCACGAAGGTACGGATCGCATTTGAATGTCATCACAGGATGATGTCCTATGGTTGGGCAGTTATTGTAAATTTTTCTGACGCCGCTTGTGTCAGCTTCGCGAATGATTCTGAAAAAGAAATACGTGAATATTCAAATATGCAGTCAATTCTTTTATCGCGGAATACATTTCTTGTACGAATATTTTTTATTTAGGTGAATTTTTTAAAAGTCCACTAAATTTTCTGACTTTTTGGAAAATTCACTAAACTTTCTGAATATTTGAAAAATTTACGAAATTTTCTATTTGGAAAATTTATTAAATTTTCTGACTTTTCGGAAAATTTAGTAAATTTTCTGACTATTTGGAAAATGAACTAAATTTTCTGACTATTTGGAAAATTTACTAAATTTTCTAAATATTTGGAAAATTTTCGGAATTTTCTGACTATTTGGAAAATGTAGTAAATTCTCTGACTGTTTGGAAAATTTACTAAATTTTCTGACTTCTTGGAAAATTTGCTAAATTTTCTGACTATTTGGAAAATTTACTAAATTCTCTGACTAATTTGAGAATTTACTAAATTTTCTGACTATTTGGAAAATTTACAAAATTTTCTGACTATTCGGAAAATTTACTACATTTTCTGACTATTTGGAAAATTTACTAGATTTTCTGACTATTTGGAAAATTTACTAAATTTTCTGACTTCTTGGAAAATTTGCTAAATTTTCTGACTATTTGGAAAATTTACTAAATTTTCTGACTTCTTGGAAAATTTGCTAAATTTTCTGACTATTTGGAAAATTTACTAAATTTTCTGACTTCTTGGAAAATTTACTAAATTCTCTGACTAATTTGAGAATTTACTAAATTTTCTGACTATTTGGAAAATTTACAAAATTTTCTGACTATTCGGAAAATTTACTACATTTTCTGACTATTTGGAAAATTTACTAGATTTTCTGACTATTTGGAAAATTTACTAAATTTTCTGACTTCTTGGAAAATTTGCTAAATTTTCTGACTATTTGGAAAATTTACTAAATTTTCTGACTTCTTGGAAAATTTACTAAATTTTCTGACTATTTGGAAAATTTACGAAATTTTCTGACTATTTGGAAAATGTAGTAAATTTTCTGACTTTTTGGAAAATTTACTAAATTTTCTGAATATTTGGAAAATTTACGGAATTTTCTGACTATTTGGAAAATGTAGTAAATTCTTTGACTATTTGGAAAATTTACTAAATTTTCTGACTATTTGGAAAATTTACTAAATTTTCTGAATCTTTGGAAAATTTACAAAATTCTCTGACTATTTGGAGAATTTACTAAATTTTCTTCCTATTTGGAAAATTTACTAAATTTTCTGACTATTTGGAAAATTCACTAAATTTTCTGACTTGGAAAATTTACTAAATTTTCTGACTATTTGGAAAATTTACGAAATTTTCTGACTATTTGGAAAATGTAGTAAATTCTCTGACTATTTAGAAAATTTACTAAATTTTCTGACTGTTTGGAAAATTTACTAAATTTTCTGACTGTTTGGAAAATGTAGTAAATTTTCTGACTTCTTGGAAAATTCATTAAATTTTCTGACTATTTGGAAAATTTACTAAATTTTCTGACTTTTTGGAAAATGTACTAAATTTTCTGACTTCTTGGAAAATTTAGTAAATTTTCTGACCATTTGGAATATTTACTAAATTTTCTGACTATTTGGAGAATTTACTAAATTTTCTTCCTATTTGAAAAATTTGCAAAATTTTCTGACTATTTGAAAAGTTTACAAAATTTTCTGACTTCTTGAAAAATTTGCTAAATTTTCTGACTATTTGCAAAATTTACAAAATTTCTTGACTGGAAAATTCAAAAAATTTCCTGCAAATTCTGAACCATTCAAAAAACCCAATTTTTTTTTTCTTCATTTTTGCCTGTTTTTGTGTGTAATAATGAACTTTATGTCAATTTTATTTAATCAAAAGACAACTTTTTACCTTTTTTTTTTTACAATAAATGATGCTATCCGAATACTGACCTTTTCCTTATCAATTCTGGCTGCCGAGCACCTTCGATACCAAGAAACTCCAAAACTTGTCTCTTGGTTGTCTCTAGTCTCAACATTTTTTGAATATACAGCTCCAGTGCGACTCTTCTTTGCTCCAGCACTTTTGGTTGCGAGTTTCTTACTCGTTTTGGCGGAAAAGGTGCTGTATCACACTCTTTTTTCAACTAGAAAAAAAATGATATATTTTTTCCCACCGATCAAAAAGTACTTTTCATTATTAAAAGTACTTGCAAAATTTCATATCAACAATTTTGCAAATACAATTCAAATCAAATTACAGTCCTTTTTTTACAAACAAATAAGTGTTTTATTTTTTTTTCACTGAACAAAAAATACTTTTTATTATCTTGCAAAATTTCATATCAACAATTTTATAAATACAATTCAAATCAAATTTTCACTCTTTTTGCAAACAAAAAAAAGTTTTATTTTTTTTTTTCAAACAAAAAATACTTTTCATTATCTTGCAAAATTTAATATCAACAATTTTGTAACTATAATTTAAACGATATTCAATATCAATCAATAAATTTCATATTAACAATTTTTTAAATAAAATTCATCCAATGTTCAACATTAATTAATGTCAAAAATTTTTTATACAAAATTCTCATGATATTCAACGTAAAAATATTTCAATTTGTTCAAAATGTCGACATACAAATTTCCATCATTAAATTTTGATATAAAAATTTTCTCGTTATTTAATTCGTAACATTTTAGCAAAAAAAAAAAAAGACAATGTTATGTAAACACAGAAATCACTCTATAAGAGTTTAAAAAAAAAAAGAATATTTAGTAAAAAGAAACAAAAACTATAATTACCGTGCGATGAAGTGCATTAAATTCGCTGTATCTTCGATTAATGCAATATTTGGCACCGCCTTTCGTGTCTCTCACTTCGACCGTGTAAACGTAGAAACGTTTGCCATGTGTGACCTCAGCAAGTCGGTATCCGCTTATGGAAACGCGATACGTATCATCGTTTCCAGTGGAATACTCAGCTTCCGAATGCTCGCCGTTCAACGTCATCGTAAAACTTTACCGCCACGCGGCTATTTCGTTCATTTGCGATTTAAAAAAATCCCCACGAGTTTTGGGTAAAACAAACGGCAGCTCTGACGCACTAATCGCTGGACTTGGACAACAAACTTCTGTCATTTATGGAAGCTAAACTCACGCGCAGCTCGCACTGCGCATAATTGTCATCGCTGTTTTCATTGTTGAGATTTTTCAATTTTTCAAAAAATTTTATCTAACGGTCGTGAATTAAAATGTGAAAGATGATAATTTTTCTAAAAGATGATGATAATTCTAATTTTAATCTGTGTAATAGAGATCAGAAGGTTGACTTATTTTTTTAATTTGGCTTCTGTTTTACCATCAGTCGATAAAATTATTACCGACTGATGGTAAATTACTTACCTGTTTATGTTGTTTAATTTTGGGTTAGAATCAAAGTATCCGAACGTCAAAATCTTCAAAACTGCAATACCGACCGAAATTGTAGTTGCTCGAAGCGCCACAAGAGGGAGTTGGCGGCAGAGGACTATTTTCGAAAATGTAATACCGACTGACATTTTATCTAACGGTCGTGAATTAAAATGTGAAAGATGATAATTTTTCTAAAAGATAATGATAATTCTAATTTTAATCTGTGTAATAGAGATCAGAAGGTTGATTTAATTTTTTTTATTGGGCTTCTGTTTTACCATCTGTCGATAAAATGATTACCGACTGATGGTAAATTACTTACCTGTTTATGTTGTTTATTTTTGGGTTAGAACCAAAGTATCCGAACGTCAAAATCTCCAAAACTGCAATACCGACCGAAGTTGTAGTTGCTCGAAGCGCCACAAGAGGGAGTTGGCGGCAAAAGCCTATTTTCGAAAATATAATACCGACTGACATTTTGGAGAAACAGTGGTGCTCAACTTATATTTCCTTTCGTTAAAATGATAAAAATTGAGTTGTGCAATAGACAACAATAAATCTACCAATACGACTACGATGGTAAAAGAAACAACATTTTAGTTGAGTTGCTCCGATAAGAATCTTAAAAAGGCTTACAAAAAGCTAACACTGAAATACGGACAAAATTCTTAATGAAGGAAAAAGGGTTAGTATTTCAAATGTTAATACCAAAAATAGTTGCAAAACAATTTAAGTGGCTTAATATTCCATCTAGTATTGTTTTAAAAAACGCATTAATTATTGTAAAAAATTTGTTTAAAGCATTTAAATCTGACGGAAAACAGGTGGATCGTTCAGCCACCCGCTGTCACGCAAAGAGTAAATAAGTGCAATTAGTTCCTAATTGAGAACAAAAATACAATTTTTAGCAGACTATTCTTGTCTCTATAATTGCAAGCGTCAACTTTCTATCGTCTATTTCCACAGCGCATTTCAACGAAAATAAATAAGTTGAGCACCACTGTTTCTCGAAAGAATGTCAGTCGGTATTGCATTTTCAAAAATAGGCTTCTGCCGCCAAATCCCTCTTGTGGCGCTTCGAGAAACTACAATTTCAGTCGGTATTGCAGTATTGGAGATTTTGACGTTTGGAGACTTTGGTACTAACCCACTGATGGTAAAACAGACATAGCTACATTATCGACGGTAGATAATGTTATAAAAATGTGGTACGTCAGATCGCTACTTACCATCAGTCGCATAACTTTACATGGTAAGTTATTAAAGCTCTTTTCTACTCTAAAACAAGTACAATAAAGCGGTAAATCTCTTTAATGATCCTGCAAAAGCTGATTAAACATAAGTACCATTATTTCCATAAATTTTTAACACATTGCTGACGATCTCCTAAAATACAATCAAGACGAAATATATCTTTCATTTTTTTCCCACGATATTTTAAAGTTCAAAAAATTATTACGTCTAAATCAGAGATTCGCTGATATATTTTGTAATAATCCTCAAAACTCACATTGCTATCGCACCGAACATCGTACAATCGATCGAGAATAATTGCCACTTTAACGAATTATATTTTTTAAATTATTTTTAGCATTTGTTACGAACGGACAATGTAATTTTTATATAATTCTTTTGACCGATCACAGGTGGCGCTGTATCCTTCATGTTGCGAATGGTAAGTCATATTTCAGCCGCAGCAACGCCAGTGGCAGCACCGTCAACAGCATCGACGGTTTTCATAGTCAGTGACCGTACTGTCAGAATCATATAGTCGCCAGTAGACATTGCAGTGCATCGAGTGAACGAGGAGAGGCGATTTCGGGTCCAGCTACGAACCTCGCTTTAAAAAGCCACCCGTCGATAAAACGAGGAAAGTAAAAGGGCTTATGTGTCTCTCCAATGTTCACTCTATGGATTGAATCGAGATAATGAAAAATCAAGATAAAAATCAATAAAACAAAATTCTACATCTCGGACGGCGCATAAATCCATGTATTACTTTCTCCAGTCCACCGCTCTTTATAAATCCTCCCCTCCCTCGCCCCTACCCCCTCCACGACGACTCCCCTCCCTGCCCTACATAACAGCCGCTCGTTTGCACGATCATCGACATAATTAATACACGCCAATGACCAAGTATCGATCGACTAGTAGAGATGAAAAAAAAAGTTACGATATTAATATTAAATTAATTAATTCATTACTAAAATGTATCTTAAGCTTATTTTTATTATATTTAGGACGGAAAAAAAAGTTTTTTGAACTTGAGAGATGACATTGATATTTCAAAAATTTATCTACATTGTTATTAATTATCAGGATTTATGCAAATTTTTTGTATTAGCTAAAAAAATTTTTTAAATTATGAGCTTGAATAAAAATATTAATTAATGAGTTTTTAAATGATAAATTGAAGGTTTTGAAAAATTTTGATATATGAATTACTTTTTTTTAATTTGGGGAGTAATAATATTTTGTTATAAAATACTAAGATTAAGTTTTTGATTGGCATGGTATTTGACAGTTGTCATATTAAGGATTTCATATAGCAACGAAATATGGCAATGTTGGCGAAATATTTTCGAAACTTTGTTATCAAATTTTATGAAATAGGTTGCAATGACGGTGATTTTCTAACAATATCAACGAATTACATTACGCACACGCATTATAGGAAAATTGACCGACACAATTGACCGACAAAATTGGCCGATAAAATTAGCCGACAAAATTGACCGATAAAATTAGCCGACAAAATTGACCGACAAAACTGGCCGATAAAATTGACCGATAAAATTAGCCAACAAAAATGACCGACAAAATTTGCCGATAAAATTAGCCGACAAAATTGACCGACAGATTTGGCCGACAAAATTGGCCGATAAAATTAGCCGACAAAATTGGCCGATAAAATTAGCCGATAAAATTGACCTACAAAACTGGCCGATAAAATTGACCGACAAAATTGGCCGATAAAATTAGCCAACAAAAATGACCGACAAAATTACTTTATAAATCCTCCCCTCCCTCTCCCCTACCTCCTCCACGACGACTCCCCTCCCTGCCCTACATAACAGCCGCTCGTTTGCACGATCATCGACATAATTAATACGCGCCAATGACCAAGTATCGATCGACTAGTAGAGATGAAAAAAAAAGTTACGATATTAATATTAAATTAACTTATTCATTACTAAAATGTATCTTAAGCTTATTTTTATTATATTTAGGACGGAAAAAAAAGTTTTTTGAACTTGAGAGATGACATTGATATTACAAAAATTTATCTATATTGTTATTAATTATCAGGATTTATGCAAATTTTTTGTATTACCTAAAAAAATTTTTTTAATTATGAGCTTGAATAAAAATATTAATTAATGAGTTTTTAAATGATAAATTGAAGGTTTTGAAAAATTTTGATATATGAATTACTTTTTTTTTATTTGGGGAGTGATAATATTTTGTTATAAAATACTAAGATTAAGTTTTTGATTGGCATGGTATTTGACAGTTGTCATATTAAGGATTTCATATAGCAACGAAATATGGCAATGTTGGCGAAATATTTTCGAAACTTTGTTATCAAATTTTATGAAATAGGTTGCAATGACGGTGATTTTCAAACAATATCAACGAATTACATTACGCACACGCATTATAGGAAAATTGACCGACAAAATTGACCGACAAAATTGACCGACAAAATGACCGACAAAATTGGCCGATAAAATTAGCCGACAAAATTGACCGATAAAATTAGCCGACAAAATTGACCGACAAAACTGGCCGACAAAATTGACCGACAAAATTGACCGACAAAATGACCGACAAAATTGGCCGATAAAATTAGCCGACAAAATTGACCGATAAAATTAGCCGACAAAATTGACCGACAAAACTGGCCGATAAAATTGACCGATAAAATTAGCCAACAAAAATGACCGACAAAATTTGCCGATAAAATTAGCCGACAGATTTGGCCGACAAAATTGGCCGATAAAATTAGCCGACAAAATTGGCCGATAAAATTAGCCGATAAAATTGACCTACAAAACTGGCCGATAAAATTGACCGACAAAATTGGCCGATAAAATTAGACAACAAAAATGACCGACAAAATTACTTTATAAATCCTCCCCTCCCTCTCCCCTACCCCCTCCACGACGACTCCCCTCCCTGCCCTACATAACAGCCGCTCGTTTGCACGATCATCGACATAATTAATACGCGCCAATGACCAAGTATCGATCGACTAGTAGAGATGAAAAAAAAAGTTACGATATTAATATTAAATTAACTTATTCATTACTAAAATGTATCTTAAGCTTATTTTTATTATATTTAGGACGGGAAAAAAAGTTTTTTGAACTTGAGAGATGACATTGATATTTAAAAAATTTATCTATATTGTTATTAATTATCAGGATTTATGCAAATTTTTTGTATTAGCTAAAAAAATTTTTTTAATTATGGGCTTGAATAAAAATATTAATTAATGAGTTTTTAAATGATAAATTGAAGGTTTTGAAAAATTTTGATGTATGAATTACTTTTTTTTTATTTGGGGAGTAATAATATTTTGTTATAAAATACTAAGATTAAGTTTTTGATTTATGTTAAATTATAGTGTTACGGAATTTATGCTGTGCGAGTATAACGGTAGATCTTTGTGGGTGTTCGGTTGAGAGGTGACTCAGGGGTAGGAGTTACGCGTCCTATAATTAATTGGCGCTAATGACAGTATATCGATCGCTCTCATCATACGTTCAACATTCACCACTCCCTCCGAGCCGCGGATCCGTTGTATCTATCCTAAAATTACATAAGGTGCCCTATACCCAATAATGTTAAATTTTAAATAAACACTTGTATATCACAGAATATTGCAATATTACAATTTAAATATTGTCATCAAATATTGCAAAAAAATTTTATCACAAAATTACAATTAAAATATTACTTCCAAAATTTTATAATATATTTTGAAATAATTTAAAATTACGCGGATATTTTTCAAGATTCTGTACAAATTATTTATTTTAATATTTTTTTTCATCTTGAAGACAAAACGTATTTTTAAACAATGAGGCTAAAAAAAAATTGTGGATGATTTTGTCTGATTTTTTTAACAATTTAGTTGATCAGAAAATCGTACCAAGGATTAATTGAATATAATAGTATGTTATAGACGTGACCGAATATTGTTATTATTAATTTTTTATCGACTGTTTTTTTAAATTATACACAAATATGTAATTTTTAAAAATTCAAAACGTCGAAAAAAAGGTACCATTCAAATTTCTCTATACACAAAAAAAAAATTTCGGATTTTTTCTCAAATTTTGTTGCCTTACAATTTTCTTTACTTTTAACAGCGACGAAATCCGACTCAAGGTATAAAAAAAAATGTTAATTTATTTTTGGTCGATTTTGAGGTGGTAGAAATTAATTAAATCGGAATGAGTCGAAATACGAATATAAAAAATATAAAAACATTTATCGACTTGACTTGGAATACCCCATATATATTTTTTATAACTTTGTACCCCACAGAATGGATCGTAAGCATCTGGCCACTTGGCGAATTGTGTTGTAAAGAATAGAGACACGAAACAGCGATACCGTATGGCTGTACACGGCAAAACGAAATGCCATTAATGGAAACGCCGTGGGCGTGACGAAAACGAAAACGACGTCGACGATGACGCCGGGAACGCAATGGTAGAGAAGCGATCAACAGAATTCCGAGCGCCTACCTGTCGTTCGGCGCCGTTCGATAACGTTTCGCCCGATGATTTCCATTCGCACTTTGTTGCTTTGTACAACAACTACTGGTATTGTTACTGCAGCAAAAGTACAGCTTATATCCAAATGGACGACTGCCTGTTCTCAATAAAATAACGTACAGTGAAAACCCGCACCTAAATGCAATTCGCCGATAATTGTTTTATTCAAAACTTTTTTATTATCGTGCGCTCATCTGTTAACCGGCCAATAGGAAAAGTTTGGGGTTAATTTTTACATCCCCATTTTGAGAATTTTCTAGTAATGCAACAAAGTATGCAAAATAGAACTTTGCATCATTATTTTTAATCAATTTGAAAAAAAAATAGAAGTTTATGCGGAATTTCCGTCAACTTGTTTTTTAACGAAATTGTTAAAAATAAGAAAACAAATTTTTTTGGTAGACTTCAGTATTACTAAATTAACTATTAGTCAAAATAGTTTCACCGTGTAAGCTCATTGGAATTTTATTTCTGCGTGTTGATTGACGCAGACGACAAAACGATATAGCTCGCATAATTCGGCTTCATTTAAGTTGTAATTACTAATTTTAATACCCGGTAAGATCACTTTTTTATGGTCTCGGAGTAATCTTGAAGTTATGACGATTCTGGAACATACTTTTTTTTGCACAAAAGTTGACTATACGTGCATCAAATTCTCATTTAAAGTGAAAATTCTGGTCCTTTCCCATAAGAGGCCACGTGTATTGCACTATGTTTAATGTCAAATTTCTCAGCAATTCGGTCGGTGACATATGCTCAAACTTTGTAATTACGTTCAGAATTGCTCAACCTATAAACCTAGACACATTTCAAGCGTCAAAGTTTAAATATTTAGTATCAACAGAACCCCCTTAATCACGCATCACAGCATCAGACAATAGTTGTATGTTGTGGCGCGATGTGCTCACACGGTACGTTAGACGTTACTGCGGTATTTCCATTAGTGTCTATGAGCAGAGGAGAGCAAAGCGTATTATACACGAGAAGACGAAGATGAAGAGGACGACGACAACGACGATAAGGTTCTGTCGCTCGACACGTGTGCTGGATTCGCTATCGAGCGGGACCGCGACGTGAGCCGGTGGCTCGAGTGCTCAGCTCTCTTATTAGTTCGCCAATGTCGTCTTCTTTATTTATAACCGAATGCCGTGGTTAAGGTCAAGACGGCCGCCGCCGCCACTAGGTAAGCCGGCGGGCAATGTCTCGCCTCGTTATGTCATTCAGACTCCATCTTTCTTTCTCTATTTTTCTTGGCTTGAATTGATCGCTCATTTTTCATCCCATTTTACTTTTTCGTTAACCCGAATTAGGTACAAGAATCGTTTAGCCCTGTGACGACCCGACACACTTATCATAGTGGCATGGTATTTGACAGTTTCAGTCATATTAAGGATTTCATATAGCAACAAAATATGGCAATGTTGGCGAAATATTTTCGAAACTTTGTTATCAAATGTTATGAAATAGGTTGCAATGACGGTGATTTTCTAACATTATCAACGAATTACATTACGCACACGCATTATAGGAAAATTGACCGACAAAATTAGCCGACAAAATTGACCGACAAAATCGGCCGATAAAATTAGCCGACAAAATTGACCGATAAAATTAGCCGACAAAATTGACCGACGAAATCGGCCGATAAAATTAGCCGACAAAACTGGCCGACAAAATTGACCGATAAAATTAGCAAACAAAAATGACCGACAAAATTGACCGACAGATTTGGCCGACAAAATTGGCCGATAAAATTAGCCGACAAAATTGACCGACAAAATTGGACGATAAAATTAGCCGACAAAATTGACCTACAAAACTGGCCGATAAAATTGACCGACAAAATTGGCCGATAAAATTAGCCAACAAAAATGACCGACAAAATTAGCCGATAAAATTAGCCGACAAAATTGACCGATAAAATTAACCGACAAAATTGACCGACATAATTGGTCGACAAAACTGACCGACGGAATTGACCGACAAAATTCACCGATATAATTGACCAACAATGTTCTGGAGAAAATTGTAAGTTATCGAATTCTAATGACTTAAAAATATTTACAAATTTGTTGATTAGATAGATATTGTGCTTGTGTAAATCTGTAAAATTATTTATCAAGTTGTCTTTGTATCAGTGATCTCGGGAAATGAACATCGATCGTACATAACCATTTGTATATGTGTACCTCACGTGTAGCTTTACAGTCCCGCATAAACGTGATTCTAATGTTAATTTAATTCTAAGCGCCAGTCTGTAAAAGCGGAAGTAGAGACTTCACGTGATCGAACGAACTAAGGACACAACAAGCTCGCGGAGAAATCAAAGACCTCCCTTGCCATATCATATATAGAGTAGCAGTACCGTATATTACAAACGGTATAATCAGAGATGGCCACCTGTAGTTACATTATAATACGCACACAATACGCTTTGTACAACAAATTTTTAATAAATAATTGGAAATTAATTAACCATGAGATAAATAATCAAAAGTTACGATTATCGCTTACTTAAATTAGTATAAGTAAATTAATTTTCCTTTCTCACTGATATGCTACTATAATATAATAATAAATAAATTGATCAAATTTTTTTTTCCACAACATTAAATTTTTTTTTCTTCTTTAAACTTATATTCTCGAGTATATTTATTTTCACGCTTTTAATGCCTTTTACATATCGCAGTCGAAACGAGAAACTATATCTATATCTCACTTAAAATATATCATATTTCCGGGCTTAATTGAACCAATTAAAAAGTACCACAAACACGTAAGACTAAACCGCACGAGATAAAGAATATCCTGTTTAGAGATATGGAGCTGAGGGCGGTCATCAACTATACACGAAGACAGCCAACATTTCGGCTTGATCCTCTTACTGATAATATTGATTACCTCTAATTTTAACTTTATTCTATCGGCACATCCTGTATCTACTTTCTCACAAACTATGTACTATTGCAATATTTGCTTCCGATTTAGCGAGAACTCGAAGAAAACCATCATTAATAGCATCAGTAATGGGAGGAAATATATATATATATAGGAATAGTCATAGGTATATAACATAACCCTCCTGGCCGTTCTAATTTCGTCGATGCGCTCTCCGGGGCAACGCCGAAATCGATCGGACCGAGGTTATACGTGTCCTACCGCCTCACTCTCTTCCTTGCCCCCTCCCCCCCTCCCCCCTCCCACCCTTCCGCGCCTTAACAATTCCGAAGCCCGTTAACCAAACATCCAGACCATGAAAAATTGCCGTATAAAAAATCTGATCGTTTAAATTAATTTCAAATGATCAGTTAGAATTAGTAGTAGATTATTATAGAGATAAAAAAAAATATAAGAATGCAAAATAGAACATTGCATAATAATTATTCTAAAATGTTATTAACAAATTAATGAAAAAAAAATTGTTCAAGAAATTTCCCGAAAACCCACTTTTTTTTTTGCGAAAATGATTCCCTCATTTTTATGAATACGTAGAAATTTCTTCACATTTTTTAATTCACTTTGAATTTTTTTTTCATTTTTATATGGAAAAAATATGTGAAAAGAAAAACACAAAAATTAAAGTGAATTAAAAAATCTGAAAAAATCCTAGCGCTGGAAAATTGGATCGTTTAAATTAATTTCAAATGATCAGTGAGAATTAGTAGTAGATTATTATAGAGATAAAAAAAAAATAAGAATGCAAAATAGAACATTGCATAATAATTATTCTAAAATGTTATTAACAAATTAATGAAAAAAAAATTGTTCAACAAATTTCCCGAAAACCCACTTTTTTTTTTTTGCGAAAATGATTCCTTCATTTTTATGAATACGTAGGAATTTCTTCACATTTTTTAATTCACTTTGAATTTTTTTTTCTTTTTTATATGGAAAAAATATGTGAAAAGAAAAACACAAAAATTAAAGTGAATTAAAAAATCTGAAAAAATCCTAGCTCTGGAAAATCGGATCGTTTAAATTAATTTCAAATGATCAGTGAGAATTAGTAGTAGATTATTATAGAGATAAAAAAAAAATAAGAATGCAAAATAGAACATTGCATAATAATTGTTCTAAAATGTTATTAACAAATAAATGAAAAAAAAATTGATCAACAAATTTCCCGAAAACCCACTTTTTTTTTTTGCGAAAATGATTCCTTAATTTTTATGAATACGTAGGAATTTCTTCACATTTTTTAATTCACTTTGAATTTTTTTTTCTTTTTTATATGGAAAAAATATGTGAAAAGAAAAACAGAAAAATTAAAGTGAATTAAAAAATCTGAAAAAATCCTAGCTCTGGAAAATCGGATCGTTTAAATTAATTTCAAATGATCAGTGAGAATTAGTAGTAGATTATTATAGAGACAAAAAAAAATAAGAATGCAAAATAGAACATTGCATAATAATTATTCTAAAATGTTATTAACAAATTAATGAAAAAAAAATTGTTCAACAAATTTCCCGAAAACCCACTTTTTTTTTTTACGAAAATGATTCCTTCATTTTTATGAATACGTAGGAATTTCTTCACATTTTTTAATTCACTTTGAATTTTTTTTTCTTTTTTATATGGAAAAAATATGTGAAAAGAAAAACACAAAAATTGAAGTGAATTAAAAAATCTGAAAAAATCCTAGCGCTGGAAAATCGGATCGTTTAAATTAATTTCAAATGATCAGTGAGAATTAGTAGTAGATTATTATAGAGATAAAAAAAAAATAAGAATGCAAAATAGAACATTGCATAATAATTATTCTAAAATGTTATTAACAAATAAATGAAAAAAAAATTGATCAACAAATTTCCCGAAAACCCACTTTTTTTTTTTTGCGAAAATGATTCCTTCATTTTTATGAATACGTAGGAATTTCTTCACATTTTTTAATTCACTTTGAATTTTTTTTTCTTTTTTATATGGAAAAAATATGTGAAAAGAAAAACAGAAAAATTAAAGTGAATTAAAAAATCTGAAAAAATCCTAGCGCTGGAAAATTGGATCGTTTAAATTAATTTCAAATGATCAGTTAGAATTAGTAGTAGATTATTATAGAGATAAAAAAAAATATAAGAATGCAAAATAGAACATTGCATAATAATTATTCTAAAATGTTATTAACAAATTAATGAAAAAAAAATTGTTCAACAAATTTCCCGAAAACCCACTTTTTTTTTTACGAAAATGATTCCTTCATTTTTATAAATACGTAGGAATTTCTTCACATTTTTTAATTCACTTTGAATTTTTTTTTCATTTTTATATGGAAAATATATGTGAAAAAAAAAACATAAAATTTAAAGTGAATTAAAAAATCTGAAAAAATCCTAGCGCTGGAAAATTGGATCGTTTAAATTAATTTCAAATGATCAGTTAGAATTAGTAGTAGATTATTATAGAGATTAAAAAAAAAAATAAGAATGCAAAATAGAACATTGCATAATAATTATTCTAAAATGTTATTAACAAATTAATGAAAAAAAAATTGATCAACAAATTTCCCGAAAACCCACTTTTTTTTTTTTGCGAAAATGATTCCTTCATTTTTATGAATACGTAGGAATTTCTTCACATTTTTAAATTCACTTTGAATTTTTTTTTCATTTTTACATGGAAAAAATATGTGAAAAGAAAAACACAAAAATTAAAGTGAATTAAAAAATCTGAAAAAATCCTAGCGCTGGAAAATCGGATCGTTTAAATTAATTTCAAATGATCAGTGAGAATTAGTAGTAGATTATTATAGAGATAAAAAAAAAATAAGAATGCAAAATAGAACATTGCATAATAATTATTCTAAAATGTTATTAACAAATTAATGAAAAAAAAATTGTTCAACAAATTTCCCGAAAACCCACTTTTTTTTTTTACGAAAATGATTCCTTCATTTTTATGAATACGTAGGAATTTCTTCACATTTTTTAATTCACTTTGAATTTTTTTTTCATTTTTATATGGAAAAAATATGTGAAAAGAAAAACACAAATTAAAGTGAATTAAAAAATCTGAAAAAATGCTAGCGCTGGAAAATCGGTTTAAATTAATTTCGAATGGTCAGTGAGACTTGGTAGTAGTTTATTAAAAACGCAGAAAAAATTGCAATTTTTTTAGCGGTTATGATGACCATAAAAAAATGAAAAATGTTTCGTTAAGAAAATTTCTGTTCCTTTGGAAAATAAAAAGAACCCAATTTGTCATGAGAGAAAAATAATAGTACTAGGATTTTTACCGCTTTGCCCTACTTGAAAAGTAGGGCGAAAAAAGAACATTGCATAATAATTATTCTAAAATGTTATTAACAAATTAATGAAAAAAAAATTGTTCAACAAATTTCCCGAAAACCCACTTTTTTTTGCGAAAATGATTCCCTCATTTTTATGAATACATAGGAATTTCTTCACATTTTTTAATTCACTTTGAATTTTTTTTTCTTTTTTATATGGAAAAAATATGTGAAAAAAAACACAAAAATTAAAGTGAATTAAAAAATCTGAAAAAATCCTAGCGCTGGAAAATCGGATCGTTTAAATTAATTTCAAATGATCAGTGAGACTTGGTAGTAGTTTATTAAAAAACGCAGAAAAAATTGCAATTTTTTTAGCGGTTATGATGACCATAAAAAAATGAAAAATGTTTCGTTAAGAAAATTTCTGTTCCTTTGGGAAAAAAAAACGAACACAATTTGTCATGAGAGAAAAATAATAGTACTAGGATTTTTACCGCTTTGCCCTACTTGAAAAGTAGGGCAAAAAAAGAACATTGCATAGTAATTATTCTAAAATGTTATTAACAAATTAATGAAAAAAAAATTGTTCAACAAATTTCCCGAAAACCCACTTTTTTTTTGCGAAAATGATTCCCTCATTTTTATGAATACATAGGAATTTCTTCACATTTTTTAATTCACTTTGATTTTTTTTTTCATTTTTATATGGAAAAAATATGTGAAAAAAAACACAAAAATTAAAGTGAATTTAAAAATCTGAAAAAAATCCTAGCGCTGGAAAATCGGATCGTTTAAATTAATTTCAAATGGTCAGTGAGACTTGGCAGTAGTTTATTAAAACCGCAGAAAAAACTGCAATTTTTTTAGCGGTTATGATGACCATAAAAAATAAATGAAAAATGTTTCGTTAAGAAAATTTCTGTTCCTTTGGAAAATAAAAAGAAGACAATTTGTTATGAGAGAAAAATAATAGTACTAGGATTTTTACCGCTTTGCCCTACTTGAAAAGTGACATGATAAAGAAAACTAGCGCAAACCCTGTATAGCGAATAGAATCAATGAATTGTCGTTGCACTTTGAAATAAGAGTGGTACGAACAGAGCGGGTTAAACTCTTGAAAATTTCCGAGTCTCGCACGATCTTTTATCATTTTTGGCAAGTTTTGCTGTCTCCGCTACCGGCTTCCGGTCGAGACTGTAACATTTCTGCGGCTACGCAATCCCGTTGAGTTATAGATAGAGTCATCGATGCGCGCCGATAGCGCAATGCGCTATGTTTACTATTTGGCCCAGAAATCTCATTAGCAATGCCGTGTTGCTTGCAGACGTCACTAGATCATATATTTTTCAAACGGACGTCAGATTTTTTTTTTCTATTTTTATCGGGTACAATATTTTTTCTAGGAGAACGGCGCAATATTTTTTTCAATCTTTTTTTGTTAACCCTTAGACTGCACACCTCTGCAGCGAATCGTTAATTGCATACGGGGTCAACTTGGCCCGATGCTATTTTCGGTCTCGAATATCTCGCGAACTATGCACTTTTCAAAAAAAAAGTTTAGACACTTTTTGCAGTAAGTCGATCAAACTTTAAGCCCTTGGAGGTGGATTTCCAAAAAAAACCGTTTCTACCTATTCAAAAACTCGCTGAAAGTTGACGTTAGGTTAAAAAAATACTTTTTTTCTTTACAAAATCGTAAAAATGTCAATTTTAAGTTTTGAGGAAAATCCTTTTAGGGTTTTATAGATAAGGGTTCGCACTTTAAGGGAAAAATAGTCCGCATTGCCGCCGCTCCAAAAAGTATATTTATTTTGGGGTATGAAGTCGGTCATTTTTCAGGCTTCAAGAAAAAGTGAAAATAAGAGATTGCAACAAATGATTCATATATAAACATACAAAATCGTTTTTATATTTATATTTCCGAGTAAATAATATGAATCTTGAGGGAAAAAAAGTGTCGGCGATAATTATTTAATCGGTATGACCGCAATCAGTGCACAAATATGCCCGACGATCGTCGCACATTGGACGATGGAATGAAGGACACTTCGCTTTTGTTTTGTGGTCCTTCCTGCGATCGCAGAGTCCACTACGAACTCTGTTCTCGAAGGTAGGCCGATTCATCTCCGGTAACTCTTCGTCTACACACGGAAAAAAAGGCTTGGTTGGAACAACGAAGTGCCTTGGTTATATATGCGCCAGATAATTAATTGGTTAGACCAACCAACTTATTTGTTAGGCTACCAATTTCTTGGTTGGACTAACCAAGTCACTTGGTAAGCTAACCAAGTCACTTGGTAAGCTAACCAAGTCACTTGGTAAGCTAACCAAGTCACTTGGTAAGCTAACCAAGTCACTTGGTAAGCTAACCAAGTCACTTGGTAAGCTAACCAAGTCACTTGGTAAGCTAACCAAGCCACTTGGTAAGCTAACCAAGTCACTTGGTAAGCTAACCAAGTCACTTGGTAAGCTAACCAAGTCACTTGGTAAGCTAACCAAGTCACTTGGTAAGCTAACCAAGTCACTTGGTAAGCTAACCAAGTCACTTGGTAAGCTAACCAAGTCACTTGGTAAGCTAACCAAGTCACTTGGTAAGCTAACCAAGCCACTTGGTAAGCTAACCAAGTCACTTGGTAAGCTAACCAAGTCACTTGGTAAGCTAACCAAGTCACTTGGTAAGCTAACCAAGTGACTTGGTAAGCCAACCAAGTGACTTAGTTAGACCAACCAAGTGACTTGGTTAGACCAACCAAGTGACTTGGTTTGACCAACCAAGTGACTTGGTTTGACCAACCAAGTGACTTGGTTAGACCAACCAAGGCACTTGGTTGGTCCAACCAAGCCTTTTTTCCGTGCAGGCAATATCGACTCGATACTTTTTCGGGCAAGGGACCGACTCTACACCTCCCAACTCTGCACAAAGACAAGTCGACACGAACACGGAAAAAAAGGCTTGGTTATATATGCGCCGGACAATTAATTAGTTAGACCAACCACGTTATTTGTTAGGCTACCAATTTCTTGGTTGGACTAACACCAAGTCACTTGGTAAGCTAACCAAGTGACTTGGTTAGACCAAAAATCCGAGTTTTTCATTTCACGCCCGCAAGTTGTAAAATCGATTTTTACGCACAGTGTTGAAAAAAGTAGCACTTTACACCCGGAATATCGAGGTGTAAAATTGAATTTTACGCACACTATTGCAAAAAAGCTATTCAAGCGAGAATAAAATTTTGGGGTCTGAATGACCCCACAGTAAGGGTTAATATCTCAAAAATAGTTTGTCAATACAATTAAAATTTTCAACGCAGAAATAAAATGAAAAATGAGCAAGGTTCTATTTTGTTCTATTTTATTATAATCTTTAAATACTATTAACGATTATTTCATATTTTTGAACCAAGAAAACGTTGAAGGTATAGATTAAATTTTAGCGGTCTTTATCATTAAAATTGCTTTATCAAAGAACGCTTAGAGGTTAGACAGACGTGCGGATGATAGAAGCGTACACGTGCGGTTTATCCCACAGCACCAAAACCCGCATACGCGTGCACCTGACGCCGTCTCTCCTATATCGTAACTAACACTTGGCTGTCTTAGCGATACAGCTAACGCTTTGCTCCCCTGATGTGCTGCTCACTATTCCCTGGCACGATGTACGAACGAACGGCTTAATTGAACGAGCAATGATGAGGGACCGAGGGGCAAACGTGGGGAGTCTTGAAGATGAGAGTTTCCGTCGCTCGATAAATTCGTTTCCGGTTCCAAGGCGAATATGAGAGAGCCGAGACTCACCTCCCCAATTATCACTCAACCCTTTCAGTTTCCCTACTTTGGCTTCCCAGCTTTTTCCATACACTTGAAGACCTAATATCTATACAATATTAAGGTGCTTCTTATTTGAAGTTCTGACCATTTTTTTCCACTCTGCCAAATCGTTATATTTTCAAAATATATTTTACGAAATATTTTTATTCTTTTTTTAAATATATTTTTGAAATAATTTACATTCCTTTTTCAAATATATTTTTGAAAAAATTTAAATTCTTCGTTTAAATACTTTTTTGAAAAAATTTTAATTTTTTTTTTAAATATATTTTTGAAAAAATTTAAATTCTATTTTTGAATATATTTTAAAAAAATGTAAATTCTTTGTTCAAATATATTTTTGAAAAAATTTAAATTCTTTGTTTAAATACTTTTTTGAAAAAATTTAAATTCTTTTTTTAAATACTTTTTTGAAAAAATTTAAATTCTTTTTTTAAATACATTTTTGAAAAAATGTAAATTCTTTTTTCAAATATATTTTTGAAAAAATTTAAATTCTTTGTTTAAATACTTTTTTGAAAAAATTTAAATTCTTTTTTTGATTATATTTTTGAAAAAATGTAAATTCTTTTTTCAAATATATTTTTGAAAAAATTTAAATTCTTTGTTTAAATACTTTTTTGAAAAAATTTAAATTCTTTTTTGGTTATATTTTTGAAGAAGTATAAATTCTATTTCTAAATATATTTTTCCAAAAATTAAAAAATAAATTTAAAATCCAACCAGAATTTTTTTTTTACAAACTTTTCGTCTCCATGGAAAAAAAGCTTAATGCGGTAGCAAAATTAAGAAAAGAAATCAATAAAATTTTAGTCTGACATGGATAATGCCGATCGTAAGACGTTCACTAACCTGGTCATGAAATTACGTTTTAGCGTATATGTATCTCAACAACCACTTCGTAGTTGACCTGGAACTGGAGAACCGCGATGTCGAAGACCCAGATACTGCGAACCGTGTCAACATTTCAGGTAGGCCTTTATACTCGTATGACAGCTGACCTAAATGGCAAACATTTTCTTCATCTCAAAAACTCAGAATTTTAGGAAATTAAAAAAAATCCATTTGTAATGAAATTTATATTAAGATTAAAATTAAGGTAGAACGTACGTCCGAAAATTGCACCCTTAAGATTGAACTTACATCTAAAATTATAATGTAGTCGACTTTTCCTAAAAAAATCCAGAAAGAGCCAGGTTTATTAAAAATTTCATGTGGCTGTATTTTTTTTCCTTTCCTACTGATAAATTTTTATTAAATCTATCCTTTGAAGAATAGAGTGAAAGATTTTTCTGTCAATGTGAAAACCAGTTGGGTCAAATTTTTTTGAGGTACCTGATTACGAATCTGATCTTCAAAATCCAAAATTCAAAATGGCGGATCCAAGATGGGGGTCAAAAATGCAAACAGTAGCTGGATTTGGAGAAAACTCAATACTCGGAGATTTTTTAGATTCATGATTATGAATCTGAACTAGAAAATCCAAAATTCAAAATGGCGGTTCCAAGATGGCCGACAAAAACGCAAAACGTAACTGTATTTGGATGAAACTCGGTACTTGGAGGTTTTTTATTGCTGATTATGAATCTCAAACCCAAAATAAAAAATTCAAAATGGCGGATCCAAGATGGCCGACAAAAACGCAAAACGTAACTGTATTTGGATGAAACTCGGTACTCGGAGGTTTTTGAGATCAATGATTATGAATCTCAAATCCAAAATAAAAAATTCAAAATGGCGGTTCCAAGATGGCCGACAAAAACGCAAAACGCAACTGTAATCGGATGAAACTCGGTACTCGGAGGTTTTTTTAATCGCTGATTATGAATCTCAAACCCAAAATAAAAAATTCAAAATGGCGGATCCAAGATGGCCGACAAAAACGCAAAAAATAACTGGATTTGGATGAAACTCGGTACTCGCAGGATTTCTAAATCGCTGATTATGAATCTCAAACCCAAAATAAAAAATTCAAAATGGCGGATCCAAGATGGCCGACAAAAATGCAAAACGTAACTGTATTTGGATGAAACTCAGTACTCGGAGGTTTTTTTATCGCTGATTATGAATCTAAACTCCAAAATCAACAATTAAAAATGGCGGATCCAAGATGGCCGACAAAAATGCAAAACGTAACTGAATTTGGATGAAACTCGGTACTCGCATGGTTTCTAAATCGCTGATTATGAATCTGAAGTCCAAAATCGAAAAATAAAAAATGGCAGATCCAAGATGGCCGACAAAACGCAAAGCGTAACTGGACTTAAGAAGAAACAGCTGTACATTTTTTATTAACTTTTTAACAAATAAATAAATATTTCTATAATGAAAAAAAAAACCAACCCTTTCACATCTACCCTACATTTATTACATTGAAAAGCCACTTCGACTGATAGAAATTCTCCGACAGGATGTGAGGTACCTTTCCACACGTTGACACGTTTATGAAAAGGTGTCTATGCGATGATGGGATACACTATGTATCTAGGTACCTCGACAAACCCCGCTCGGCCTCTCCTCTCTCTCAGTGAATGCTGGAAGCACTGTAGCAGTAGTGCCAGTAGCTAGAGAGGCAAAGCCTCGTCAAGCCAGCGAAGTGAATACACTCTATCGTCATTTCTAATTTTAGCACAAAGGGTGTGGTACTCCATCTCTCTTTCTCTCTTGTGTGCGCTCGAAGGGATACCCAGTGGCGTTAACGCTAGAGCAGCAGCATGAGCCTGTCCGTCGGTCCGTCTGTCTGTCGGTCGGTCCGTCCACCCGTACAGCGGTTGGTCCAGCGAGGTGGACGCTTTTTTTTCGGTTTTACATCAGCAGTTTCCCATCATCTAGTGTCAGGTCGTCGTTTCTCTTGGTACACGAGTACGCGGCTATAGAAAAATTCGATAAATTCATCATTCGAATATTCTATAAACAATAGAATATTTGGATAATTGAGCTGATTGGTTCGTTACTGTAAATTAAAACATTGACAGAAAAAATAACCCCCGGAAAAAATACCCTCTGGAAAAATTACCACCCGAAAAAAATAATCTTCCGGAAAAAATAATCCCCCTGGTAAAAATAATCCCCCGGAAAAAAAAATCCCCGGAAAAAATAACCCCCCGGAAAAAGTTACCCCCCGGAAAAAATTATCCCCCGGAAAAAATTATCCCCTGGAAAAAATACGCCCCGGAAAAAAAATCTCCCGGAAAAAATAACCCCCCGGAAAAAATAATCCCCCGGAAAAAATACCCCCTGAAAAAAATAAACCACCGGTAAAAATACCCCCCCGGAAAAAAAAATCCCCCGGAAAAAATACTCCCTGAAAAAAATAAACCACCGGTAAAAATACCCCCCGGAAAAAAAAATCCAGCGAAAAAATAAATATTCCATCAACGATGGAATATTTAAATAATAGAATTGATCGGTTCGTTGCTCTAAATTAGAGTTGTCCTTGTGGCATTTAAGTCGCAGGTGTGAAAATATCACCGGTGGCTGGAGGTGTTCGATTTAAAGTGGACCGTGCTCTTCTATGCTTAAGGGTGCAACGTCACTCTGAATAAAATGATTTACTTGAAATTCATCAGTTAAAAAAAAATACAGCCAACTGAAAATAATTTACAAATTTACGAACGCAATATAAAATCATTTTAATCGCATGAATAAAATTTCGAAAATGGATTACAGGGACTATTATAACTTATCGGCAAAGTGAATGTCAATAGAAACGATAATGCACTTAAAACACAATATATTTTTTTTCAACTCTGACACAGAGACACAATCAGGTCATCCTGCTCATCCTGTCGATCGATCATGTTCAACTCGCGATTTTCCATATGCTGCGGTGGCAACTTATGTCGTCGCATAACCTCGATAAAATTATCTTATCACTCAAACACATTCGCAGCCGCGTGGAGATTCTCGAAAAAGCCGGTATGCACCGATTATTCTTATCAGGATTAAGCCTTCAGTAAAGGACCATGTTGATAGTGAAATTATATTTCTCAGGCATTTTGCAGGATATCCGTTGCAAACGTGATTGATGATCCCGATACTTAAGGTCGTTGAAGAGCTTAGTAAATTTGGTTGTCTGAAAGTAATTTTGGTTGTCTGAAAGTAATTTTGGTTGTCTGAAAGTAATTTTGGTTGTCTGAAAGTAATTTTGGTTGTCTGAAAGTAATTTTGGTTGTCTGAAAGTAATTTTGGTTGTCTGAAAGTAATTTTGGTTGTCTGAAAGTAATTTTGGTTGTCTGAAAGTAATTTTGGTTGTCTGAAAGTAATTTTGGTTGTCTGAAAGTAATTTTGGTTGTCTGAAAGTAATTTTGGTTGCCTCAAAGTAAATTTCGTTGCCTCAAAGTAATTTCGGTCGCCTCAAAGAAATTTGGTCGTCTCAAAGTAAATTAAGTTGCCTGAAAGTTGGTTTGTTTGTCTCAAAATAAAATTGGTTGCTTCAAAATAATTTTGGTTGCCTCAAAGTAATTTTGGTTGCCTTAAAGTAATTTTGGTTTCCTCAAAGTAATTTTGGTTCCCTCAAAGTAATTTTGGTTGCCTCAAAGTAAATTTGGTTGCCTTAAAGTAATTTTGGTTTCCTCAAAGTAATTTTGGTTGCCTTAAAGTAATTTGGTTGCCTCAGAGTAATTTTGGTTGCCTCAAAGTAATTTTGGTTGCCTCAAAGTAAATTTGGTTACAAAGTAAATTTGGTTGCCTCAAAGTAAATTAAGTGGCCTGAAAGTTGATTTGTTTGCTTCAAAGTATTTTTGGTTGCCTCAAAGTAATTTTGGTTGCCTCAAAGTAAATTAAGTTGCCTTAAAGTTGACTCGGTTGCTTCAAACTTAATTTGGTTGCCTCAAAGTATTTTTTGTTGTCTCAAAGTTGATTTGGTTGCCTCAAAGGAAATTCGGTTACCTCAAAGTAAATTATGTTCGCTCAAAGTAAATTCGGTAGCGTTAAATTAAATTTGGTTGCCTTAAATTAAATTAGCTTGACTCAAATAAAATTCTTTCTCGTAGAATTACTTTGGAAAAAAAAATGCCGAGGTTATGTGGAAATCTCTTATGCACAGTTTTTATCATCATGATAGCTTTAGCTTATTTTTTTTTCTCTCCATAGTCGGCGAACAAGGGGATCGGCTAATCGGGATACAGCAGCATGACAGTAGATAGAACGGGCTCCTCGTGAGCGAGGTTTTGACGGTATTGATTTTCCACGCTCGGGATACACCACCACATAACACCATCTGCGATTCAAACGCCTGTCCAAGACACATTTACCTTGTTGTTGTTATTGTTATTGTTTTTGTTGCCACAATATACACATATATGCATATATATATATATATATATATATATATATATATATATATATATATATATATATATATTAGATGTCAGAAGGATAGAGCAAGAGGAAAAGCTATATGAAGTTTACCTATGAACGGTCAAAGTATAGGCAATTTTCGTTGTTATTGTGATCAACAACCTGGAAATATTCACAGCCAAATCGATTGAGCCGACGATGTGATAGACTCGACTCACTCGCTTGGTCTTTATGCGATACATAGACCATAAATGTGCGACAGATAAAAAAGTTCTCGGACGTTGAACACATGCTGTTACTTCACCAACAGAATCCAAAGCTTAGATTGTTGATGATAAAGCCACGAAAAGGGACATTAAGGACGTAGAGCCAGATTTGTACAAAAAATTCATGTTGTATTTTTTTTCCATTTCTACTGATAAATTTCAATTAAATATATCCTTTGAAGAATCGAGCAAAAAATTTTTCTGTGCATTTGAAAACCAATCAGGTCAAGTTTTTTAAGGTCTCTAACGACGAAACTGGTTTTCAAAATCCAAAATTCAAAATGGCGAATCCAAGATGGCCGACAAAAATGCAAAGTAACGGGATTTGGATAAAACTCGGTACTCGGAGGTTTTTGACATCTGTGATTATGAATCTGAACTCCAAAATAAAAAATTCAAAATGGCGGATCCAAGATGGCCGACAAAAATGCAAAGTAACGGGATTTGGATAAAACTCGGTACTCGGAGGTTTTTGACAGCTGTGATTATGAATCTGAACTCCAAAATCCAAAATTCAAAATGGCGCATCCAATATGGCCGACAAAAATGCAAAGTAACGGGATTTGGATGAAACTCGGTACTCGGAGGTTTTTGACAGCTGTGATTATGAATCTGAACTCCAAAACCAAAAATTCAAAATGGCGGATCCAAGATGGCCGTCAAAAATGCAAAAAGTAACGGGATTTGAATGAAACTTCGTACTCGGAGGTTTTTGAGATCGCTGATTATGAATCTGAACTCCAAAATTAGAAATTCAAAATGGTGGATTATAAAGAAAATTTCTTTATAATTAAATTCCAAGGAAATGAAAAATTTTGAAAAAATTCTGAATCACATTTAGGGCGTCCTAAACGAGTACTTAAATAATCGTTTCGATGTTATTCGAAGTTTAGTCAAAAATTATTTTTTTCTTAAAAGAACCAATTTTGGCGATTTTTTTATTTGTACTACTTTTTTTTCACATTTGTTCTCGTCCTATGATCACTATAAAAATAAAATCTTAGGATTAAATTTTTTTTGTTTGTCTAAAAAATTGAAAAATAAGCAAATATTAAATTTAATTAAATCAAAATCAGATACCCAATTTCCCAGGGGAAGCAAAATGTTAATGTCTCGTGGTATTAGTCATATACCATCCTTAGTGCTGTATCCCTAAATTACTATCTTGTAAAGTTTAGTATATCGGAACATCTATAATCATCCTGGCTAAGTACGATATAGATAGCACAGGGACATCCCGTTACTATATTAGTAGTTGTTTGCATACTCTGTGCACTGAGATGAGAATCCCCACTAGATGACTATAGCGTCTCACACGTTGTACACACTATACGCTATATTAATTCCCTTCCCCGCTTCTGTCACATTATCGGCCGTAATCGATAGTCAACCCGACCCTCAACCATATTCCCCTCTGACGACTCATAACCAGCCCCTGGTACATTTCCAGAGGGCTTTCTGCAATCCCGCCAAGCTAAGCAATAGCTACGAAGGAAAAGATTACCATAACTGAAGATACCCAATTTTCAAATTTTATCATTTTTATTTAAATTGAAAGTAAAATAACAGAAATATCACAATTTTAAATTTTCATTTTTGCACTATGAATCACGAATCATAATTTATTATTTAAAAAAAAATATATATATATAAATAAATATATTTAAAATATATAAATAAATATATATACTAATATATATATATATTTTAATTATATATTTATTTATATATATTTAATTATATTTTAAATATATATTTAAATAATATATTTTAAATATATTTATTTATATATATATATATTTTTTTAAATAAAAAATTATGATTCGTGATTCATAGTGCAAAAATGAAAATTTAAAATTGTGATATTTTTGTTATTTTACTTTCAATTTAAATAAAAATGATAAAATTTGAAAATATATATATATATATATACTTTATAATTATTTTTTGGTAAAAAATTATATTTTGCATTATGAATCATAAATCATAATTATTTATGAAAAAAAATTATATATATATTTTTTTTTTTCATAAGAAATTATAATTCGTGATTCATAATGCAAAATATAATTTTTATAAAAAATGGAAAACATTCATAATTTTTCATTAAATTTTTTTTTTTTAATATATATATATTTATATATAGCGATAATTGAAACACACTTTTGCTCGAACTGATATACTACTAAAATGTAATTTGCATTATGCTTATCAATGATGAAAATAATTTTTTAATAAAAAAAAAAAAAATAAACATAATAAAATTTTGTTCGCGCTAATTTACGACTAGAATTTGGTTTGCCGTCAAACGCCTCTGCCATCCCTTTTGGTGGCCATCTCGTAGAACGACGAGAGATGACGCGGTGTCGGGTCGCGTGTCTTTATTTAGTTATCGAAACGTCCAGAGACCCAGTTTGCGAAGTTATCGAAACTCGGGCAGTATGTGTGAGCGGCCGCGTGGCCTCGACGTAACTCCCTTGCTGCTTTTGCTTGCTTACTTGCTGCTACTGATGCTGCTACTGCTTCTGCTGCTGCTGCTGTCGACGAGAGCGAAGTAGTACCTACATAAATAGAACGGGACGGCTGTCGCCGTGGCCCGCGGGGCTAGCGCTGAGTAGTAGTAACAGCCGCACAGGACAGACGGACATCGCGAGGGTTGCAGAGATGAAAAAAAAAAACAAGCGAGACATTCGTGTTCCAATCGCAAAATTTTCAAAACTGTACATAATTCGCAAAAAAAAAAATCTCTAAATCCATCACATTAAAAAAAAACAAAAAAATTGCAATTTCATCTTCAAACATATGAAAAAATATTTTCACCAAATATTACAAATCAATCGTATGAAAAAAAATGTTTGCTTAAAATCCAATCCTCAATTTTTTCTTTTTTTTTAAACAGCATCCTCAAAAAAAAAATATAAAAAAATTGCAATTTCATCTTCAATCATATGAAAAAATATTTTCACCAAAAATTACAAATCAATCGTATGAAAAAAAATATTTGCTGAAAATCCAATCCTCAATTTTTTCTTTTTTTTTAAACAGCATGCTCAAAAAAAAAAATACAAAAAAATTGCAATTTCATCTTCAATCATACGAAAAAATATTTTCACAAAAAATTACAAATCAATCGTATGAAAAAAATGTTTGCTGAAAATCCAATCCTCAATTTTTTCTTTTTATTTTAAACATAGCATCCTCAAAAAAATTTAAAAAATTGCAATTTCATCTTCAATCATACGAAAAAATATTTTCACCAAAAATTACAAATCAGTCGTATGAAAAAAAATGTTTGCTGAAAATCCAATCCTCAATTTTTTCTTTTTTTTTTAAATAGCATCCTCAAAAAAAATTGCAATTTCATCTTCAATCATACGAAAAAATATATTAACAAAAAATTACAAATCAATCGTATGAAAAAAAAATGTTTGCTGAAAATCCTCAATTTTTTTTTTTTTTTAAACATAGCATCCTCTTTAAAAAAGCAAAGTCACGAAATCTGCTGTGAGATGTCGCTATATGTGTATAGAAATTTGACTAATAAATAGAGTGTAGAAAGCAACGAGGGTTTTACAGCTCCCGGCAAAGGTAGATACCGAAAGTAGAAGCGTCCCCCCCCCCCTCCCCGCTTTTGGTTCTCCACTCCTCTCCTATTCTCCTCTTAGCACACTTAATAAATACGTTTATCGCCTCGGTGCCTCGCGTCCATCGGCTGAGTGGGTCCAGTGACGTCACTGGCGCTCCTTTAACGTCATATAGATGTATATAGCGATAAAACAAAACAGAGACAGCGAAAGAGGTGCTTTCCAAGTGCCTTATAGTGTGTATGCATGTATTTATATATGTACAAGTTTTCGTCCAATTCTGTGTGCCGTGTTTGTGTAGGCACAGGTATATAGCGATAAAAGAAAACAGAGACAGCGAAAACGGTGCTTTCCAAGTGCCTTCTAGTGTGTATGCATGTTTTTATATATGTACAAGTTTTCGTCCAATTCTGTGTGTGCAAAGTGTGTGTAAAGTGTGTGTGCCATGTTTGTGTCGTGTATATCGCTGTGGTTCTCACTTGCCTGTGTTGGCTTTTCGCTATATATATACACAGTGAAACTATTGACAACTTCGACAGAGGCTCCGAGTCGTTATCCACCCACGCTTAAGGTGACAATGCTTTTCCATCTAGCTTCGAGAGAAACAACACTTTTTGCCAGAGGAAACGCTAACACCGACAGCGAAAATACCAAACCAACAGAGGCACATTATATCTATATACACATTTTTCTCCCACGGTTTAGCATGAAAAACTATATCTTTGTATTTTCTCTTGAATTTAAAAAAACGTCCGCAAAGTCGAACCTTTACAAATTGCCTCTGAAGTATTTTGCACCGTTCACAGAATCACGTCTATGAGAAAATATGTCCCAATAGATTGTTATAAAGGGTGCCAAATAATTGATAACCAAAGTTTTACTTCGCAGTCTTATTTATACTGATATTCGAAAAAAAGTAATTTAAAAAAAATTGATACCATTCTTTGTTTAATTTTATACGCAAACGAGAGGTTAAAAAAAATGGGAACCCCCTAATATTCAGTGCAGTTTGTTAGTATATTTGGTGCTAAATGGAAACTCGTGCTAGTTAATAGAATTATTTGTTTGTATTTATTTCTGTCCGTACGGAAAGCTGCAGGGATTCGACGAGATTATCCCTGATTCTAGACCGAGGCGTAGTAGTAAACTTTGCGATCATGCAGTGATGTAGCGATACGAATTATCCAGTGTGCAGTTCTGTAAAAGCTCTTTCCTCGCGGGATTTGAAGCGCGGGATGTAACTGGTTTATTCCACGCAAACCTAGAAGTGCAAGGTCGAGTCGTAGCCGCTGACCGGCTGTACCCAACGACTCCGCAATGTCTCAACGTAACAAGTGCGTAGAAGTACAAATATGGTTTCGTACTTCCACTTACTGGAAGTTTCGTGCTCTTTTGCTTCCTCATAGAGAAAACTTTGTTTTCATGAAATTTTTTTTTTTCGAGATTTTCATGTCAGAACACTCAAAATGATCTGACACGTTCGAAAAGTGGTTTAGAAAATTTTTTCGGATGTATTTGTGTGTGTGAGTGATGAAAGGACAAAATTTCATATAACTGTAACTTTTAAACTATTCGACCGAATCAGCTCAAATTTGAACAACATGTACAGTACTGGCTAATCTTCAATTGGTATAATTTTTTATAAAAATCGCTTAACGCATTTCATTTTTATAAGAATTTTGAAATTTTGAAAAAATAAATAAAACCTGTAGATCGAACGAATTTTTAGCTATCGGGCTGAAACTTTGTATTAAAATTAAACAAAGTGATACGGTCTTTGGTATTGAATTTGGGCCAAATCGGTAAAGCGGTTCGGTTTTTATGAAATTTTGAATTTTTCGAAAAAATTTCGTTTTGCTTTAATTCAGGTAAAATTTTGACAAATCGACTGAAATTTTCTAAACTGGAAAAATAACGTTCAGCCCTGTTACGTACCAAATTTGTTGATGATCGGTAAAACAGTTCGGATTTTACGTGATTTTGAATTTTTTCTTATTCAAGGTGATGTATTTTTTGAATATGAATGTTTTGACTTTTCGTTTTTCTTTTTCTTGCCGACAATTTGTTGCCAAATTTTATTTCTTTATGACTCAAATTTCTATAAATTTGTTTCCCATTTAAAATATATGGATATTTCCAGTGTTCGCCGTAAATATTTTATTATGGGACTAATTCATGTTCGAAAAATCTGAAAAATTTCGTATAAATTATCTCATTCGAGTATAATCTAATATTTTTTTAAAACCTAACTTTGTTCAAGAGAATTGAAAAAAAAAAATTATTTTAATGTTTCGGTCGTTCTTTGCTTCTAGAATTTGGTGAATTGTGTGTGTAGGATATTTGATATGTGATCTCATACATAATTCGTTGATGTTTTCTAATTATTTGGAGCCAAAGTGAGCGGAGAGATGCTGAAAAAATAAAATAAAATTATATTAAAAATGGTAAATTTACGAAATCTTAGGTTTAGTGAATCCAAACTTGGATAATATAGTTGGACATTCATGAAACTTGTAATTTTGGAAAGTACGTTAGCTCCGCTAACTTTTGATCACGGATTTGCCCCGATCGGTGGGGTTCTTCGGCTCAAGAACCTTCCTGTATAATAGAGGTCGAAGGGACAACCAAAATAGGGTGAGTGCGAGAAAATCTTCTTAACCCATAAGACCACGACCTTGCTGAGAGGTCCCGGATGACCCAAGTGGTCACCTCTACCATTGCAGTTACGAGCAAGTCACGCCAACGGAAGTGACATCGACATTGACGACGAATTTGGATGATCGATAACACGAAGGCGGCTTGTTAAGATTCCCCTCAGGAATAATCCCCGAATCGAACCCTCGAAATGATTCTGACAAGCCTCAGACACCTCGGAAACCGAACCGTTTGTCGCTCCGTTATGCTTTCGCCGTCAATCATTTCTATTATTGGGATAATTTGAAGGGTTGAAAATAGGATAAAAGAAAAATCTCTTTTTGCCACATAGCAAACACGTGTCCGGACACTATTTATTTTACCTCGAACAAATCGCTATGTATATAATTCTAGTGAATTTTTTGTCGAGACAAAAAAAATTCCACAGGAAAACCTTAAGAATCTGAAGAAATAGCAGGTTTTCTGTGATTTACACTTGGAATTTTTGGGTTAAAGATAAAAATATTGACGAATTCGGAATCTACGGTAAATTTCCGATTAGATAGCCTTTTTAAATTTTTTAAAAAGTGAATTTTAGTTTTCTAAGTTTGGACCCCCTGCCAAGTCAGGGTTACCAATATTCGATATTTTCAACTGGCCATAACTTTTTTTTGGCATTACGGATTTTAAATTTTCTTTTTTCTTTCGAAAGAGCTGAACAGAACGAAGAAAATGGCGGCAATATCATCACAATCCCTTTATTTTTTGGGACATGCCGCCGTTTTGAACCATGCCCAAAAATATCGGAAAGAGGCAAAATGTATTTTTTCTTATATTTCTGTTATAATCAAGATTTTCATATGAATTCTTCGGTATTTGTAATGGAAATTTTCTATGCGATAAGACCAAAAAATTTGGATTTTTGAAAATACTGTTTTTTTTTTGGTGATACTATTTTTGGAAAAAATTCTATAGGATGTTTTATTTGCTGTAAATGGTCGATTGCACCTTCCGGAAATGTTGTGCTAATTCTCGTAGGAGTTTGGCTCGTTAAAATCTGCATTTAACAATATCATTTGGCTCGACCCACTTCGCTATGGTGTCCCGCGGCTCTGGGAATACGAGGCAGACAGCGAGGAGCTGAGTAGAGCGAACTCGAGGTAGGTACAGCAGCTCGTTCCTTCGCTTTGCAAGTGCATAGTGACTACTCGAGCTCAACTCCTACCTAAGCTAATTCTTCAATTAAGCCACTTCCTCCGGCGAGGCCCGTATGAAGGCCAATAATTGCATCGCTCGCAGCTCACAAACTGATTTCTGCAATATCGTGATGACTTACCTGCAGACCTAGTATAAAGGTGGTAGTATACTACTAGTATACTTGTTTGGTACTATCTGATAATTCAATAATCTTACTACAATACTGAACGCACAAGTAGTGAGTATTCACTAATATTTTATGTTAAACATTCCAAGATAAAAAAATTATAAAATGTCTGACTAAGAATGTGATTTTTTAAATTCCATATTCCCTTTTAATGTGATCCATAAATGGAAAAAATTATTTTGTATATGTTGTATAACTATCGATATTTTTTTAACGAATGAACATTTTTGTCATTTTGATCACTTTTGCTTCCTCATAGAGAAAAATTAAAATGAATTAGGAAGCGATGTGCAAAGTTCTACTTTGAAATTTTTTTTTTCTTTCTCACATTCGGACATTTTGTATTTCGATCTTAATTTTATGTAAACTAGAAAAATTAGCAGAGTGGGCAAAAAATATTTGGGGGGTAAAAAATATATTTTTTTCTTTCGAAATTAAAAATGAGATATTTAAAAATTTAAAGACACTAAAATGGAGTTTTTTGTTTCTGTTCTATTGGAATGAAAATAATGTCTTTGATACGAGGAAATAAGTGCCGCAGCAAAAGGGTCATAAAGTTGAATATTCACAATAGATGGCAATGGCCCATGAGAAGTTCTGTGCCATCACAGCGACAAAGGATGAAAAAACAAAAGAGACGAAGGAGAATGAAGAAGACGATGAAGGAAAGTGTTTGCCTGTAGTCTGCGGTGAAAGAAATGCGGATTATTCTAAGGTAGAGAGGACAAGAGGCGTTGTGTCAACGCCACCGAAAGAGCTTGTTGTACGTCGCCTTTCGAAAAGAGCTTTTCATTAACTTCAAAGAATATACGTGTTGTAAGAAATATTTTTTTTATTTTTATTCTCGCTTGCTCCATTTTCTTCATCATTTTCGAAAAAAATACTAATCTTCTTCTCCTCTACATATTTAAAAATCAACATCTGCCTCTTTGTATTAAAAAAAAAAGTCGAATTTTTTTTTCTTAATAAATCCTTAAAGAAATATTTTTTATGAAAAACAGTAGAAAAGAAAATTAGTTGTATTTTAATTTTTTTTAATTTGATAAAAGTGGTGTTTGGATTAAAATAATTAAATTAATTAAAAAAAATAAAAGATAAAAAAAGATTTTATTCTCGCTTGCTCCATTTTCGAAAAAATACTAATTTTCTTCTCGTCTACATATTTAAAATTCAACGTCTGCCTCTTTGTATTAAAAAAAAAGTCGAATTTTTTTTTCTTAATAAATCCTTAAAGAAATATTTTTTAAATGAAAAAAAGTAGAAAAGAAAATTAGTTGTATTTTAATTTTTTTTATTAAATAAAAGTGGTGTTTGGATTAAAATAATAAAATTAATTTAAAAAAATAAAAGATAAAAAAAAATATTTTATTCTCGCTTGCTCCATTTTCTTCTTCATTTTCGAAAAAATACGAATCTTCTTCTCGTCTACATATTTAAAATTCAACGTCTGCCTCTTTGTATTAAAAAAAAACGTCGATTTTTTTTCTTAATAAATCCTTTAAGAAATATTTTTTTAATGAAAAACAGTAGAAAAAAATTGGTTGTATTTTTATTTCAATTTTTTTTTATTAAATAAAAGTGGTTTTTGGATAAAAATAATAAGATTAATAAAACCAATTTTAAAAAATACGGATTTTTTTTGTATTCAGTATTGAATCGGGTTAAATATTTTATAGGGGAATCAGGGGTTGGAAAAATTTAAGTTGAGGTACGAGGGACGTAAAGACGATGAGACGTGACTTCCGGCCAGCTTAAGATTTCTTTTTTTTTTCAGAACTCGACCCCAGGGAATAGTTGAAAGCACTGCTACTGTATTTTCCTGGTATAGCAGGTGAAATTTTGCTGATCTTCATGACGACGAGAGCTTAGGGTGTGAGAGATAGCGAAGGGCGAAGGGCAGCCCTCCGAGAATGGGAAATTCTTTCTTACCCTCCGCTCGTTGTGCTTTATCGTCGCGTGACGTCAAAGGCGAACCCGAGGCGTAGAATTCGGTCGGGTTCACGTGCCAATGCGCAATTCGGCGTGTCGTATTGGGAATCAACACAGAGAACAAAAAAAAATGGCGTCTTTACACTTAACAACGAAAATTTTAAAATTAAGCAAATTATTATTATTATTTTTTAGTGTCACGTAAAATTTCATAAGGAGTTTGTTGTTAATTGATTTTTTTATTCGGAACAGTGTAAATTAAAAAATTTGGCATTATTGTGCTTAACCTTACTTTTGGCCATTTTCTAAAACGTTGTCACGAACGTGACATTAGAGGTATCGACATTTTCTTACAGCCATTCTCTTCGTTTTGACGAGCTCTTTCGAAAGAAACAAGAAAATTGAAAATCGGACGAGCCAATAAAAAGTTATGGGCTGTTGAATATATCGAATTTTGGTAACCCTGATACAGGGGAGCCAAAGTTAAGAAAAAAAATTTCGACTTTTGCGCATTTTGAAAAACCTATGTAATCGGAAATTTTCCGCTGATTACGAAAATACTAATATTTTTATCGACATCTCAAAAATTTCGAGTGAAAATCACAAAAAACCAATTATTTTCCGAATTTACCATAGAATTTTTGAGTTATCTACAGAAAATTTGTGAGAATTATAATTTTCGATCAGACAGGCTTTTAAAATGTACTAAAAGTCAACATTACGAACCACCCCAAAATTGGCAATCGTGAAAATTCGAAATTTTCAACTGGCCATAAATTCATTTCGGTTCAACCAATTTTCATAATTTTCAGTAAAAAAAAATGAATTTAAAATTCATTAAAAATGTGTAAAACCAAAATAGAAAAATATATAAATTCCTGTCAGACTTTTCAACGATTTTGCTTAAATTCGTGTTTACAAAAATTAATGAAACGACTTACTGCAATATTTATAGTCGAATATCGCTCATCGTACCACATAAATAAGCTCGTCTAACCGTTTTGCATAAATAATATTATACGGCAATAGATAATAATCTTTGTAATTTATCAGCTTAAGGTTAATCGTCCGGTGATCACAGTTGGCCACGAAATGTTTGAGATATTGTACGACTCGCCTCAGGCGAAGTCGTAAATGTGGAATATATACAGCTCTGCTGTCCTTTGCAAGCTTTGCCGCAAGCTCTGACGAAGCGTAATATGGCGGCGGTTGAGGGAAGCAACGAGCTCTTCCTGAATTTCACGTGTAATTGCAAACTGCCTCCTGAGGAATATATCAGTTTAGCTAATCGGAAGAGCCAGCTACAAACCTAAAGCGGATATCTTTTGAACCGACCATCTCCGCCGGATCTACGCTGGGACGGATATTATGCTTTTCTATAATATATGGGCGATTCTATAAAAAAAAAAAAAAATCGACATTATAGTCGATCGATTCGTAACTTCAGGATATTGTAATATATAATATTCTGACTGCTTATTTTTTTTTAATTTTGAAAATTTGGGCATTTGCGAAATTTGAAATTATTATTTACGTGTGATTTTGTGAAAAAATGTTGTGTGCGATAAAAAAAAGGAAAAATATGTTTTTTTAGGTAAAAATGTCTCAGATTTTTAAAAACGTAATTTCGAAATAATTTCATGTTCGGAGATCTCAAAAAAATAATTAAAAAAAAA
Source organism: Ephialtes manifestator (assembly GCA_963970395.1). Classification (NCBI taxonomy): domain Eukaryota; kingdom Metazoa; phylum Arthropoda; class Insecta; order Hymenoptera; family Ichneumonidae; genus Ephialtes; species Ephialtes manifestator. The sequence continues at coordinate 28,879,772 of OZ019980.1, forward strand.
AAAAACAATAAGTGCGACTATAAAAGATTGAAAAAAGAAAAAAAAATTCAAACAGAAAAGAGTTTCTTACGAAAACGTTTTCGGGTCTCAGTAGATTCATTGAAGGATTTTATTATCGCAATTGGCAGTCGAAATAAGAAGCGTAGAAAAAGTGTCTCGCCCTTGTCGAGGATTATCCGATTCGACGAGATAATCATTGACTAAAATGCTCTTGGGATTCCTGAGGGTACACCGAGTTGGGAAAGTGCGGGAGAAAGTTCTATATATACAAATATCTTTCTCCTTGATATATATATATAAACTGCCAATCCTAGGCTTAAAAAAAAATATATATATATATATATATATATAAATTCACCCAAAAAAAAAACTTGCTTGATCAAAAAATTATTTTTGTCAAATAATAATAATAATAATAATAATAATAACCGTGCTAAATCGTACGAAAAAAAATAATTTTTAGGCACACTAATATATATGCATATATGTAGATATAAATTAGGCGGTTAAAAAAAAAAAATCTTGCTAGCTCAAAAAATTATTTTTGTCAAATAGTAATAATAATAATAATAATAAACAAGACTAAATTGTGATTTTTTTTTAGGCAGTCCAATATATATATATATATATATATATATATATATATATATATATATATATATATTGACCGCCTAAATTATATATACATATATGCATATATATTAGAGTGCCTAAAAAGACTTTTTTTTTCGTACGATTTACAATATATATATATATATATATATATATATATATTTCTCCTATCTATCTCTGTATATATATATACAAAAGATTTGTGCGGAAGGTTATAGACCGCTGCGCCCCGAGGCTACGACGATGCTATCAACGTGGAGGAGCAACTTTTCGCCGAGGAGTTTGCGACCTAGGCAGGGAATGAGGAGGAATAAAAGGGGAGGTTGGGGTTTCGTGATGCTTGTAGCATGATGAGCATCGTTCTTCGTTGTCCCAGGAAAGCCCGAGCTCGGCCAATAGCCGTTTGTGTATATGTATCTCTCCTGAACGTCCACCAAGGTCACGTGTATGTCGTGTTGCTGCTCTTCAGCAACTCACTCTTTTATTTCTCCGTCTCGTTCTCGCTCATCCAGGTGTTTCGAGATAATTAATGGTGATAGCGTCGATCATCAGCCGTATACGTCATGACCGGCAGGCACCTTTTATCTGTCTATGGGTCAATCCATGTCAAATTGACAAAGACGTTTTTTTGGTTCCTCATAGCGGAAAAATTGTTTTCGTGAGTTTTTTTTTGTTTTTTTCATAATTTTTATGTCGGAACACTCAAACTAATTCAAAACGGCGAGAAAAGTGATCCAGAAAAAAATGTGTGTTTGTGTGTTTGTGTTTGAAAGTTCAATCACCTGTTACTCGTGAACAGTTGAACCGATTGGGGTGAAATTTGGCACACAAGTGAAGCAGCAGCTCCTCTTTGATTGTTGCAATTTTTGACAAAATGGATGCAGACATTTTTATTCTGCAGCTTTTTTAAAATTAAAAAAACAGCGCGGATGATATAACTTTTGTAAATCGATAATTTCCTTAAATTATTAGTTATAAATTAGCTGATCACAATATGTCGTCGCACGTAATCGTAAATGAAAATTAAAAATAAATAATAGAACTATCATAAGTCTGTCCGTTTGGCGTAGAATGCCCCATACGTAGATATATTTACCTACTAGGGAGGTGAGTATATATGAGGATCTGTTTGCACAATAATGTCTTATCTAAACTCACTAATATCCTCATAAATAGTTTGATACTAATATTTTCTAAAATTGAAAAATTACTTATACAACAAACTAACAAAAAAATCAATAAACCCTTCTTAAATTTCCTTAAATTATTAGTTACCGGTTGGTTGTTCGCTATTCGCACGCCATCGCAAAAAAATAATAAAATAAATAATAAACCATTCCGTTTGGCATGAAATTCCCCATACGTAGATATATATTTACTTACTGGGGGGTGAGTATATAGGAGGATTATGTGCACAATAATCTCTTATCTGAATTCACTCATACTCCTGTAAATAATTGTCTATTAATATTTTCTAAAATTGAAAAATTACTTATACAACAAACTAACAAAAAAAATCAATAAACCCTTCTTAAATTTCCTTACATTATTAGTCACCGATTAGGTGCTCGCTATTGGCACGCTATAGCAAAAAATAATAAAATTAATAAACCTTTCCGTTTGGCGTGGAATGCCCCATACGTAGATATATATTTACTTACTGGGGGATGAGTATATAGGAGGTTTATGTGCACAATAATGTCTTATCTGAATTTACTCATACTCGCTTCAGTTATATACTACTAATATTTACTAAAACTGAAAAATTACTTATGCAACAAACTAACAAAAAAAAATCAATAGCCCTTTCTTAAATTTCCTTACATTATTAGTTACCCAAGAAAAAATAAAATAAATAACGAAATAAATAATGAACCTTTCTGTCTGGCATGGAATGCCCCATACGTAGATATATATTTACTTACTGGGGGGTGAGTATATAGGGGGGTCTGTGAGCACAATAATGTCTTATCTGAATGACGGACGTGCGGACGGACGAACAACCTGCAGCATCAGCACAACGATACGATGACGCTTGTTGTGTGTTTTTTTTCTCGGTTTCTAATCTGTCCGATGTGCACATATGTTAAGAAATGGAATGGCTAATGAGTTTCAACAGATCTCGCACCACTTCAGTTATTATTAGGAGGATTATTATTATTGTTGGGGAGTTTTGACGTTGATGGAATAGAGATGAGATTATTATGTACGAGACAGGGTAATATGCATCGTGTGATCAATGAAAATTGACGCAGCTGCTGACATACCTACGTAAAGTTGACCACCAACGACATTATTGACATTGTAGTTCGCCACACGTGCCAGACTGTCCACATGGTACACCAAACGACCATGAACCATCGAGATCGGTGATATTATTACAATAAAGGGGGTCTGGGTCAGAATCGTGATAATTAAGCTTTGAATATCAAGATTGTGCCAGTAATCGTAGGAAATGAGAAGAAAAGAATTGCGCTGCTAGAAGAAAAATTGCGGCTTCTCTACGTTTTCTCAACTTGCTGAGAATTATTTTTAGGCTGTTTTGTGACTGCGAGATTTTATAATAATTTTTCTATTTTCGATTTCGGAGATTCCGAATAAATTTGTTATAATTTTCTAGTATAATTCGACTCTCTTAAGGTAGTATGGTCGCGGATTTAATTATTAGATAAATTACTAAATTTTTTATATGTTGCAGGCAATGCATTAAGGAGTCTGTGTATAAAATTTCAATCAAGGTTACCGACTATTTACGGGAAATAAATAAATCCAAAGTCGAAAGATTTAGCACACGGTCTTATGGAAAACGCATCACGATCTCCCTTTTTTAATTTTTTGTTTCTATTCTGGGCTCAGATTCATATTAAAAGAAATATCTAAAATGTTCCGGAGACTCCAAGGATTAAAGTGATATTTTTAAAAAGTCGTGTAACCGGACGTTTTACGAAAATAAAAATATTTCAATATTTACACAACGCAATTCTCATTTAACTTGCTACTTTGACCATACCCCCCTTAAATATGCCTCACGGTGCGGCGTTCCAAGAGCTCCTATATTTTAGCGACATAATAGCCGGACGAATAATTGAGGATTAGTAAATGGAATAATGATGGGTCATAGAATAATTTTTCTATTTTCGATTTCGGAGATTCCGAATAAATTTGTTATAGTTTTCTAGTATAATTCGACTCTTTAAGGTAGTATGGTCGTGGACTTAATTATTAGATAAATTACTACATTTTTTATATGTTGCAGGTAATGCAATAAGGAGTCTGTGTATAAAATTTCAATTAAGGTTACCGACTATTTACGGGAAATAAATAAATCCAAAGTCGAAAGATTTAGCACACGGTCTTATGGAAAACGCATCAGGATCTCCCTTTTTTAATTTTTTGTTTCTATTCTGGGCTCAGATTCATATTAAAAGAAATATCTAAAATGTTCCGGAGACTCCAAGGATTAAAGTGATATTTTTCAAAAGTCGTGTAACCGGACGTTTTACGAAAATAAAAATATTTCAATATTTACACAACGCAATTCTCATTTAACTTGCTACTTTGACCATACCCCCCTTAAATATGCCTCACGGTGCGACGTTCCAAGAACTCCTATATTTTAGCGACATAATAGCCGGACGAATAATTGAGGATTAGTAAATGGAATAATGATGGGTCATAGAATAATTTTTCTATTTTCGATTTCGGAGATTTCGAATAAATTTGTTATAGTTTTCTAGTATAATTCGACTCTTTAAGGTAGTATGGTCGTGGGCTTAATTATTAGATAAATTACTAAATTTTTTATATGTTGCAGGTAATGCATTAAGGAGTCGGTGTATAAAATTTCAATCAAGGTTACCGACGATTTACGCGAAATAAATAAATCCAAAGTCGAAAGACTTAGCACACGGTCTTATGGAAAAGGCATCGCGATCTCCCTTTTTTAATATTTTGTTTCTATTCTGGGCTCAGATTCATATTAAAAGAAATATCTAAAATGTTCCGGAGACTCCAAGGATTAAAGTGATATTTTTAAAAAGTCGTGTAACCGGACGTTTTACGAAAATAAAAATATTTCAATATTTACACAACGCAATTCTCATTTAACTTGCTACTTTGACCATACCCCCCTTAAATATGCCTCACGGTGCGGCGTTCCAAGAGCTCCTATATTTTAGCGACATAATAGCCGGACGAATAATTGAGGATTAGTAAATGGAATAATGATGGGTCATAGAATAATTTTTCTATTTTCGATTTCGGAGATTCCGAATAAATTTGTTATAGTTTTCTAGTATAATTCGACTCTTTAAGGTAGTATGGTCGTGGACTTAATTATTAGATAAATTACTACATTTTTTATATGTTGCAGGTAATGCAATAAGGAGTCTGTGTATAAAATTTCAATTAAGGTTACCGACTATTTACGGGAAATAAATAAATCCAAAGTCGAAAGATTTAGCACACGGTCTTATGGAAAACGCATCAGGATCTCCCTTTTTTAATTTTTTGTTTCTATTCTGGGCTCAGATTCATATTAAAAGAAATATCTAAAATGTTCCGGAGACTCCAAGGATTAAAGTGATATTTTTCAAAAGTCGTGTAACCGGACGTTTTACGAAAATAAAAATATTTCAATATTTACACAACGCAATTCTCATTTAACTTGCTACTTTGACCATACCCCCCTTAAATATGCCTCACGGTGCGACGTTCCAAGAACTCCTATATTTTAGCGACATAATAGCCGGACGAATAATTGAGGATTAGTAAATGGAATAATGATGGGTCATAGAATAATTTTTCTATTTTCGATTTCGGAGATTTCGAATAAATTTGTTATAGTTTTCTAGTATAATTCGACTCTTTAAGGTAGTATGGTCGTGGGCTTAATTATTAGATAAATTACTAAATTTTTTATATGTTGCAGGTAATGCATTAAGGAGTCGGTGTATAAAATTTCAATCAAGGTTACCGACGATTTACGCGAAATAAATAAATCCAAAGTCGAAAGACTTAGCACACGGTCTTATGGAAAAGGCATCGCGATCTCCCTTTTTTAATATTTTGTTTCTATTCTGGGCTCAGATTCATATTAAAAGAAATATCTAAAATGTTCCGGAGTCTCCAAGGATTAAAGTGATATTTTTCAAAAGTCGTGTAACCGGACGTTTTACGAAAATAAAAATATTTCAATATTTACAAAACGCAATTCTCATTTAACTTGCTACTTTGACCATACCCCCCTTAAATATGCCTCACGGTGCGACGTTCCAAGAGCTTCTATATTTTAGCGACATAATAGCCGGACGAATAATTGAGGATTAGTAAATGGAATAATGATGGGTGATAGAATAATTTTTCTATTTTCGATTTCGGAGATTCCGAATAAATTTGTTATAGTTTTCTAGTATAATTCGACTCTTTAGGGTAGTATGGTCGTGGACTTAATTATTAGATAAATTACTAAATTTTTTATATGCTGCAGGTAATGCATTAAGGAGTCGGTGTATAAAATTTCAATCAAGGTTACCGACGATTTACGCGAAATAAATAAATCCAAAGTCGAAAGACTTAGCACACGGTCTTATGGAAAAGGCATCACGATCTCCCTTTTTTAATTTTTTTTTCTATTCTGGGCTCAGATTCATATTAAAAGAAATATCTAAAATGTTCCGGAGGCTCCAAGGATTAAAGTGATATTTTTAAAAAGTCGTGTAACCGGACGTTTTACGAAAATAAAAATATTTCAATATTTACACAACGCAATTCTCATTTAACTTGCTACTTTGACCATACCCCCCTTAAATATGCCTCACGGTGCGACGTTCCAAGAGCTCCTATATTTTAGCGACATAATAGCCGGACGAATAATTGAGGATTAGTAAATGGAATAATGATGGGTCATAGAATAATTTTTCTATTTTCGATTTCGGAGATTCCGAATAAATTTGTTATAGTTTTCTAGTATAATTCGACTCTTTAAGGTAGTATGGTCGTGGACTTAATTATTAGATAATTTACTACATTTTTTATATGTTGCAGGTAATGCATTAAGGAGTCTGTGTATAAAATTTCAATCAAGGTTACCGACTATTTACGGGAAATAAATAAATCCAAAGTCGAAACATTTAGCACACGGTCTTATGGAAAAGGCATTACGATCTCCCTTTTTTAATTTTTTGTTTCTATTCTGAGCTCAGATTCATATTAAAAGAAATATCTAAAATGTTCCGGAGACTCCAAGGTTTAAAGTGATATTTTTCAAAAGTCGTGTAACCGGACGTTTTACTAAAATAAACATATTTCAATATTTACAAAACGCAATTCTCATTTAACTTGCTACTTTGACCACACCCCCCTTAAATATGCCTGACGGTGCGACGTTCCAAGAGCTTTATATTTCAGCGACATAATAGCCGGACGAATAATTAAGGATTAGTAAATGGAATAATGATGGGTGATGGAATAATAATGACAAAACGTTATCGGTGATATTTCTATCAATAGCATATGTATACGATAAAACATGTAAAACATACAATCTTTACAATAGGATTTATTTAAATTAATATTTACAAAAAATGAGATTGGTAAGTTTAGTTGTTGTTGGTTGCTTGGTTTTTTTCTTCATTCCATCATTTATCATATATATCTCCATAAATCATAATTCGTACTAGATCAAATAATACATCTTTTTTTTTTTCTTTCCTTCGATAACAACTACGACATTTTAATAGCGAATATATAGTGTTCTAAAATTCAATAAACATAATCACAGGGCGGAGGGATATAGTAGTTATATCGACACGCCCGAATTTACAATTTTTTTTTTCGTGTGTTCGCATAGTTTTTTATTTTATTGGCGAAATTGTAATCGACGTCGATCTGGTTTTGTTCGCCCAATGGGCACTCGCCCGTTTTGTGGATTTTGTGTATTCTGTCCTCAGTACGTTAGTCCCTGTAAATGTATTCGTTTTATTTATTTATTTATTTGTTTTTCTTTTTCTTTTTTGTGACGCGTTCGGACTCTTTACTTAAACTTTTCATTTATTTTAATTTTTTTTGTTCTTCTTATTTCATTTAAATATTATATACTCGTACAATAATTCATCTGCAGATTTATTCCTCCGTCGATAGTGCGTTTTCTTATTCTTTACAATTTTTTCCATGCGCATTTTATTTCTGTATTTCTCGCTTTTTTTTCTTATATTTTGTCGCCGTTGCAGCCTCACACTTTTGCCGCACATTTCGTCACAATTATTTTTTTCAATAAACGACTATAATAAAATTATTATCAGAGCCCTTGTTACATGCTCGAGATTCGAACGACGATGATGTGGCGCGCTGCATTTTTATATACTTATAATATGGATTTTTTTTTCACCCTCTTATTCTCTCGCCATTTTTTTTTTCTTCAGCTCGTCGCGTCGCAGAGATTCCAATGGGTTACAAATTCATATCAACACATAACAATGATATACACAAAATTTTCGCGCCGTTTAATTAAATGCCTATATGATACGCCTACGCACTTATATGCTAAGAGCAACGAAAAATTCAAATTTTTTGGAGAGCAGAAATTTCTATCCATATCATACGTACGTATTATTTTTTTTCTTTCGATTGACAAGCACGAGGATTTTTATTGACCTTAAGACGATTTTTTAATCCTCGTTCGTGTCGTCGAAAATTCGCAGATTCGCCCAAACGTTAATGATACTATCATTGATATCACTCGTATATGAGGGGGAAAAAAATTTATCGATATTCGGAAGCCACAATCCAAAAATTCCACAGAAATGACGATTTTTTTTTTTTTTTTTCATATTTTAGAAAATATTTCGAAGGGTTTTTTTATTCATTTAATTTTTTGGAAAAATTTGCTAAGCCATTTTTAAATTAATTGAGTATTATTTTTAGATAACTCTAAGCGTTAGAAAATTATTATTAAAAATTACTATTGAAATATTTTCAAGGTTTGAAAAAAATATTTCAAATTAGTGGTGAAAATTGTATTAAATTTTTTTGTTCAAATTCGAAAAAAAAATTGTCGATAATTTTGTATTTGAAAAAAAAAGCATACAAAAATTAAATTTTATTTTTGAATAATTCGTTGCAAGGCAAAAATAAGATTTTCTCAAAAAAATTTCAAAAATTAAATAAGAGATTTTTTTATTAAATAAATTTTTTATTTGTTGCTGTAAATGTGATATATTATTAGTGAAATTATCTGAATTCATAACGAAATATTGGGGCAGCACGACCAATTTCAGCGTTTAATTCGACTGCAGTCATAATCGTCCGATGTTTTCGATGCTCAAAGGGAAGTCAAAATTTGTTATCAAGTAAATTTGTCCTAGAGAAATCGAAATGTCAACCACGCGCAACCAATTTATTATTTTCTAGTGCGCTGCGTGTCCTCTCGAGGAATTACGCCGGGTCACGAATCGATGACGCGTCGCATGAAACTTATGCTCGCACGAATGCGATTTTTATTTATATATATTGTTAGAAAAAAAAAAAAAAAAATTGTTCGACAAATTTTCATATCGGTGAATTTTCCATGAACGAAATATGTTTATAGTCCAGACGCAGCGGCTGGAAATTTGCAACTATTAATTGCGTTATGGATAAGGGCCAAAGGGGCGTTTACGAGAGTTTCCGAAAATTAGTTACAACAGACAAGTTCGTAAACGAAGCAAATTGATCGACGATGTAGCGATGACGACATGATGCAAAGATTCATGAGCTAAACCGGTAAATTAATTTTCATTATTAATATTAATTACTTTAAATTTGTTTTTATTATTTAAACGTGAGTTGAAGTAAAAAAAAAAATATAAATAATTTTTGTTTGTAATGTAATTTGTTAATATGATTTTTTTCAGATTTTTTTATTCACTTTGAATTTTTTTCTTTTTTATATGGAAAAAATATGTGAAAAAACACAAAATTCAAAGTGAATTAAAAAATCTGAAAAAATTAATACACATTCAGAAAAATGAACGAATCATTTTCATTTTTAAAAAAATGCGGGTTTTCGGAAAATTTTTTGAACAATTTTTTTTCCATCAATTTGTTAATTACATTTTAGAATTATTATTATGCAAAATTAAACTTTTCAGTACCTTTAATGTGCATGAATTTTTTCAGATTTTTTAAATCACTTTGAATTTTTTTCTTTTTTATATGGAAAAAATATGTGAAAAAACACAAAATTCAAAGTGAATTAAAAAATCTGAAAAAATTCATACGCATTCAGAAAAATGAACGAATCATTTTCATTAAAAAAAAAGTTTTTAATATGAATTTTTTCAGATTTTTTAGTTCACTTTGAATTTTTTTATTTTTTATATGGAAAAAATATGTGAAAAAACACAAAATTCAAAGTGAATTTAAAAATCTGAAAAAATTCATACGCATTCGGAAAAACTAACGAATCATTTTCATTTTTTCAAAAAGTGAGTTTTCGGAAAATTTGTGGAACAATTTTTTTTTTCATTAATTTGTTAATAATATTTTAGAATAATTATTATGCAAAATTAATCTTTTTTTCAGTTCCTTTAATGTGCATTAATTTTTTTCAGATTTTTATACCATCGAAAAGTGTTAGCAATTCTCTCTCTAATTTTTCTCGAAGTTATGCGAAATTAATACCAGGCGAAAGGAATACCTTAAGTGCTTATGATAGAAGCTTGTATGTTTATGGCTATAGTGAAATATAGTGGAAGAATGATATGCGTTAGCATATCGTAATACTAACCGCAAGTTGAGAGCGGTACAGCTGCATCGATCACGAGAGAATATACGCCATTTTGTATATATAGATATATGCATGTCGTGCGTATGTGATAAACGTTATTGCGAGGAAATTAGCCGGTAGAGCCAGTTGATTCGCCAGCTAGTACTATATACTGTAGAATTATAGCTCGATCTCAATGAACAGCGACAATACCCGTAACGAGCATCGATCAAAGACCAGACGAACGAGATAACTCTAATCATTCTCATCGACGATCAAATGACATTTCCATTCATTTTATTCAAATACCATCATTGCTCATTATTCTCAAATCTTATTCTCTTATCAATTTTTTTTTAGCCTTTTAATTACATATTCTTGACGACAAAAAAATAGAAGTTCGTAATATTGAAATATATGAAAATATCGAAATTTATGAAAATTTCAATATTTATGAAAATGTTAATATTTATGAAAATATCGATATTTATCAAAATATTGAAATTTATGAAAATGTCAATATTTATGAAAATATCGATATTTATCAAAATTTCAACATTTCGGAAAATATCGAAGTTTTTTAAAATGTCAACATTTATGAAAATTTTGAAATTTATGAAAATATCGAAATTTATGAAAATTTTGAAATTTATGAAAATATCGAAATTTATGAAAATTTTGAAATTTATGAAAATTTTGAAATTTATGAAAATATCGAAATTTATGAAAATTTTGAAATTTATGAAAATATCGAAATTTATGAAAATTTTGGATTTTATGAAAATTTTGGAATTTATGAAAATTTTGAAATTTATGAAAATTTTGAAATTTATGAAAATTTTGAAATTTATGAATATTTTGAAATTTATGAAAATTTTGAAATTTATGAAAATTTTGAAATTTATGAATATTTTGAAATTTATGAAAATTTTGAAATTTATGAAAATTTTGAAATTTATGAAAATTTTGAAATTTATGAAAATTTTGAAATTTATGAAAATTTTGAAATTTATGAAAATTTTGAAATTTATAAAATTTATGAAGTCTGAAATTTATGAAAATGACAACATTTACGAAAATATCGAAATTTACGAAAATAACGAAATAATAAAATTCTAATTGGATGCCGAAAAAAAGAATCTAAGTTTATCTTAGTTTAACGATATGAAATAAAAAATCTGATTAATTTCATAATAAAAAATTAGGAGAGCTTAAAAAAATTCAAAAGCCCTTCAATAACTGCAGAAAAATTCATGAACTGAAGATTGAATCAATAACAAAACAAAACAAAAATCTGATTAATTTCATAATTACAAATTAGGAGAGCTTAAAAAAAAATTCAACAAGCACTTCAATACCTGTAGTAAAATTCATCAATAAAATTTCCCGAAAAAAAAAAAAAGTAAAAAAAAATTAAATTTTTATCGCGAATATCTTTTCTTTCGTTTGCAAAAAGCAAATTAAACTGCATATATAACTATCAAAGCGGATAAATAAAAAATAGAATAAAAAAAAAACAATAAAAAAAATTGTGGACAAACAAGCGAATGACAAATACCGCAAAGCAAATGACCGAGTCGAACGAAAGCTAATGCCCCTGCAATTTGGGAAAACGGTTGGCACGTGGCTGAGTTTACTGCAGACGAATCTATAGTATACCTACTGCAGAGCGACGAACACAAAACGCTTGACGGTGGCGACGATGGTGATGGAAAGAGGCGAGAGCGAAACTCGCGCATGCCAGTACTACACTCGAGCCCCGCCCGTTAACGCGAATGCAATTCGATTGACGCAACCGCACCAGGCCCCGCGTCGTTCGTCGTTGTCGTTTGTTTTCTTTGGAAACTCGAGCGCACATTCCCTGTGTCCGAAGCCGCTCTGCGGCTTCTACATATACACACGATATACTCTGCTGCATCCACGCGCGTTCACATTCACAACAAAATACACACACACACATAATACGGACACGACAGTGTATTATGCATTACGGGGCAATGCGAATCTATATAGGTATCGCGGCCGGGCGTCACGAAGTTGTTGTCGGATGAGCTTTATCACCGCGAACGATTGCTACGAGCACAACAACCAACTATATATTCTCCCCTTCATTATGGTCATTGTAATTTAAAAAAAAAATTATAAATTTTTACGTGGCGAAATTTATTGATTTATTTTTTTTTATTTTTATTGTTTTTACTAGGCGGGAGATTATTTTTTTTTAGTAATGCTTGTTTTTTAAGTTCGTTAAGCAATATATTAGGCATTTTCCTTCATTATAATTTTCGAAAATATAAATAAATTATTACGTGGCGAAATTTCTTTATTCTTGTTCTGATAATTTTTTTTTTTTTTTTTTTAATAGGCGGGAGATTTTTTTTAATAGTAATGCTTGATTTTTTTCACTTTGTTGACATTTTCCTTCATTATGGTCATTATAATTTTCGAAAAAATAAATAAACTTTTACGTGGCGAAATTTTTTTTTTTTTTTAGTAACTCGTGAATTTTTTTTTAGCTTTATTGTATAAAGAAAAGTTTGTTAAGGAAGTAAGCGAGGAATTTAAGATTCATCATTTCGGTCACTGTAATTTTCGAAAAAAAATTATATGTATAACGCGCGAATTTTTTTTGCTCATTATGACAAGGTCTTTTCAATAGGCGGGAGATTATTTGTTTTTATTTTAGTAATTTTCAATTTTTTTTTGCTTTATGGCATAAAGTAAAGTTTATTAAGGAAATAAGCGAGAGAGATTCGCTATATCGATGTCTGTAATTTTCGAAAAATAAAATAAAATTTTTTCCTCGTGAAATAATTTTTTCCTCATTCTGCTAATTTTTTAAAATGGATATCAAATTATATATATATATATATTTTTTTAAAGTAATTCTTGAATTTTTTTTGTCAAAAAAAAGTCCCAATTTCAAACTATTTTTTCTTCAATTTCCTTCACACATATTTGTTTATACCGAAAAGCCCTTAAATTGGCGATAATAGAACAAAATTTTCAAAAAATATCTCATCGAGCGAAAAAAAAAAAAATTGTCACTGACGTAGAATGCCTCGTATATTTGTCTCTCTAGTTAAGACTCGAGTGCGTCAATGCGAAAGACCGAAAGAAGTATCCGACTGGGCCTGTTCGACAGATGGCGTCATATTATTGGTATTATTATTAGTCGCGTTAGGTTTGAGCACCTGTTTGCTTTTTTGTTCTTCTTCTCGTCTCTTTTTTTATATCTATAGCTAAACTATGCACGTAATCGTTATAAAAATTCGTGATAATAATAAAAAGTAATAATTAGTACGCAGCTGTGTAAACATCGAAGGATCTTTGATTCTAGTCGAAGAGCAATCACGACCGTAAAGCGAGGCTAAGGTCGTTAGACGGCGCTTTTTTTTTTGTCTTGGAACGAATAAACACAAGTACACGAAACTATATTGAATTGTCGACTGCTGTTCAAACAAGCGGTGACCTTGAAATTCACTTCCCGATCCGGATTTTTGTTTTCTTATTGTTAATTGATTAGAAGGCTAGATTTGGATTAGATTGAGGCTAGAATTTTTTTTTTCGCGCAGATAATTTAATTTTCATATACATATATGGGGAATTCCATGTGAATTTTTCAGGCTGTGACGCTCGAGCCCTTCAATAATTTTGAAAATTTTTTAGCAAATAGTATTTTGAAAAAGAAAAGACACGTATTTTTTTGTTTGACGTTACGACCAATATTTTTGACACACGAATTTTTGTAAAAATTTGAAGTTTTTGGGTTTGTTGTATTTTTATATCGTTAATATCTTGGAAATTGATGGTCCTATCGAAAAATGTCCAAGATGAAATTTGTTCGGTTTGCAAAGAGCTACATGATGTATGGGGAATTTTTTTTTTCGTTTCCTAAAGTTTAGTTATACGACGTTTAACAACGATATATCGTTTTGTGAAAAACGGCCACTTTTCATCATTTTTATATACTTACAGAAAAATTCTGTCCAAAATTACGAAATTTTTGAGACCCTCTACAGGCTGGCAGAATTTTTTTTCAAAAAGTTCTACATGATTGAAGTTTTACGTAAGAATTCGGGATATTAAAAAAACTTCAATTAGGTAGAACTTATTAGAAAAAAGTCGGCCCATTCTGGTTAGGGTCTCAAAAATTCCGTAATTTTAAACAGAATTTTTCTGTAAGAATATAAAAATTATAAAAAACGGCCCTTTTTTGCAAAACGATATATTGTTGTTAAACCTCATATAAAAAAATTTCATGAAAACTAAAATAACATTTTCAACATACATTATGTAGCTCTTTGGATGCTGAACAAATTTCATTCGGAACATTTTTCGATAGGACTGTTAATTTCCAAGATATTAACAATTAAAAATATATAAATCCGAAAACTTGAAAAATTTCCAAAAATTCGTGTGGCGAAAATATTGATCGTAGGGCCAAACAAAAAAATACGTGTTTTTTCGTTTTCAAAATACAATTTGAAAAAAAATTGTCAAAATTATTGAAGGTCAGGGTCAGAGCGTGAAAAATTCAGCTAGAATTCCCCATATATATATATATATTTTTTTTTAAATCGTGATTTTAAAATTTTTTTTGGTATTACGTCATAGGTTCTCGCTATTGGGTGATACAAAAAAAAGAAATATGATATTTAATTCATTATTATTAATTATTTATTTAAAAAAATTAAAAACAACAATAATAATTTTACAAAATTTATTTTATTTAGTTATTTATTTGTTATTTAATTTATAAGAAAAATATGCCATGACGTAACTAATGGAAATTGAGGTTTTAGGGTTTTTAAATGTTTGCGAAATATATAAACTCAAGTAATTAAATGAATTTATCACAGACACGCGTCGTGGTTCGAGTTTATAATTGAATAAAGCTATGGATATTGAACCGAGTGACACTGAAGAGTATTAATGAAATCTCGTGGCACTGACATAATATTGACGCGCACAGATCGCCTATTCATTTCGCTTTTACAATTATACGCCTCCAGAACAATAACGTGAGATTCTTACCGAGAGATTTCACGTCAACATCACGAAATTAATCTCCTATTGTCAGAAAGGAACAAAAACAAACAGCTCGTCGATTTAAAACGCGTAAAATGCAATTTAAAAAATATCATTCAAAAATATTGTTATCGTAAATTCATTAATATTTTTTTAAACCCTACATTTTTCCCCCCATTTTCTAATAAATTATTGCCAATTTTTTTTTTCAAGTTGCTCTCAAATTTTGTTGCTTTATAGCTTGAAAAAATTTTTGTAAAAAAAAATAGCCAGGGAATTTTTTTTTTTTTTTTGAAAAATAATAATGACGATAGGTTTAGTTTTTTTTTTAAATTCAATTTTCTAATATTTTTTTCTCTGCCAATTTTTTTTTTTTCAAGTCGCGAAATTTTTTTTGCCCTCCAATTTTGTTGCTTTACAGTTTGAAGAAATTTTTGTAACAAAATAGTCAGGAAATTATTTTTTTTTCCAAAAATAATAATGACAATACTTTTTGTCGCAACTTCTAGCGACTGTCAGGTGACTTTGATAAAAGTAAAAACACGTCGTTTTAGAAATAAGAGATGTTTATTGCGGATCGATTCTAACCGCGACCGTCTCCTTCAAACTGATCGAGCGAACTCCTCTTTGTTTATTATTAACAAAGGAACAACGCTGTTTAGCAACAGCGTAACTATACAGAAATCGCAAATATACATATAACAAATAAGTTCCATCGAAATATGCTTCATTTTGGTTTTTTTTTATTTAAATTTTCTAATATTTTTTGCTCTGCCAATTTTTTTCCAAGTCGCGAAATTTTTTTTGTTGCTTCATAGTTTGAAGAAATTTTTGTAAAAAAATAGTCACGGATTTTTTTTTCCCCCAAAAATAATAATGACGATACTTTTGGCTTTTTTTTTAATTTCAATTTTGTAATATTTTTTTCGCTGCCAATTTTTTTTTCAAGTCGCGAAATTTTTTTTGTTGCTTTATAGTTTGAAGACATTTTTGTAAAAAAATAGGGAATTATTTTTTTTTTTCCCCAAAAATAATAAAGACGATATTTTTGCCTTTTTTTTTTAATTAAAATTTTCTAATATTTTTTTCTCTGCCATTTTCTTTTTCAAGGCGCGAAATTTTTATTGTTGCTCTCCAATTTTCTTGCTTTAAAGTTTGAGAAATTTTTGTAAAAAAATAGTCACGGAATTATTATTATTTTTTTCCAAAAATAATAAAGACGATACTTTTGGCTTATTTTTTAATTTAAATTTTCTAATATTTTTTTCTCTGTCAATTTTTTTTTCAAGCTGCGAAATTTTTTTTTTTGTTAATCTCCAATTTTCTTGCTTTAGAGTTTGAAGAAATTTTTGTAAAAAAATAGTCGGGGAATTATTTTTTTTTTTGTCCCTAAAATAATAACGACGATACGTTTGGTCTTTTTCTTTTTATTTTTTGTCAATTATTGAAACGTTCGCTTCGTTTGGAGGGATTTAAAAAAAAAGTGAGACCTCGACTCTCCGCTGTTCACGTGACAATCAATACTCCCGGACCAAGAGGTGAACCGTTCCAGGAATACTTGCGTAACACCGTTTTTACCCTTTATCCGTCCTCGCCCTAACACCGCCTTTGGGTACAGCTCGGCTCTCTATCTCACTTGGCTGGTTGCGCGCGGTCGCTCATCCAATTAAACTCGGGAGAAAAAGGCCGATCGCGGGGTGATCGAGTCACGTATAGAATCGCAAAGGCGTTCGGCAGAAGCCGTATTTAAGCGAGGAATATTGTTTGCCAAATGACAAACAATGTTTTTTATATTTTTTTCTCTCGAAAAATGTTTAATTATCCCATTATTCACAAATTCCATTTGATGAACAATTTTTTTTTTTTTTTTTTTTTCAAAATAAATATCGATTTATTCAAACTTCAATTTTTTACATAAAATCGGTAGGTTTTTTAACGAGGTGGAAAAAATTAAATTTTTTAATAAATTCGGTAAATGATTTTTTAACGATTTGTAAAAAATTAAATTATTTAATAAATTTGGTAAAAGATTTTTTAACGATTTGTTGAAAAATTAATTTTTTTTATAAATTTGGTAAAAGATCTTTTAACGATTTGTAAAAAATTAAATTTTTTAATAAAATCGTTACAAGATTTTTCAACGATTTGTTGAAAAATTTAATTTTTTTATAAATTTGGTAAAAGATTTTTTAACGATTTGTAAAAAAATTCAATTTTTTAATAAAATCGTTACAAGATTTTTCAACGATTTGTTGAAAAATTAAATTTTTTTATAAATTTGATAAAAGATTTTGTAACGATTTGTTAAAAATTCAATTTTTTACATAAATTCGTTACAACATTTTTTAACGATTTGTAAAAAAATTTAATTTCCTAAAACTCGTTTAATTATCGATATATTTGTATTTGCTAAGAAAAAAAAAAGTTTCCAATTATTTATTAAATATATAGAGTGTTTTATGAATAAGAAAAATTGCTTAAAATTCCAGGTTATGTTGAACGATGTAAACAACCTGATCGACAGCAGCAAACCTTATTAAACGAAAAAGTAACACCCAAGAATCAATTTTTTCCAAACCGATTTTTTTTTCCAACCACCAACAGCGACAAAAAAATTCAACGTCAGCATTTGCGAAAATCCCAAAATATTTTCACGATAGAAATCGTGACTTTAATCTCTCACAAAGAAAAATAGTATGGAAATTAAATTTCCAAAACTAAAAAAAAAAAAAAAAAATCGGCATTTTATAATAACAAAAAATTCGATTGTGGCTTCCGTTTTCGATACATACGATTTCGAGATTTATTCGGAGTTTCATGTATATAATGTTTTTATCTATATATATAATTCACATGATGCACATTTCCGGTTCCTATAAATAAAAAAAAAAAAAAAAAAAAAAAAACAATACACCATTAACGAGATTTCATTGGACATTTAAGGACGAATAGTTAATAATAATAATTATCTACACAAATAATGAATAAAGACGTTTGGGGGGGGGGGGGGGGGGAATAACGACACGCGCGCTGTGTCGCATTGATGATATAATTTCTTTATATAATACCCGTGGGATCGCCATTACACGAACGCTTCATCTCACATCTTTCACTCGCATTTCTTTCGTATCTATAAATAGCGAAAAATCAACATTGACATACAGATCATTCCACGTCGAACGATTAAACACTTGTGTTCATTCGGATGTTTTATTTATTAATTTTAATTCTTTTCTTTTCTTTTCTTTTTTTTATTATTTTTTATCTATCCTCAGTTTCTCGTGATTTATGTATAATCTTGACTTGCATTACTCGATTCATTTCAATTGCCATTTAAACTCGCGGAAAAATTCATTGATACTCCTCGGCTAATTTTACGAACTTGGCTAACAATTGAAAATCGATAAAAAGCTCCACGATGTGAAATGACCCATATTTATAAAGAATATTATATATATATAAATATATATTTATATATACGTATATATGTATATAAATATATATAAATAAATATATATATAATAATTATATGCATATATATATATTTATAAATATAAATATATTTATATTTATATATATACGTATATTATATTAATTTTTTTTTTTTGCAGGTATTATGGCATTAATCTAAGTGTATACATTTTTTTAATACGTGTGTATGTATAAAACACAGAATCAATGTACAATTGCGTTTGGTCTGTTATAATAATATATCGTATAATCTTCGAGCGATAGTTAATATAATGCAAATCAAAAGTACAGTTCGTGTATCAACGTAGAGCGCAATGATAAACGAATACTTAAAAAATACATCATACAAGAGCGATATTTGACAGTAATATATAATAATTATGCTTTTAGTATACATGATATTTACAAAATCTTCTTCTTCTTCTTCTTCTTCTTCTTTTTTTTTTACTTCTCTTAGATCTGTGTGTGTGTGTATTTTTTTTTTTTGTTATTATTTTATTTATTTTTATTTTTATTTTTTTTTTCGAGACCGGGTCCTATTCTGTAACATCGAGGCAGATATCTAGGTAACCATGGCAACACGTACATCGATTACAAGACATGCAAATCTTAGTTTTTTCATTTTTTGTTTTTTTTTCTTTTTGTTTGTTTTTAAATTCTTCTCTCTCTCTCTCTCACTCTCGTCGAATTGTACTCGCAATTTAATACGTAATGCGAAACGGAAAAGCTATTTACTTTCCTTTATTATCATTATTGCGACGTCACGTGCCCATTTTTATTTATTTTTTTCTTCTTCGCTTTTTTTTAGTCGTTTTGCTTCTTCTGCTTTTTATTCTACCATTTTTTATTTTTATTACTCGTCGCCTTTATCAGATCAACGACTCGCCTTTTGTGGATCGATTTCTTTTTTTATTTACCGGTCTAACTCAAAGGAAAAATATCTCTTAAAGCTTTGTTCATATTCTTTTTTTTTTTTTTTTCTTTTCTTTTCTTTTTTTTCCTGCTTGTGTTCCGTTCGCTTGACGATTCACTCACAAGACCCGCATCCGCTGATATTCATCTCGCACGAGATTCAGTTTTATCATCAAAAGATAATTCAGCGATTTCCAATAAAAATTACGATTTTTTTTTTTTTTTTTTTTTTTTTTTTTTTTTTTTTTTTTTTTAGTTATGCAAATACAGATCTTTGAAAATGAAATTTTTACTGGAATTACTGAGTCATCTTTCGGAGTGAGGAACAACGAGTTTTCAGCCACTTTGTGGGAAACAGAGTGACTTACGTGGGTTATGTAAAATCGCCTATACGCATTTTTTTTCTTTTTTTTTTTTTTGCGCTCAGAATCGTGAGCTCTACCCGTGTCGGAACTTTGAAAGGGAGATTCGAGACTTTGGGTAAAGGGGGAATTTTCGGGAAGCAACGTTTTTCAAACCACATTTTTTTCGAAATAAAATTAATCGTACATTAATTTTGTCAATTTTCTTTTTCGTAATAATAATTTGCCGCAAGTATAAACTGAATTTTTTTGTTTTTAAAATGTTTTATGCAAAAAAAGGTATTCTCAAAAAAAAAAAAAAAAAAAAAAAAAAAAAAAAAAAAAAAAAAAAAAAAATTAATGCACTACGAATTTTTTTTTTTTTCACAATTTCTTTCTATAATTTTTTCAATTTTTAAACTTTTGAATGCAAAAAATATTTATTTTTGAAACAATTATTAATGCATTAGGAATATCTTTTCACAATTTTTTCCTTTAAATTTCTTCTGTTTAAATTTTCAAAAAAATTATTAGTGATAACAAAAAAAATTCTTAATGCATTACAAATTTTCTTTTTCCAATGTTTAATTGAAAATTAATTAATTAATCCCTGCAGATTAATATTACATAATTATTAGTACAAAACGAAATGTACTGTAAATTTTATTTCGTAAAATTTATTGATTTTTTAAAAAACTGTCGCGAAGAGGAAATAGCAATTATTTTTGCTTTGCGCAATAAATTTTCCGACGCGCAATCTCTCATTTTCCACCGGTTATTTTTGGTACGTCCGAGTTTTATCAGTCACGTGATTTATTCACTACGCGGAGCTGTAAAAAGCTGACGCAGCACTTCGACTGACAAGTTGATGAACTCTTGTTTATTACCTTTTTTTTCTACGTCAGACGATCGATTACCAAGACGCACACCGTTAACAATATTTTGAAAATTAATATATATGTATTGGACGTTTTTTATGCAGATACGGATATTAAATTTCATTTAATATACAGATATGTTGTAAAATTCCAATAATTATATTATAAACACAACATTTATGAAGTGTATACTGTATATTAATTTTACAACAATATTTTGTATATTAATTAATATTTGTATATTAAATTTAATATACCCGTATTCGCAAAAAAAATCTTCCAATATTTTATATTAATTTTCATACAAAAATTGCTAACAGTGCAAGTGTCTTTTTCTATTTTCTTGTGCTTAAAAAAAAAAAAAAAAAAAAAAAAAAAAATTAATTTTGCTCGTTTTTCACAAATCAGTTATTTTTAACACGTCTGCATTTCTTTATTTTCTCATTTCACACAAAGTATGTAAAGAGAAATTATTTTTACAGTTGAATCTTTAAAAAAAACAATTTTAAAATGTTTGAAAATAATATCGTGGTATAATTTTTTTTTTTTTTTTTCCAAATTTTTAAACCTATTTTTTATACTTTTTCGTTTTTTACAGAGTTTTGATAAATTAAAAATACTTTTAAACATATTAGAAAAAAAAACAATCGAAAAAAAATTGCGATAAATTGATAATTTTGTGATAAAAAGTCTGTTTCTTAATAAACATGTTAATTGATAGAATCTCAAAAGCGTTTTTATTTATTTTTATTTATTTATTTATTTTTGAGTGTCGACATGGTAAAATAAAGTCACAGTAAAAAAAAAATGTCATCGACACAAATTTCAAAAAAGTAACAATTTTAAAAATTTCACGATAATCGCAACTTTTCTAAAATCACACAAAATAGACAAAAATTTAATTCAAAATCTCTGTTTTCCCCCAAGAATTTATATTTTCGCAAATTTAATAACGTAATAAAAATCATTGCCTAAAAAAAATTCTATTAACTCAAAAGAAATTTCAACATTTAAACACAAAAAATCGGCAAATCGTTTATTAAAAATCTAAAACGTTTTAAAAAAAAAATTCATGCAGTTATTGTAAATTTATCAAAAACTCTCTAAAAAAAAAGGTATAAAAATTGGGCTCAAAATTCCGGAAAAAAAAAAAAAAAAAAAAAAAAGTTATAAATATTTTTCCGAATTTTATTAAAACCGCGCGATACTTTATTATATGAAACTCGTCGCGTGGACGGTTGCGGCTCGTTGCCAGCTTTTGTTTACAACGTTCGATCGACATTTGCCGCTCTGTGCACACATTTTTAACGGTCGATCGTTCGTCGAGCAGAAAGTCCAAAAATAACGCGATGGAAAATCAGTATTTCGAGATTTTGTATGTACAATGCGTGCCAAGATTTTGCTTGAAATTGTGAGGGTTTTAGAGAGGGGGTTAAAGGGGGGGGGGGGATTTGCGGTTCCAAAACTACCTTCTCTTTTGCACGAAGTAAACTGTGCCAAAAATGCCTTGTCTCCCGACATAATATTGCGCTGTGAGCGCTTTTTTAAAATGTTTTTTCTTTTCATAATTAGATAAACGGACGATGCGTGTATATGCGATTTTGAGGTAGGGAGGAAAAGTTTAATCCTATATAATACGTAATCTAAAGAGAAATTCATCTCTACGCTATCACACGACACTCGGAAGTTATTATTTAAGATTTATCTTTCGTTCGCATTCGCACGTATATCTATATACTCGCATCGCGCAACTAATTCAAACGATATTAATAATAATTAATAATAATAATAATAATAATAATATACTCATTCACATCACATAACAATCACGTCGAGACTTTGGAGACTGCGATGTTTTTTAGTTGCGCCGAGGACGATAAAACCTAACACTGGTCTAGTTGACAAAAAATGCCCTGCATTTCATTCTTCATCATCTTCTTCATCATCATCATCTTTTTGTTTTCTTTCAACTTTTGGTGACTGAGAAACTTTTAAACGCTAGATTCACAGCATTCGATCACTTCTCTTATTTTTAAATAACGCTTTTTATTTCCACTGTCCTAGAGCGATCACTTAAAAAGCTGAGAAAAATAGCATTCACTACACTTTTTTTTTTCTTTTTTTTTTTACTTTTTCTTTTTTCTTCTTCAATTTACGATGTGTCGTCGCGTGAGCAGCGACCACGCGATGTGGACTGCCAGAGCCCGTATACGTCACGCAACGAAAATACGATTTTGAATTTTCACAAAAAAAAAAAAAAAAAAAAAAAAAAAAAAAAAAAAAAAAATCACACTCGAGTTCGATTATCGAAAACGCAACGAAAAAAACGATTTTCACTAAAAAAAATCACGAGTTCGATTATCGAAAACCATTTTTATTTTCTTTTTTTATTTTTATCTTTCACCTTACGTCGAACTAAATTCAATGGGTTTAATATCTCCGGTTTTAATCCTTTATGTTTCTCGTCTCTCGTGGTCGATGATTCTTGCATACTGGCGAGGCTCCAACGATGGATGATCTCGAAGGGGGGGGGAATTCGATGGTTTTCAGGGGGGGGGGGACGTGATTTTTTTTTTCTTGTCGCTCGTACTTGATTTTGGCATTGGTTGCTATCGTTGGATCGACGTTGTTGAACTTGGATCCTCTGCGTCAGGACGACAGGTGCAAAATTGCTTTGCGGCAGAACGTTTATTATTATGATGCAGCGTGTTTTGTATATATATTAATATATACGAAATATAAGAAACGCTGGTAACTTCTTCGGGGCGATTAATTGGGACGCACTATCGGACGTCGTTTTGTAAAATGATTTGGTATACTCTCGTTTCGTCTAGGCGACGTCCTTTCCAAGGAATAGTAATAATAATAATAATAATAATAATAATAATAACAATAATAATAATGACGATGATCGTAAATCCACTTTAAACTCGAGCACGATTATATCACTGTTAATGTTTTGTTGTTTTTATCCCATTTGTTCACTTGTTTCTGTCCCAATAAGCTGATTGGTTGGGTATTTTTTTAAATCTTCTTTCTTCACTTCGACAAAGCAACGAAAGTTAAAATTGTTGCCTTATTGTTTTTAACTTGTTTGTTGTTGTTGTTGTTTCTTCTTCTGCAGAGGAGCGGGAGATGAGAGTGATGACAACGACGACTAGTTTAATGGATACTTTTATTGTTGTTTTTTTTCGCAAACGTTCAACGACGTTTTTCATACATAACGGACAAAGATGCACAAAGATGGCGCTTAGCGAAATATGGCAACTGTTTTTTTGTTTCGGTTTAATTACTTCGTCGCTTGGTTTCGCAGGATTGTTGTTGTTGTTGTTGTTTTCGCGTATATTCCACTTGATTTTGCTGTTGTTTATCGCTTCTATATATTAGCATTTCGGATTTATGAGAGCCAGGTTTAATAATCATTGATACAATAATTATGGCGACTAATAAAAGGTGATCGTGTGTTTGTGTGGTTTTTTCTTTTCTTCTTTCTTCTTTTTTTTTATTTCATTGTTAAACACAAGAGCGTTTATCGGCAATGACGAAACGTTTGTGTATCCTGAACGATTAACGAGGACGACGACCACGAAATAGCGATTCCGCTTTTTTCGATATCTCGCGATATATACTTTGGGAATTCGTTTTACGTATCGAGTACGTCCCTCGAAGTTCTTCCACTTTTCTTTGTTTTTTTGTTATCCCCGAAATCAATCATGTTTACGATAAACTCGCCTTCGGGCGTTTTTTTCTAATGATAATTCAAAATTCGGCAAACTCCTTGGCGCACTTTTCGGTCGATGAGATTCTCAACGCTTCCTCCTCGTAATCGTCGAAGTTGCTCGTGTCTCCAGGTCCTCTGCATTTCGGAATGAAAGGCGCCTCGATTCTCTTCTGGAAGACGGCGATCCAGTCGGTACTGGAGAACCATTTGTGTAGCTTAATGTCATTAACACCGGCTTTAAGATTTCCGTACCTCTTGGTAAGATCAACCTGAAGTAAATTGCGCAATAGATCCTTAAGATCGGATCCAAAGTGCGAGGGAAAGCGAACTTTGCCGCTAACGATTTTCTCGTAAATCTGTATCGGCTGATCGGCGAAAAATGGCGGATAACCGGCGGCCATTTCGTAAACTAAAACACCGAGTGCCCACCAATCAACGGCTTTGTTGTAACCTTTGCTGAGAATAATTTCGGGCGCCAAATATTCGGGTGTGCCGCACAAAGTCCACGTTCGTCCCTTAACCCTCTTGGCAAATCCAAAGTCAGTGACCTTAAGATAACCTTGAGAATCAACGAGAAGATTTTCGGGCTTAAGATCTCTGTAAATCAGATCGAGATAATGAAGATACTCAAATGCGAGAACTATCTGTGCGGCGTAAAAACGCGAATGTGGCTCGGAGAATCTTCCGACCTTACGCAAATGGCTGAACATTTCGCCACCCGGTACATATTCAAGTACCATATAGAGATTCGAGTTGTCTTTGAAATGAAAACGCAGCGATACGAGAAAGGGAAAGCTTATCGCTTGAAGAATTCTCTTCTCGTTAAGCGTGTGTTCGACCTGCTTGAGCTTAACGACTTTTTGCTTGTCGAGAATTTTCATAGCGTAATATTCCTTCGTGGGTTTGTGCTGTACGATCATAACCCGACCGAATGATCCGGTACCGAGTGTCTTGATTCTCTCGAAGTCATCGAGGCCCGCGGTGTTCGTTGGATTTTTCTTCCACTTCTCCTCGAATTCCTCTTTAGCGTGATCGAGAAATTCCTTAACGCTCTCAGCGGCGTCGACTTTTTTGTTCGCTGTAGCGGCATTATTGCCCATTTTTCCAGCCGTGCTCGAGCCTGCCAGGGCTCCACGGATGTCAAATTTCTTCAGAATTTCTGCGGCTTTACTTAAACCCCGTGCGAGCGCCGAATACTTCCTTCCCCCCCTCGTCTTCACTTATCTTCACGAAGCTTATATGCTTCGCCTATTAATATATGCGTGTCTCTCTCTCTCCCTCTATCTCTTTCTCTCCGCTGTCTTTGTCTCTCTCTTAATACGTGTATATGTGCGTGCGTGTCGAGGTCCCCCAAACGACCGCTCGATTTCTCACGAAAACTCCCGGGGTCAACAAAATGGGTCAACACTCCTCGTCCGCACCTTGCGCCATCTTTCCTGTCAATTACGGTTCTGCCACTGGCTCGTGCCTGTCTTGCACTCGGAAACACGAATGTCTCTCTCTCTGGTGAGCACAGCGCTGCCCCCTCTTAAGTTCTCTGTTGGCTCTGGTTGAACTATTCGCTGTTATGAAGTGGTACAACTGCTGCTTCGACTGGTTCGCCTTCGTTCGAATTAAATTCTTCACTTGTTTCTTTTCTATCCTTGTCGCACAATACACTTTGCGTTACCCGAAAACGACTTAAAATGGTGGAGGTAAACACGAATGATAACAAAGCACCGTAATCCACAGAGGCAAAACACGACACAAAAGATGTTTTTTTCGTAAAAATGTGAGGTTTTTCTTTGTTTGTTTTGTTTTTTAAGCTTTTTTTATTGTTAAGGCAAAATGGGAGAGCGTTCCAGACCGAGGACGTCGACTCACTGTTCACTTTGCAGACGACAGGAAGCACGCGCGGTCGCTCTTTGCCTCTTCGTACACTATATATAT
The DNA here is from genome assembly GCA_963970395.1 of Ephialtes manifestator. Taxonomy (NCBI): domain Eukaryota; kingdom Metazoa; phylum Arthropoda; class Insecta; order Hymenoptera; family Ichneumonidae; genus Ephialtes; species Ephialtes manifestator. Next base: position 28,906,412 of record OZ019980.1, read on the forward strand.
ATATATGTATATATGTACACTCACACACTTTTATAATCCGTAGATCTTCTATCTCTGTCTCACTCTTTATTCCTCTCGGATATTTTTAACACACACACATGGGTTAACGTTTTCCGTGTAGCTTACGTATTATTATTTTATTGCACCTGTGCTTTTAACGGGCTTTTACTTTGTCGGGTTTATATGGTAAGCACTTTAGTTTAAGATGGCGGCGCAGCCTGACGTCCCGGATTTCGCACGAATGCTGCGAAAATGGTGGAGAGCTCTTCGGACCGGAGCCTTCGCCTCGCGCATCGCAACCACCCACTGAACCTGGTTGGTACCAATGTCCATCGAACGTTTTATGTTTTCTAAACATCGCCGCTAGATGGTTTTACCAGGAACGACAAATTACGCTGTTTTATCGAACGGCCACCATGTTCGAATGATAAATTGTGTCTTTACCTACTGCTGCACATTTTCGCAACTCAAAAGCTTTCGATTTGAATTTATTCTAGTTATTTCATTTGTAATTTTTTTTTGGAATATTTTACCGAGTCGGGAAATGCATAAACGTTTTTATTGTGAATAAAAAGGATTTAGATGTAAAATTATATGAATATGAATTTATCCTGGTTATTCGGTAATTAGTCATTTTTTTGGAATATTTTACGGAGCTCAAAAACTTTCGCTTTGGATTTATTCTAGTTATTCCGTAATTAGTATTTTTTTTTGGACTATTTTACGGAGTCGGAAAATGCGTAAACTTTTTTTTTGTGAATAAAAAGGATTTACATGTAAAATTATATGAGTATGAATTTATTCTAGTTATTCGGTAGTCATTTTTTGGAATATTTTACGGAGCTCAAAAACTTTTGCTTTGAATATATTCTAGTTATTCCATTATTTGTAATTTTTTTTTGGAATTTTTTACGGAGTCGGGAAATGCGTAAACTTTTTTTTTTTGTAAAAAATAAAAGGATTTGCATGAAAAATTATATAAGTATGAATTTATTGTAGTTATTCCGTAATTAGTAATTTTTTCGAATATTTACAAAGTCGGGAAATGCATAATTTTTTTTTTGTGAATAAAAGAGATTTTCACATAAAATTATGCAAGTACGAATTTATTCTAGTTATTTTGTAATTAGTAATTTTTTCGAATATTTTACGAAGTCAAGAAATGCATAAATTTTTTTTTGTTAATAAAAAAGATTAGCATATAAAATTATATAAGTACGAATTTATTCCAGTTATTTTGTAATCAGTAATTTTTTTTAAATTTTTTACAAAATCGGAAAATGCATAACTTTTTTTTTTGTGAATAAAAAAGATTTGCATATAAAATTATATAAGTACGAATTTATTCTAATTATTTTGTAATTAGTAATTTTTTTGGAATTTATTTACGAAGTCGGAAAATGGATAAACTTTTTTTCGTGAATAAAAAAGATTAGCATATAAAATTATATAAGTACGAATTTATTCCAGTTATTTTGTAATCAGTAATTTTTTTTTAATTTTTTACAAAATCGGAAAATGCATAAATTTTTTTTCGTGAATAAAAAGAATTTGCATATAAAATTATATAAGTACGAATTTATTCTAATTATTTTGTAATAAGTGTGTAATTTTTTGGAATATTTCACGTAACCAGGAAATATATACATTTTTCTTTAATAAACAAAGGAATTTCGTGAAAATGAATAAATATGACGAATATTGCAATGATAATTATTATTTCGACAATAATGTGTAATATTCTATTTAATCCGGGATTCACAGTTTTATCGAATTTATAACCACATTTTTTAAATTGCAGAATTAAGAACTAACGTAACAAAGAGAAATTCGTTAAAACTCACCGGATTTGTTCTCGAACTTTCAGCAAAGAAGACGATCTTCAACCTCAAACTTTCTTCCTAACGATTGTCGCTTATTTCCACACTTTCTTCACATCACTTTTCTCCACTCAACTACTTTTTATTATTAAAAACATACCGCAAGTAAAAATAACTCTTAAACCGCAAATATTTATCGTGTTATAACGAAACAAAATAAAAAATCACTTTCGTTAATTGCTTCCGTGCGAAAATAAAACAATCCAAACCGGAAGTGTCTGCAAATTGTTATATTTGTCGTATTATCATTTTCCTTCAGCATATCGTTATAAATTGTTATATTTATTATCGTTATTATCACTTTCATTCAGTATATCGTTATAAATTGTTATATTTATCGTATTATAAACAAATAAAATCAAACATCACATTCTTTCAATACTTTGTGCCAAAATAAAACAGTCCAAACCGGAAGTGTCTCTAAATTTTTTATATTTATCGTATTATCATTTTCCTTCAGCATATCATTATAAATTGTTATATTTCATTCAGTATATCGTTATAAATTGCTATATTTATCGTGTTATAAACAAACAAAATCAAACATCACATTCTTTCAGTACTTCGTGCGAAAATAAAACAATCCAAACCGGAAGCGTCCGTCAATTATTATCGTAAACAAAGAAAGAATCAAACAATTCTTCAAAACGACCGTTTTTTTTTCGTTCGAATTTATATGCAGTTGTTTGTTCTTTGTTATTTGATTATTGCCAAATTTTAATGCCGAGACATTGAAAAAAGTGTTTTTTGTGAATAAAAACAAATTATGATTAATATTAATAATAAATGAATAAATACAGAACAAAATTACGTCCGACTTCCGGTCAAAATGAAGCTCTAATTTACCGGTTTAGCTTTTGGCGAATCGCAGCGCCACTAAATGTGGCAAAATATGGAACTAAATAGCATAAAGCACGTAGATAATTCACTTTATTCGTAGCAACATGTTCCGATTGAAGTGTCGCTGCATCGTCAGCAATAATACATCGTGCAAAAGCACGATTGGTTCTTCAATTTGTAAATAAGTAGAGTTAGAGGTTAGAAAATTTGTACAGCTGACGTTTGTAATGTTGTTTGAAGGTAAGTCAAAAAATTGTTCGAAAATTATAACTAATATTTATTCAAATGGTTATCTGAGCGTAATACATTTTTATTTATTTTAGAAACGCGTTTTTTAACACTCTGAGCAACAAAAAACAGCCGATAAAAAATGTTGCGTCGAAGAAACGTCACAATCAAAGCCGTCAAAGAACTCGATGCTTTTCCCAAAGTTACGGAAAATTGTACCGATAAATCGGCTGTCGGTGGAACATGTAAGTTGTAAAATAATGTAACGTAATATTGAATTAAGAAAATTACATTAGATTTTTGTGTTGTTTTTTTTTTTTTAAGCCATTTATAAATTTTATGCACTTTTGCGCCTTTGCGATTAAATCATAAACATGTTGTAATTTTTCAAGACACTTTTTTAGGTGATTTTTATATGTTGTCGATAGATAAATTTTATATTGTAAAAATGATTTTTACATCAACGTAACGATAAATACATTAATTAATAAATATTGTAAAAAATATTTTTCCGTCGCGGTATATGAAAAATTGTTTTGGTGTCTTAAATAATCGTTACGCAAGTTGTTAATTTTTTTATATCAATTAGCGACTTAATTTAGGATTATTTTAATACAAATTTTGTTCGTTTCAGTTTTGGTGGTGACTTTTATCGAAATTCTTGTAACGGAGACAATATTTTTTTTCTACCATCAACTAATGTTCAAATTTCCTTAGTCGTTTTTAATATGTAGTCGATAGATAAATTTGATATTGTAAAAATGATTTTTACATCAACGTAACGATAAATACATTAAATAATAAATATTATCAAAAAATATTTTTCCGTCGCGGTATTTGAAAAATTGTTTTGGTGTCTGAAATAATCGTTTCGCAGGTTGTTAATTTTTTTATACCACTTAGCGACTTAATTTAGGATAATTTTAATACAAATTTTGTTCGTTTCAGTTTCGGTGGTGACTTTTATCGAAATTCTTGTAACGGAGACAATATTTTTTCTCTACCATCGACTAAAATTAAAATTTCCTTAGTCTTTTTTAATAAGTAGTCAATCGATGAATTTTATATTGTAAAAAACTTTTTTTATCAACAAAACAATAAATAAATGAATATTATTAAAAAATATTTTTCCATCATATGGGGTAAAACACGTCAAGGTGGCCACACGAATTTTTCATTTCAATGAAAAGTTTTTAAATTTCTTGAGGATGTTGGTCTGGCTGAAAACAAAAATTGCAAATTTTTTCAGATTTTTGTTATTGCATATTTCAGCCGTTACAAATAACTGAAAATAATAATTGTTAATTTTTTAACGTCAAAACTATGGCTCTCGCAAAAAAATCATGTTAACAAAAAATTTACGGTATCTAACGTTCTTTTCAACAAATTTTTTTGCAAATTTTTCTACTCCGTTTTATGCGATTTTTCAATTAAATAATATTTCAATATTTTTTTTCTCCGAAACTGCGTTCTCGATTCAGATGAGATTTTTACATTTTGTTCCTTAATATGTTAAGAATCTGAAAAAAAATTGGCGAGATGGGCGGCGACTTCGTTCCACAGTTACAGCTCTTCGGATGATCGAACATAACGGTAATCTAATGTGTAATTGCTCTCTGCGTTCAACAGGGTTGAGACTGTCAATAGAAAAAATCTAAAGCCCGCATCACTTGTTTATTTTTTTGTTATTTTTAATTAAAATTTTTTTTTTAATTAGGTTTATTGGCAAATTTCCCCGTACCTGTCGTCCACACTTTGTGTTCACAACGAAGAACGATGGTCGTGTAACATTGAGCACGTGAATATTGAACTCAAGAGACATTCATTCACCACGTTTTGCCAATTTTCGATTGATCAGAAAAGAGCACGATGATGAATTACGTGTCATCAGGAAAAAAGTTTTAATTCCATCAGTCGATAAAATAAATGTATTAAAAAACCCAAAAATTGAAGAGGGAAAAATATCCGATGCAAAAAATGCAGTGCGGGCTTTAGAATTATTATGTAGACAGTCTGTTGAACGTACAGAGCAATTACACATTAGATTGCTCTGGTATTCGATCGTTTGAAGAGCTGTAACAGTGGAATGAAATCGCCGCCCATCTCGCCAATTTTTTCTCAGATTCTAGACATATTAAGGAACAAAATGTAAAAATTTCAGCCGAATCGGGAACGCAGTTTTGGAGAAAAAAAATATTATAATTTTATTCCATTGAAAAATAGCGTAAAACAGAGTAGGAAGATTTTGCAAAAAATTTATTGAAAAGAACGTTAAATACCTTAAATTTTTTGTTCACGTGATTTTTTTGCGAGAGCTGTAGTTTTGGCGTTAAAAAATTAACGATTATTATTTTCAGTTTTTTGTTATGGCTGAAATATGCGATAAAAAAATCTGAAAAAAAATTGTCCCATATAAAAAATGTAGTTAAAAAAATTGTTTTGGTGTCTTAAATAATCGTTTCGCAAATTGTTAATTTTTAATAAAAACTTCGTAATTTAATTTAGGATAATTTGCATAAAAATTTTGTTTGTTTCAGTTTCGGTGGTGACTTTTATCGTAATGGGCTATTTTATTATATCGGAGACAATATTTTTTCTCGACAGTCGACTAATGTTCAAATTTGAACCCGATACCGATATCGACGCAAAACTTAAGCTTAATATCGATATTACCGTCGCAATGACGTGCCAGAGAATCGGTGCAGATATGCTCGATGCCACAAATCAGAATCTTCGTGATTTTGATTTTCCTCTGGCTGCCGAAGACACTTGGTGGGAATTAGACGCTGATCAAAGATCTCAATTCGATGGACTGAAAAGCCTTAATTCCTATCTCAGAGAGGAATATCATGCGATTCACAAATATCTCTGGAAAAATCGAAAGTTTTCTATTTTTAACGAATTACCAGCGAGGTGAGAAAAAAATAATAGAAAATATGCTAAGTAAAATGTATTTATTCGTAAAAAAACCTTTTTTTTTTTTGAAAAATCTAAATTCTACATTTGTACAAAAATGTTAGTATTCCAAAAATTAACGTCTGAAGAATAATCTCTAATTTTTTTGTGTACAAATATATAAATTTAACGTAGTTATAGTCGATTCTATAAAAATATATTTTTGGAATTTAAAATAAAATCACATAAATACGTTTTTTTTCTGCCGTTTGAGAAGTTGCAACCCCTTAAGAATTATTTTACAAACTCCTACTCTTAATTTCATGACAAAACGTTCAAGTTTCATATATAATTTTTATGCGAATATTTTTACAAACTTTGAATTTCCAGAACGAAATCGTTTTCGATAAAATCACAAAAATACGCTTTTTTGTCCGTTTGAGAAGTTGCAACCCCTTAAGAATTATTTTACAAACTCCTACTCTTAATTTCATGACAATACGTTCAATTTTTTTACGAATATTTTTACAAACTTAGAATTTCCAGAACGAAAACGTTTTCGATAAAATCACAAAAATATGCTTTTTTGTCCGTTTGAGAAGTTGCAACCCCTTAAGAATTATTTTATAAACTCCTACTCTTAATTTCATGACAATCCGTTCAATTTTCGTATATAATTTTTCTACGAATATTTTTACAAACTTAGAATTTCCAAAACGAAATCTTTTTCGATAAAATCACAAAAATACGCTTTTTTGTCCGTTTGAGAAGTTGCAACCCCTTAAGAATTATTTTACAAACGTCTACTCTTAATTTCATGACAATATATATTTTTTTTACGAATATTTTTACAAACTTTGAATTTTCAGAACGAAAACGCCCGATTATTCTCCAGACTCTTGTCGACTTTACGGGAGTCTCGACGTCAATAAAGTAGCAGGAAATTTTCATATTACTGCTGGAAAATCATTGTCGCTTCCAAGTGGTCATGTTCATATTTCGGCATTTATGACCTATCGAGATTATAATTTTACTCACAGAATAAATAGATTTTCTTTCGGTGATGTTAGCCATGGCATAATTCATCCTCTTGATGGTGATGAAAAAATAGCTGAGGAACGTGAGTAAACATATTTAAAAAAAAACATCTATACAATCATAATTTTCGGAAGAAAATTTTTTTTAAACGAATTTCCTGGTATTCTAATCATTTTTTTTCTTTTACTTTTCAGCCATGATGTTGTATCAGTATTTTATCGAAGTTGTGTCAACGGATGTTCATACATTGCTTCACAAATCGAAAACTTTCCAATACAGCGTAAAAGACCATGCGAGGCCCATTAATCACAATAAAGGTTCACACGGTATTCCTGGAATTTTTTTCAAATACGATACCAGCGCCCTTAAAGTCAAAGTTATCGAACAACGCGAAAGTTTGATTAAATTTTTGGTCAGGCTGTGCGCATCGACCGGAGGAATTTTTGTGACAAGTGGTAAGCACTTTGTAATATTATTGATATTTTCTAAATTAAAAATAACTAGGAATAATTAAATTTGTAGATTTTTTAAATTTATTTCTAAGCAGAATTTCTGTACTTTGCGAGAAGAAAAAAAATGTAAAAGACAAAAGAATCATTGAGTATATTAAAAATAGTTATTTTGGATATTACATAAATAAATGAAATATTATTTGGATGATAATAATAATAATGAAAAATTCATTAAAAATTGGTCATTTTTTTTTTGTTTTTTAAGGAAATAATTTTTTATTTTTAATTTTAGGTTTAATCAACAGCGCAGTTCAAGCCTTTTGGTACATCATTTGTTGCAATTTTTTTAAAACACCAAACACCAAAGATGATCATAGATTACTCGTCCCGGAAGCCACAATCACTAAAACTGGGATGGGACCAATAAATCTTGTTAATGTTCCGACACCGCCGTGCATTGACGTTACTTTACATGCGCAATAAAATATTCGATTTTATAAATATTGCTATTTCTTTTCTGTCTCACGACCCTTAAAAAATAGCCTTTATATGGTGGAATACACGATTTTACGAGAATAGCGAAAGCTAAAATTCAATATCGTGAAGAGAAAAAAGAAAAAAACACTTCCGGCTTGGATTGTCCAACCGGAAGTCGAACGAATTTATTATTTTTCGCTTTTTACAAAGCGAAAAATAATAATTTATTTTGTAATAAATAATTATTTAATAATTTATTTATTAAAATAATTATTAATATTAAATAATAAAATAATATTAAAAGTTTCCTCTATGAGGAAGCCAAAATTGAATAACAAACTTCCTGATTTATTAATTTTCGCTTTGTAAAAAGCGAAAAATAATAAATTCTATTATTATTTTAATAAATAAATTATTTAATAATTTAATAATTTTCTGTATAGTTACGCTGTTGCTAAACACCGTTATTTCTTTGTTAATAATAAACAAAGAGGAGTTCGGTCGATCGGTTTGAAGGAGACGGACGTGGTTAGATTCGATCAGCAATAAACATCTCTCATTTCTAAAACGACGTGTTTTTACTTTTATCAAAGTCACCTGACATTCGCTAGAAATTGCGACAGTTTTTTTTTAATCATCGTAAAAAAGCATGTAACCAGTATTTTCTGGGGTAGAATATACGACTTAATAACGATAGTGAAGATTAAATTTCGATATCTTGAAGAGAAAAAAAAATTGAAGTCTATGATAAAATCAAACGTTTCGTTTCTCGTAATTTTTGTCAAGAAAAAAAAACGTGCCTTACCTTATGCCATTTTTCTTATTCCTTAATCCTGTAAATATAACGCAAAAAAATAATTAAGTAGCCAAGAGTTCGATTTTCTGCTGATAGTATTTATTAATTATTAGTAACTTATGTTCCCTCTATAATATCTCATTCATACAAAGTTTCTTCCTAACTTTATAATTTACGAAAAAGTCCATATCATCTAAAATAGCGACAAAAAGTATATCTACATTGTTAACAATTTTCATTTATAAATAATTGAAACGACGAAACGAGAAAAAAAAATCGACAATTCTTAAATCTCAAAATTATTAAGCGATCAATTTGCGACTATCAAAAATTAATCGAAGTCAAAAGTATCCGAAAAATTATTTAAAAAATTGTATACATATTTTTTTTTAGAAAACTCGATATAGAAACTTATAAATTAACGCACAATCTGCTTTTTGCTCCATCGTTAAAAATATTTGGAAAATTAATAAATTTTTATAGGAACTTTAAATGCAAAAACTGCGAATATTAAATTTAATAAACAATTATAAAGCAATATTAATAAATTTTGATATTAAATTGATTTTTTCTTACGATTTTCATTCAAATTTACATCATAATTGTATATTAAATTGGAAATACGAATTTTTCCCATAAGATTTCTATAAACAATGTATTAATTTTCGTAAATAAATTGTCTACATTATTGAAAATTACACAAAGTAAATTGGAACATAAAAAAAACAATTTTGCATGAAATTTTATTTTTTATTTTTATGTTTTCTACAGAAAAAGTACAATTATTAATTAACATAGTATTTCTAACGAAAGGAAAAATAAAAAATAAAATTCCTTTAATCGTTATTTCATGTTCCAAACTCGTAGAAATTAAACAAATGCCCAAACAAATTCATGGATAGCATCGAGGTTAAATTTCAATTTTTCGAACGAATTTTAAAGCACATTTAACCACTGCGAATTATTTAATTGTGTACAAATTTGTCGCCGACATAGAATGCGAAAAATTACGTCCCCTTAAAGTTTTCCTTAATGGAATTTTTTTCCAGCAAATCATTCGAGTGAAAAAGTATTTAAAATACTTATTTTCCACTGACTGAATATAAATCCTTATTCCTAAAAAAAATATTAAAATTACTGTAAGTTAATTAAAATAATAATAAAAGCGTAAATTTTCAATATTTTTTTATTTTTTTAATTATTTATTTCGAAAAAATCATTTTTATTTTTTTTTTTCAAATACTTTTTCATTCGAATTTTGCCCGCTTTTGCCGAATAATATTAAAATAATTATAAAAGCGTAATTTTTCAATATTTTTTTTTATTTTTGCACATAATTATTTATTTCGAAAAAATCATTTTTTTTTTTTTTCAAATACTTTTTCATTCGAATTTTGCCCGATTTTGCCGAATAATATTAATTAAACTTTTTGTCATCGATAAATATTCTTCGATTATTATTTTTGTTTTCTCGCATACAGTCGGGATTTATTTAAATTCTATAAACAATCGCATCGAAAAATGCTTTGCGTCACTCAAGCATATAGACATTCACTCATTGCAATACATTTATAGGTAACCATAGCGAAATTAAATGAATATTGGATGTAAATAAATTTACAATAGTCTCGAGGAGGATCGAAAGTAGAATGACAAATATTTTCAATCTTCCTCGTCGCTTAATTATACAGTTACGAACACGATTTTCATTTTTTTATTCTCTAATCTCGACAACCTATACACAAAATATAGGCAAAAGATTGTCTTAAAAAAAAAGAAAAAAAAACGACCAGTGTATTTATCATAATCAAAGGCACACGTAACCAACGACGTGCATGTCGCTCACGTTCCACTTGGTACGACGTTTTTAAGGTGGTTGTAAACGGGAGAAAAAATTATCATTGCTTTCGGATTTTTTCTCTCGAAAATTACCGATGATATCGTGTTAATTCTTTTTCCAATACAACAATTGACCCTTAAGGAAAAATAAGATATTTTTTCCCCTGAAATATGTCTATTTTTATGCTATTGGCAAACGATTTTGTAAAATTAAAAAAAAATACCGATTTTTTTCTTGCGATAGATATAATTTTCGTAATTATCGATGGAATTTTTTGCAAATTTGCAAAAATCTACACAATTATGTTAGCTTTGATTCACATTTTGGTTTTTTGCTTTCCGATTATTTATCTCGGTGCTACATTGGCAAACATTGGCAACTAATGCTACGATGTCATCCTCCGACAAAATAGTATGCCAAAATCGCAAAAATAAATATTTTTCAAAAAACCTCATATCTAATTTTTCCTTAAGGATGTTTCTTCATATTCCAAAAAAAATTACGACGATATATCTCATAGTTTTCGAGAAAAAAAATGCCGAAACCCATTTTTCGTTTTTTTCTCGATTCCACTCGACAATCCCTTAAAATATATGTAAAAACACGCGTGCGAAACGCACAAATTGCGTTATATCAAATACAAGATTTCATACTCTTAAGCATACAAAAATAAATTATAATAACGATCGCGTATCTCTTGACTTATTCATATACAATGAATACTATGTTATACAGGTATATAAATATACTTTAAAGTATATGTATCTTCTTATGCGATAATAGAGTGAAATTCAAATGCTTTATACTCTCTAGAATATAAATGGCACACCTAGGAGAGGCATTGGATCGGCATTCACGTCAATTAATGACACTCACGTTTAAAAAAGGCACCATTATGAAATCATGACGATATTTCAACTGTAATCACCAAAATTGTAACCACGAATTTATCAATCCACTCAATTTGCTCATTTCTACCACAAAAAATTTCGCATCAATCATTTTTATCGAATATAATTCCGGAAATGTATAAAACAAAAATGACATTTTTTCTTTCGATTTTTCGTCGACAACGGAAATAAATTAAAAATAATAGGCTATTACTTTTAATTTCCGTGTCATTATTTATAAATATTTTCGGAGGAATATTATTACGTTGATTAGTAATAAAATTGTTCATATATTAAAAAAGAAAAGAATTATTCAAAATATTTGTAGAGCAAATAAATAAATAATTGGTGGTTACAACTGTGATTATCTTTAATCGGTAGTCGTTTTCGTATTTCGAATGTTCAATTCCTAATTTAGACATTATTTGGTATTAACGTTTATACTCCCAAGTGCGAAATTAAAAATCCTCGCATGATTGTCCCGGCATCATTTTTTTTTCATTTTTTTTTTTAAATAAATACTTAAAAACCGCGCTCGAAAATCGCTTACAATTTTATACACAATTTGGCGCTTCTGTAATTCAAATGAATTGAGAATTATACCAAATTTTTTTGACGATTTTTTAACGCGGTTTGTAACATTTCTTTTTTTTTTCGGGTTTTTTTTTCGCACTTTGGTTGCCGTTAAACTATGTTTAGGTTTTTAATGAAACGTTGGAAGTAAAATGAGACTAGTTTCGGCATGGAAGTACAGGAAATATATATAATTATCAAAGTATCATATTTAAGTCGTTAAATAAAACGCTTCATTTTTTTTATTTCAACTGCTCGACTTTTTTTTTGTTCGCCAAAAAAAAAAAAAAAAAAAAAAAAAAAAAGAATTACGAAAAAAGGCCTTGAAAAAATGATTACCATCAGAAAAAAATATTAATTCTCGTAAAATTGAAATTAATTTTTTAATTCCACGTCGCAATTTTATTCAAGCAAATTTTTTATTTTTTATGACTGCCGAAAAATAGAAAGGTTTTTTTTAATTTCTTTTTTTCGACATTCCAATCGTTAACCAATAGATCAATAATTGACATCGTAAAAAATTTATACCTCGTGTATTTTTAAAATGCTTAAAAAATTAACAAACTTATATAGAAAGTAAATTTATGCCTAAGCCAAAATTTAATATAGAAATAAAATAAAAAATTAATGAATGATACATTAAATACGATTTAAAAAAAAACGTGTTTGATATACAAGTCTTTTAATACTGTTTTATAGTTTTATATTAAATATAATATTCTTGCATTCGCATAAATTCTTCCAACATAAGTTTATGAATTTTCTGAATATTTCGAAAAACTCGCTTTTTTTCCACAATTTACAATATTGTATCTGTCAATTTTTGGTCTCTTGGTCAAATTGTTAAAAATGTACTTGTAAAATTGTAAACAAAAATACAAATGCAAAATTTAATTTAATACACAAGTGCGATGTAAATTTCTTGAAAATTTCGCTATTTAAGTATTTTAATCAAAATACTTTTTAAAATAAAATTAATTAATTACAAAAACATTTTAATCAAAATACTTTTTTAATTAAAATTAATTAATTACAAAAATATTTTAATCAAAATACTTTTTAATTAAAATGAATTAATTACAAAAATATTTTAATCAAAATACTTTTTTAATTAACATTCATTAATTACAAAAATATTTCAACCAAAATACTTTTTAATTAAAATTAATTAATTACAAAAATATTTTAATCAAAATACTTTTTAATTAAAATGAATTAATTTAAAAAACATTTTAATCAAAATATTTTTTAATTAAAATTAATTAATTTAAAAAATATTTTAATCAAAATACTTTTTAATTAAAATTAATTAATTACAAAAATATTTTAACCAAAATACTTTTTAATTAAAATTAATTAATTACAAAAACATTTTAATCAAAATACTTTTTAATTAAAATTAATTAATTACAAAAATATTTTAATCAGAATACTTTTTAAATTAAAATTAATGAATTACAATAATATTTTAATCAAAATACTTTTTAATTAAAATTAATTAATTACACAAATATTTAAATAAAAATACTTTTTAAATTAAAATTAATTTCAAAAGTATTTTGATTAAAATACTTTTGCTTCCATTAATCGTAAATTTATGTTTTACATCACAATTGCAGGATAAAATTAATTTAATGCATAAAAACTTCAATTTTTAACAGTAGAAATGATTGGAGAATTGATTTAATATGATACTTTGATTCGTGGCAACAAATGAACGAGAAGACATTGATCCAATTATATATATAACGTATATCTACCTAATTAATGATGGAATTGTGCCTGGACGTACTACAGAACATTCACTCTATTTGCTATAGCGTAGATTCTATTTCTTTCTTTTTTCTTTCATTTTTCGTTAACGTTAAAGACACCATTGGATTTATAGGCACTTTCTCGCTTAAGAAAGTTTCGGGGTTTGTTTTTTTAGTTTTTTTTTTTTAGAAGCACGTGCAAATAGTGCCCTCGATATTATAGACGTGGCTATCATCGCCTCTCCTAACGAATTCGATGCAACTCGAGTCGGCCGATTTTCATTTGAAATATATACGAATATCGGAGATCGAGATCATTTCCTAGGCGAAGATTGCCGCTTTTATCGATAACTCTCTCTCTATTTCTCTCTCTCTCTCTCTCTTTCTAATTGCCAGATGAAATAAGTGGAGGAAAGAAACTTTCGTCTCGCGATGAAAATTCTTTCTGTACCATCCATTACGTCTGCTGGTGTACGCTTTGGCTGCAGCAAATTACCTGTTGGATAAAAAAAAAAATTAAAAAATCGTTTGTTGAAATTTTCTATTGGTTCTAAACACGTGAAAATTTTATTTATTTAAAATTTTATGTGGAATTTTATGTGGAATTTTATTTATTTAAAATTTTATGTGGAATTTTATTTATTTAAAATTTTATGTGGAATTTTATGTGGAATTTTATTTATTTAAAATTTTATTTGAAATTTTGTTCACTCAAAATTCTATTTGAAATTTTATTTATTCAGAATTTGATTTGAAATTTTATATGAAATTTTGGTTATTCAAAATTTTATATGAAATTTTGTTTATGCAAAATTTTATTTGAAATTTTATTCATTCAAAATTTTATTTGAAATTTCATTTATTCAAAATTTATTTGAAATTTCATTTATTCAAAATTTATTTGAAATTTAATTTATTCAAAATTTTATTTCAAATTTTATTTACTCAAAATTTTATATGAAATTTTGTTTATTCAAAATTTTATTTGAAATTTTATTCATTCAAAATTTGATTTGAAATTTAATTTATTCAAAATTTGATTTGAAATTTAATTTATTCAAAATTCGATTTGAAATTTTATTCATTCAAAATTTTATTTGAAATTTAATTTATTGAAAATTTTATTTGAAATTTAATTTATTGAAAATTTTATTTGAAACTTCATTTATTCAAAATTTTATATGAAATTTTGTTTATTCAAAATTTTATTTGAAACTTCATTTATTCAAAATTTTATATGAAATTTTGTTTATTCAAAATTTTATTTGAAACTTCATTTATTCAAAATTTTATATGAAATTTTGTTTATTCAAAATTTTATTTGTAATTTTATTCATTCAAAATTTGATTTGAAATTTTTTTTATTATAAATTGTATTTGAAAGTTTTTTTATTAAAAATTTTATTTGAAATTTCATTGCTTCAAAATTTTAAAAAAAAATTTAATGTATACTAAATTTTATTTGAAATTTCATTTATTCAAAATTTTATATGAAATTTTGTTTTGATGATACATGATACATTTTTTAATATTTGCAAAGATTGCGAATTTTTTGTTAAAGTTTGATAATAAAAATATTGTTCATTGGTATTAAAAGTCTTGGCAAAATTTTACAAATAAATCAATTTTCCATTGACATCCCAATAGAATAATAAATTCTCACCTATATAGAGTAAAATAGTAAGTCGATTACAGCCACGATGACTGATAGGACGTCATCACAACGAGGAGTAAAGTAGTGAGAGCGATAAGCGGTTGTTGTTGCGTTGAACCCGAATCTTTCACTGTAAAAAAAAACAAAAAAATTTAAACATGTTTTAATTGATAATTACAGAATTTCTAAATTCTAAATTTACCAGAAAATTCAATTTAAAAAAACGTTATTATTACTCAAATAAAAACTCACCATTTTCGGCTCTTTCGGATTTGTAGCCTGAAAAATCATGAAAAAAAAACACATTGTTAAATTTTTTTACTGCAAATTATTAAATCTTTAATAAGTATAAATTCTGATCCATGTTAAAAATTTTGTAGTTTCTTTTTTTTTTTTTTTAATCGAGAAGAGAATTAATAAATTTATTTATTAAGAGAATAAAAAAAAATTGCTATTGTTTTAAGGTGGAAATTATCGTTGCGATTTTGTGAGCAATAATTTTTACCTTGTCTAAATGTGTGAATGTCAGAATATTGCGACCATCCGTAATCGTTTCTTGCCATTAATCTCGCTTCATAAGATCCAGACTGAAGATGTTCCAGAGGATATTCCAGAGTGAATTGATTTCCAACTCCATTGGTAACTTGAGGAGAGACGATTTTCCATTCTTTATCGTCCTTTTGACGGTATTCCAACTGAAATTTAGGTTGAAAATGAAAGATTCGCTTTCGTCGAGAAAGAAACAAAAGATTCTCTCTTTAATTCTTTCGTTATTAATTATTATTCAATTCTCCATTATTGTACATAAAAAAAATTCATAAGAAATTTTAAAAAACGGTTTTCCTTTCAAGAAAATTCCAAGTAAAGGAGAAAGTAACGACGCATTCATTACCTCATTATTTTCTTTTTGTAATGGGGAATAAAAATGTTATAACATTTTCAAAAATCGACAATAAATATTAAATTAAACAAAAAATAAAAATAAAAAAATAAATATAAAAATAAAATAAAATGAAATAAAATAAATAAAAAAATTAAAATTAAAATAAAAATAAAAATTAAAATTAAAATTTAAAAAATGTCAATCAATTTTATTATTAAATTATTAGTAAATAATGAGATGAATTTTTGAGTATAATTTTCGACTGAATGAAACTTACTCTGTACTCGATGAGCGGAGCAAAAGTTTCGACTTGCCACTTGAGAATAAGAGTCGGTTCGTCATCGGGAACTTCACCACCATGAAGTCTCGGCCGAGAAGGTGCGCCTATCAAGAAATAAGCATTAACAAAAGCGTCTACGTCTAGTTATTCAATAAACAATAAATTTCACGTATTTATCAAATTAAAAAAAAAATATTAGTAATTTTTTTTAATAAAAAAAGATCTACATTACATATAAGAAATATTAAGATCATTGTATCATCAAAGACTAAAGAAATTTCCCTAATAAAAATTTAAAAATATTACAAAAATGCTATTTAAAAAATCCTATGTAACAAAAAAGAAATCAGCGCATCCATTTTATTAAAAAAAAAAAAACGAAGATTTCACCGAAAATTTGCGAAGCACTTTAATTGTATTTTATATATTTCTAATGTTTATTAATAAAACATTTGTTTTTTTTTTTAATTTTTTGACAATCGAGTAATAAACAAAATATCAAATAAAAAAAAAAACATTAGTAATTTTTTAAAATAAAAAAGATCTACATTACATATAAAAAATATTAAGATCATTGAACCATCAAAGACTAAAGAAATTTCCTTAATAAAAATTACAAAATGTTCAAAAAATTCTATTAAAAAAATCATATGTAACAAAAAATAAATCAGCGCATCCATTTTATTTAAAAAAAAAAACGAGGATTTCACCGAAAATTTGCGAAGCACTTTGATTGTATTTTATATATTTCTAATGTTTATTAATAAAACATTTGTTGTTTTTTTTAATTTTTTGACAATCGAGTAATAAACAAAATATCAAATAAAAAAAAAATTAGTAATTTCTTTTTAAATAAAAAAGATCTACATTACATATAAAAAATATTAAGATCATTGAACCATTAAAGACTAAAGAAATTTCTCTAATAAAAATTGCAAAATGTTCTAAAAATTCTATTAAAAAAATTATATGTAACAAAAAATAAAACAGCGCATTAATTTATTTAAAAAAAACGAAGATTTCACCGAAAGTTTGCAAAGCAATTTGATGGTATTTTATATATTTTCTAATGTTTATAAATAAAACATTTGTTTTCTTTTTTTACTTTTTTGACAATCGAGTAATAAACAAAATATCAAATTTAAAAAAAACATTAGTAATTTTTTAAAATAAAAAAGATCTACATTACATATAAAAAATATTAAGATCATTGAACCATCAAAGACTAAAGAAATTTCCTTAATAAAAATTACAAAAGGTTCAAAAAATTCTATTAAAAAAATCATATGTAACAAAAAATAAAACAGCGCATTAATTTATTTTAAAAAAACGAAGATTTCACCGAAAGTTTGCAAAGCAATTTGATGCTATTTTATATATTTCTAATGTTTATAAATAAAACATTTGTTTTCTTTTTTACTTTTTTGACAATCGAGTAATAAGCAAAATAAATATTTACCCGTGAGGAAAACCGATTTGCTTGTTTCGCCAAACTTATTCTTCGCCTTGCAAGTATATTCTCCTAGATCTCCTTTCGTTGTGCGTTCGATAACTAGAGTACGATGCGATCTATTTTCGACGACGCGAATTTTGTCCTCATTTTCGGTTACCATTTTTCGATTATCTTTGTGCCATGTTACTTTGGCATGGGGATGAGCATGAACTATGCACGTAAGTTCGGATTTTCTGCCAATTCCAGTATGAACAACTTGACGTTCGACATCGATATGTGGTGCGTCTGAAATTAATGCAATGAAATTTTTAAAAAATCAATTTTAAATGTATTTTCAAAAATTTATGAAATTTTTCACAAGAAAAAATTTAAAAAAAAATACAATATTAAAGATACTAAGAACAACGATTTTCAATAATAATAATAATAATAATAATAATAATAATAATAAGAAATGCAATGAAATAAAAAAAATGTATTTACAAAGATTTTATTGTATTAAAATTTAAGAAATTAAGAAAAAATGATCATTATTGAAGATACTAAGAACAACGATTTTAAATAATAATAACAACAACAACAATAACAACAATAATAATAATAATAATAATAATAATAATATAGTAATAATTTTTTATTTTTGTTTTAAAAACAAAAATAAAAAAATAAAATAATAATGATAAATTAATGAAAGACTTTTATTTTCTTATAATTATTATCCTGTGGCATTATTGTTATTATTAAAAATCAATGTTTATTGTCGATGAATTATTTAATAATATCGAATACTTACATTTGACAACAAGTTCGATGGAATCAGTTGGTGGATTTTCGGAATTATCTTCAACGAGACACTGGTAACGACCGGCACTATGCATCCCTACTCTTTTCAGTGTGATTGTGTTTCCTTCGATTACAACGTCATTATTGTTGTGTAGACGTTCGCCCTGTTGAAAACACAATACATTTTTTAAAAATTATTTATTGAAGAATAATACTGAATTTGAATTTTTCTCAAAATGTATTTCCAATCTTTTGGATTCCTTTGATTTTTTTTAAAAATTTGTTTTTATTATTGAATCATAAAAAAAAATCTCGTGTTGTATATTTTGTTAAAAAAAAAATAATAAATGCAAATAAATAAAATAAAAAACGATCTGTAAATTTGCATAGAATTAAAAAAATATATATATTAGTGATAAAATGAAAATTGAGTAACAATCGATGAATTAATTGCAATTGGTAAATTACGTAGTCGTTCGCCCTGTTTTAAAGACAATCAAATTTTTTTTTTATTGAAGAATTATACTGAATTTGAATTTTTCTCAAAATGTAGTTCCAATATTTGGATATCTTCGATTTAAAAAAAATATTTTTAATTATATTTTTATTTTTATTATTGAATCATAAAAAAAAATCTCGTGTTGTATATTTTGTTAAAAAAAAATGAATAAATGCAAATAAATAAAATAAAAAACGATCTGCAAATTTGCAAAGAATTTTAATTAAAAAATATATATTAGTGATTAAATGAAAATTGAGTAATAATCGATGAATTAATTTGAAAAACACAATAAATTTTTTTTTTTTAATTGAAGAATTATACTGAGTTTGAATTTTTCTTAAACTGTAGTTCCAATCTTTTGGATTCCTTTGATTTTTAAAAAATATTGCCACTATATATACATGTATTTTTATTTTTATTATTGAATCATAAAAAAAAATCTCGTGTTGTATATTTTGTTAAAAAAAAAAATTAATAAATGCAAATAAATAAAATAAAAAACGATCTGTAAATTTGCATAGAATTTTAAAAAAATATACATTAGTGATAAAATGAAAATTGAGTAATAATCGATGAATTAATTGCAATTGGTAAATTACGTAGTCGTTCGCCCTGTTTTAAAGACAATCAAATTTTTTTTTTTATTGAAGAATTATACTGAATTTGAATTTTTCTCAAAATGTAGTTCCAATCATTTGGATACCTTCGATTTTAAAAAAATATTTTTAATTATATTTTTATTTTTATTATTGAATCATAAAAAAAAATCTCGTGTTGCATATTTTGTTAAAAAAAAATTAATAAATGCAAATAAATAAAATAAAAAACAATCTGTAAATTTGCATAGAATTTTTAAAAAAATATTAGTGATAAAATGAAAATTGAGTAATAATCGATGAATTAATTGCAATTGGTAAATTACCTTTGACCATTTAATTTCACGCTTGGGTTGATGATTTGTCTCGCATCCCAAAGTGACGGTGTCGTTTTCGGTGACCTCGACATGCCGACCAGGTGTGACATGGATTCCGGTCCAGAGTTCTCGTGGTTTTTCGACGATTCGCAATGTGTGCCAGAGATCGATGGGTTTTTCCAATAGCAATTGACAATGCCAACGATCGGAAGCATCTTTTTCCGTTACGTTTCGTATTATTAAGCTGTAATTGTCTGCTCGGAAGTACCTGATGTCGTCGGGATTTACTTTCGTTGCATCGGTAAATATCATCTCTTCACCTTTCAACCAATTGATTACAACGTCATCTGCAAAAATTCAAATTTATTTATTTATTATTTATTTATTATTTATTATTTATTATTTATTATTTATTATTTATTATTTATTATTTATTATTTATTATTTATTATTTATTATTTATTATTTATTATTTATTATTTATTATTTATTATTTATTATTTATTATTTATTATTTATTATTTATTATTTATTATTTATTATTTATTATTTATTATTTATTATTTATTATTTATTATTTATTATTTATTATTTATTATTTATTATTTATTATTTATTATTTATTATTTATTATTTATTATTTATTATTTATTATTTATTATTTATTATTTATTATTTATTATTTATTATTTATTATTTATTATTTATTATTTATTATTTATTATTTATTATTTATTATTTATTATTTATTATTTATTATTTATTATTTATTATTTATTATTTATTATTTATTATTTATTATTTATTATTTATTATTTATTATTTATTATTTATTATTTATTATTTATTATTTATTATTTATTATTTATTATTTATTATTTATTATTTATTATTTATTATTTATTATTTATTATTTATTATTTATTATTTATTATTTATTATTTATTATTTATTATTTATTATTTATTATTTATTATTTATTATTTATTATTTATTATTTATTATTTATTATTTATTATTTATTATTTATTATTTATTATTTATTATTTATTATTTATTATTTATTATTTATTATTTATTATTTATTATTTATTATTTATTATTTATTATTTATTATTTATTATTTATTATTTATTATTTATTATTTATTATTTATTATTTATTATTTATTATTTATTATTTATTATTTATTATTTATTATTTATTATTTATTATTTATTATTTATTATTTATTATTTATTATTTATTATTTATTATTTATTTATTATTTTAAAGTTAGTACGTCGGGTAATTTATTAAACGATTTTTTTATTTATTTTTTTTTAGTTTTTTATTCCATCGATATTTCTAACAATTCGATAGATATCGATTCTAACGATTCTGTGTACTGTATTACGAAAAGACTATCTTAAATTAACGATTTTTAGAGAAAAAAGAAATTTTTTTTTTTTTTTTAAACTTCGATACGTTTTTTTTTTTTTTTTTTTTTTTTTCATCGATATTCTAACGATTCTGTGTACTGTATTACGAAAAGACTACCTTAAATTAACGATTTTTAGAGAAAAAAGAAATTTTTTCTGTTTTTTTTTTAAACTTCGATAAGATTTATTTATTTATTTCTATTTTTTTTTTTTTTTTTTTTTTTTTTTATTCCATCGATATTCTGTCAATTCTGTCTTGTATTACAAAATGACTAAAGATGTAAAAAAAAAAAAAATTCTTCATTTTTTATTTAATTTTTTAATAAAAAAAAAATTCTTATTTTTTTTTTTTTAGAAGAAAAAAATCGTCAAAAAAATTTGAAAAATTGAATATTTGATATATTGAACGAACCTCCATTATCTACGAGACATTGTAGTTCAACAGTGTCGCCAGGCCTCGCTTCAACTACCATCGAACGCGATCTAAGTACAACTGGACGACTGGGCTTCTCATCTTGTAGCTCATCATCTCCAGGATCTGATTCTTCGTAATCGTCTTGACCATCCCCGGGATAATCAGAGTCATACTGCTTATTTGTGGTTGGCAGAGACGCAGCTGAAACAAATAAAAATATTCGAAATTAAGCAACTTTTTTTTTTTATTTATAAAAAAAAAATATATATATATTTAGAAATTTAGTATAATGATGAAAATTTTAATCTGCAATCGGTAATTAAAAATAATAAACGTATAACTAATTAAGTCACTACAATTCATTACTTGCAACGATCAATGAATAATAACAAATAAATAAAATAAAATAAAATAAAATAAAATAAAATTTGTATTTCTCTTTGCATTTATTTATGAGCTTAAAACCCACAATTCTAAAAATAGTGACCATGAAATTCCTTTATTTTTATTCCAAGCCTGAAAATAAATCATCATTTAAAAATTGACCTTAAAGATCACAATACAATGATTTCTACTATATATATTTTACGAGCTACAATTTCAATGCTCGTAATCATTGAATATGTGCATTTCAATTGTATTGGACATACGATTGCATTTGCCAC
The DNA here is from genome assembly GCA_963970395.1 of Ephialtes manifestator. NCBI lineage: Eukaryota > Metazoa > Arthropoda > Insecta > Hymenoptera > Ichneumonidae > Ephialtes > Ephialtes manifestator. The sequence goes on from OZ019980.1 coordinate 28,929,044, forward strand.
TCCTTGTTCAATATCTATATTCCAATGATCCGATTTTTTATGCAAATCTCTGGATTATTCGGAGCTTTAAAGTAGTAATGGAGAAATTGGTCACTTTGGGGGAATGACAAGGCTGAAAGTGAAGATAAAACACACTGTCTACCAAGCCCAATGCGTGCAGATGTCCCGTTACCCTATTTTTCACGATCATCTTCGTGCGAATGATCTATTGTTTACGATCTGGATCATACCACTCCCTTGTTAAGATATGTAGGTCAAGCTAACATTCCAACTAGCACTTTTGTCATCTAAGACTAAGGGCTACCTGCACTTAGCCTGACTTAAGGAGGTTGGTGCGCTCCACACTAGTAAAATCAGTGCTAAATTTTTAAAAGCGTTTCTACAATTTCATATGGTTTAATAATCTGTTCCAAGGTGTTAATCATACAGCAGCATTAGTTCTTGATATTCAAAAACATTCACAGTTGTTGTTGCCGATCCACTACAATAAATGGGCTCCTACGTCATGGGCTTGCGTATCAGTTTGAACACTGATTAGCCTTACACCGGGAGAGGGGGGCTGACGTCACGACTGGCGAGGCGCGCGAGGCGGAGGCTGGTGCGCGAGCGACGAAGAGGGGGAAGAGAGGGAGTCGCGCAGAGTCGCTCGCGCACGGTCTAGTGGGGCAGTCGCGCGGCAGCGCGAGAGTGAGACAGTGAGTCGCTCGCGCGCGGTCGAGTAGGGCGGTCGCGCAGGAGCGTGAGCGCGGGAGAGATGGCGAGCCGCACGACAACGCGAGACTGAGACGCAGAGTCGCACGCGCACATGGCAGCGCAGTAGCATAACAGCATTGCAGCATTGCAGCATGGCAGCGCAGTAGCATAACAGCATTGCAGCATTGCAGCATGGCAGCATTGCAGCATGGCAGCGCAGTAGCATAACAGCATTGCAGCATTGCAGCATGGCAGCGCAGTAGCATAACAGCATTGCAGCATTGCAGCATGGCAGCATTGCAGCATGGCAGCGCAGTAGCATAACAGCATTGCAGCATTGCAGCATGGCAGCGCAGTAGCATAACAGCATTGCAGCATTGCAGCATGGCAGCATTGCAGCATGGCAGCACCAGTAGCATAACAGCATTGCAGCATTGCAGCATGGCAGCATTGCAGCATGGCAGCGCAGTAGCATAACAGCATTGCAGCATTGCAGCATGGCAGCATGGCAGCATGGCAGCATGGCAGCATGGCAGCATGGCAGCATGGCAGCATGGCAGCATGGCAGCATGGCAGCATAGCAGGGTGGCAGTGCGACTTCATGGCACGACCTTGCAGAATACCACTACAGCAGCATCGCAGCGCAACAGCGTAGCACTACAACAGCCTCGTAGCGTAGCAGCATAGCACTACAGCAGCCTAGCAGCCTCGTAGCACAGCAGCATGCCAGTATAGCAGCACAACGACATAGCAGTACAGCAGCGCGGTAGCCACTAAGCGTGGGTGTCAGTTGACAGCGTGCTGAACCGTTCGAAGCGCTTATGACGGCCTGTGATGTATGCGCATGGACGACAAAGAACATCGCACCGGCCCACCGGAAGCAAATTTCACGGATTTTAGTCGAAGATGGAAGCCTTTTTTTAGCAAATGGGCGTGATATGGCCCTTTCCAAGTTTGACGAAACAATTAGAAGGAAGAATAACCAGGACGGCAATAGGTTCATCGAGCCCCCCCACTACTGCTCCGAATTTAATCCTGTGCCCGATAGCTGCTGCATGGTAGTAGCGGCTGAGTCCGGCACAAGTGGTCCTTCGAGCCGGATCGGGGTGGTCACATGGGGGGAGCGTCAAAAAATGTGCAGTTGTGTCTGCTGCAGACGAAAGAATCAGCTTAGCGTTTATTTTTGACAATGAGAGCACGATACTAGACGCATGCATTGTCCACCAGGGATGTCAAGAGCGTGCCGTCAATGATTGACAAGGAAAATTGAGAGGAATCTTTATATTATTTTTTAAACATTGACTACCTGGCGTTGGAAGACTATGATGACCTTCCGAACGTTTTGAAACTTATGAAATTTATGTAGCTAGCAGAGACGGATATTCGCACTCGTGCGAAGGCTGGTGCGCGAGCGACGAAGAGGGGGCCGTGGTGCTGCTAGTTGTTTCTACGCCCACGCATGTGACTCGTGGAGACAGACGAGCACATGGCCGTGGTGCTGCTGGTTGTTTCTACGCCCACGCATGTGACTCGTGGAGACAGACGAGCACATGGCCGTGGCGCTGCTAATGGTTTCTACGCCCACGCATGTGACTCGTGGAGACAAACGAGCACATGGCCGTGGTGCTGCTAATGGTTTCTACGCCCACGCATGTGACTCGTGGAGACAAACGAGCACATGGCCGTGGTGCTGCTAATGGTTTCTACGCCCACGCATGTGACTCGTGGAGACAAACGAGCACATGGCCGTGGTGCTGCTAATGGTTTCTACGCCCACGCATGTGACTCGTGGAGACAAACGGGCACATGGCCGTGGTGCTGCTAATGGTTTCTACGCCCACGCATGTGACTCGTGGAGACAGACGAGCACATGGCCGTGGTGCTGCTAATGGTTTCTACGCCCACGCATGTGACTCGTGGAGACAGACGAGCACATGGCCGTGGTGCTGCTAATGGTTTCTACGCCCACGCATGTGACTCGTGGAGACAAACGAGCACATGGCCGTGGTGCTGCTAATGGTTTCTACGCCCACGCATGTGACTCGTGGAGACAAACGAGCACATGGCCGTGGTGCTGCTAATGGTTTCTACGCCCACGCATGTGACTCGTGGAGACAAACGAGCACATGGCCGTGGTGCTGCTAATGGTTTCTACGCCCACGCATGTGACTCGTGGAGACAAACGGGCACATGGCCGTGGTGCTGCTAATGGTTTCTACGCCCACGCATGTGACTCGTGGAGACAGACGAGCACATGGCCGTGGTGCTGCTAATGGTTTCTACGCCCACGCATGTGACTCGTGGAGACAGACGAGCACATGGCCGTGGTGCTGCTAATGGTTTCTACGCCCACGCATGTGACTCGTGGAGACAGACGAGCACATGGCCGTGGTGCTGCTTATGGTTTCTACGCCCACGCATGTGACTCGTGGAGACAAACGAGCACATGGCCGTGGTGCTGCTGGTGGTTTCTACGCCCACGCATGTGACTCGTGGAGACAAACGAGCACATGGCCGTGGTGCTGCTAATGGTTTCTACGCCCACGCATGTGACTCGTGGAGACAGACGAGCACATGGCCGTGGTGCTGCTAATGGTTTCTACGCCCACGCATGTGACTCGTGGAGACAGACGAGCACATGGCCGTGGTGCTGCTTATGGTTTCTACGCCCAAGCATGTGACTCGTGGAGACAAACGAGCACATGGCCGTGGTGCTGCTGGTGGTTTCTACGCCCACGCATGTGACTCGTGGAGACAAACGAGCACATGACCGTGGTGCTGCTAATGGTTTCTACGCCCACGCATGTGACTCGTGGAGACAGACGAGCACATGGCCGTGGTGCTGCTTATGGTTTCTACGCCCACGCATGTGACTCGTGGAGACAAACGAGCACATGGCCGTGGTGCTGCTGGTGGTTTCTACGCCCACGCATGTGACTCGTGGAGACAAACGAGCACATGACCGTGGTGCTGCTAATGGTTTCTACATGCATGCATGTGACCCGTGGAGACAAACGGGCGCTAAATGAAGGATTTTACTTGGACGATATACAAACGGACGAACTCGCAAACATAATAAATGAATAAGAGTGGATGTATAACAATGATTTGCATGCGGTGGCGGGTAGTTAATATTGGGAATGTATTAGCGTGCACAAAAAGCCGGAACACTGTATGCTGCATGCTGTGGTGCATGTAGCTCGTCGATTGTACGAGGGTTGACAGCTGGAATGCTGGTGGCTCGTAAGCCAATGTATCTGAATCTGACTCGTCGATTGTCTGAAATGTTTGACAGCTAGAATGCTGGTGGCTCGTACGCCAATTTGACAGCTGTAATGCTGGTGGCTCGTACGCCAATTTGACAGCTGTAATGCTGGTGGCTCGTACGCCAATTTGACAGCTGTAATGCTGGTGGCTCGTACGCCAATTTGACAGCTGTAATGCTGGTGGCTCGTACGTCAATACATGTGCATGTATCTCGAATGAAAATTTTGAGTATTTGAATGTCATCATTATGTAAAGGCGGATGTATGTGTATATTGTTTGCATGGGTTGATTGGTGATGGGTCTCAGCTGGAGAATTTCCGCCAGACTTCGTAGAGCTTTGCGAGTTGCTGACATGTTAATGATTGCAGAGCTTGATGTAGTTGGTTTGAGATTGCAGGTTTTCAGATGTATGGCAGGATGTCCAATGGGTACAATTATGACGAGAAGCTTTCTTTGGACCATGTAGAGCAAGAATAGACAGGATAATGAACAGGAGACACATGGTGGACCGCCGATGTCTTTACCGAGTAGCATCGTTACGCCCCCTCACCTGCATCCGAAGAGACTTTATTGTTCGCACACCTTACTTTCATCCTTACTCTCCTGTGTAGGCAATTGTAACGTGCCTTTGTTCATACTTTTATGACATTGCTGGTAACGCCGATCCAACAGCGATGTCGTCGCTCTTATTCTTTTGACGGCGCGCGCGAGGCAATGAGGGAGATGCTCTGTCGCGTTTTTCGGGAGATGGAGATGGTACGGGGTTCGTGAGGGATTTGAGGCATCGTCGTCGGCAGTCAGGACGCCAATACGAACGTTTGCTTCTTCTGGTGGTGCGTGCTTGCGGACCGGGTCTGTGGTCATGTCGGCTTCCATGGATTTCGCGCTACAGATGGGGTTCCTTCTGCAATCGTGACTCTTCTCGGGATTTTTCTCGCATGGCGCACATCGTTTCGAGCGGACGGCGTGCCCCAGTGCGCGCCCCGAGCGCATCGAATGAGACTTTTATCTCCAGCATTATATCCGGAGCCGTGTTCGGGGCTTGAGGGCCTCTGGAGAGTGTGACCACCATCGATATTTCATGATCGAATGAAGCGAGGAGCAGTTCGCTCATGCCGCTTTGGTGTCGAGGCTGATGGTGGCGGAGTGCTCGGGGCGGGCAGCACGGTGTTCATCTGGGTCTCGCCAATGCCTGTATGGAGTGGTCCTGGACGCTTTTGAGTTGCCATCGTGCGGGAGACTGTTCATGTCGGTCGCATCTGGCTTGCCGAGCTTTTTGAATTTTGCCGACACGAACTTCCCTTTTCGTTTGCCGATGTGTCAGGCTGTTGTGTTGCCGGCGCCCCTGATGCGATGGTGCGGGGTTGGCGACTGTGAGCTTCACGCGAATGGTGTTTCGCATGACTGCCATCTTTGGACCGGTTCTTGGCAACCAACTTCGAAGGAACAAAACTATAAATATTGGTGAAACAAAAAAGAATTTAGAGAAGACAAAATACTTCAGCAACACTGCCAAGCATCGGGGTATCCCCTTCAAGCGCCGTTATCCACAATGCAACGATCTCTGCAGCTTGTTCGCCACAGTTTGGTCAATCGCAAGACCCTAACTAATTGCATCGGCAACTGTTTGGAAGTACGGTGCTCATAGCCCCGTACTTGGGGGGAGGATGTTGCCGATCCACTACAATAAATGGGCTCCTACGTCATGGGCTTGCGTATCAGTTTGAACACTGATTAGCCTTACACCGGGAGAGGGGGGCTGACGTCACGACTGGCGAGGCGCGCGAGGCGGAGGCTGGTGCGCGAGCGACGAAGAGGGGGAAGAGAGGGAGTCGCGCAGAGTCGCTCGCGCACGGTCTAGTGGGGCAGTCGCGCGGCAGCGCGAGAGTGAGACAGTGAGTCGCTCGCGCGCGGTCGAGTAGGGCGGTCGCGCAGGAGCGTGAGCGCGGGAGAGATGGCGAGCCGCACGACAACGCGAGACTGAGACGCAGAGTCGCACGCGCACATGGCAGCGCAGTAGCATAACAGCATTGCAGCATTGCAGCATGGCAGCGCAGTAGCATAACAGCATTGCAGCATTGCAGCATGGCAGCATTGCAGCATGGCAGCGCAGTAGCATAACAGCATTGCAGCATTGCAGCATGGCAGCGCAGTAGCATAACAGCATTGCAGCATTGCAGCATGGCAGCATTGCAGCATGGCAGCGCAGTAGCATAACAGCATTGCAGCATTGCAGCATGGCAGCGCAGTAGCATAACAGCATTGCAGCATTGCAGCATGGCAGCATTGCAGCATGGCAGCGCAGTAGCATAACAGCATTGCAGCATTGCAGCATGGCAGCATTGCAGCATGGCAGCGCAGTAGCATAACAGCATTGCAGCATTGCAGCATGGCAGCATGGCAGCATGGCAGCATGGCAGCATGGCAGCATGGCAGCATGGCAGCATGGCAGCATGGCAGCATGGCAGCATAGCAGGGTGGCAGTGCGACTTCATGGCACGACCTTGCAGAATACCACTACAGCAGCATCGCAGCGCAACAGCGTAGCACTACAACAGCCTCGTAGCGTAGCAGCATAGCACTACAGCAGCCTAGCAGCCTCGTAGCACAGCAGCATGCCAGTATAGCAGCACAACGACATAGCAGTACAGCAGCGCGGTAGCCACTAAGCGTGGGTGTCAGTTGACAGCGTGCTGAACCGTTCGAAGCGCTTATGACGGCCTGTGATGTATGCGCATGGACGACAAAGAACATCGCACCGGCCCACCGGAAGCAAATTTCACGGATTTTAGTCGAAGATGGAAGCCTTTTTTTAGCAAATGGGCGTGATATGGCCCTTTCCAAGTTTGACGAAACAATTAGAAGGAAGAATAACCAGGACGGCAATAGGTTCATCGAGCCCCCCCACTACTGCTCCGAATTTAATCCTGTGCCCGATAGCTGCTGCATGGTAGTAGCGGCTGAGTCCGGCACAGTTGTGATATCAACAGTAAATCGATCAATATCTGCAAATTTCCGATGTTATGTTCTTTCATCCAGTTTTTTAAGAGGGTAAACCGTAATATCAGTCCGATTATGACAACCAATAGCTCATTTTGTTTACTAAAAGATATTCTATCGATTGGCCGTTGATTTTTTAAAATCGTATTAGTAGTTCAAAAGATACAACCGTTTGTTTATCCTATCATAACCTAACATTAAGTATACAAATGGCTGTAACTTTTGAACGCCTGATACTATAGAAAATCCGGACGGTCAATCGATTAAGGATCTTCCACTGATCAAAATGAGCTATGCTTCGTCATAATCGGACTGATATTACGGTTAACCCTTTTAAAAAACTGGATGAAAAAACATGACATGAGAAATTTGGAGATATTGATCGATTTACTGTTCATATGAGAGCTGCGAATGTATTTGAATATCAAGAACTAATGCTGCTATGTGATTAACACCTTGGAACAGATTATTAAAACATCTGAAATTGTAGAAACGATTTAAAAAGTTTAACACTGATTTGACTAGTGTGAAGCGATCCAACCTCCTTAAATAATAATTAGAGGATGGTGAAGAGAAATCAACTTTGTTAAAGATATGAGATGTGATCCGGTTGATCACCATCTCTTTATTGCTTGAATCGATTCAGCATTATTAAGGAGGTTAGAGCGCTCCACACTAGTCAAATCAGTGCTAATTTTTTAAAAGCGTTTCTACAATTTCATATGGTTTAATAATCTGTTCCAAGTTGTTAATAACATAGCAGCATTAGTTCTTGATATTCAAATACATTCGCAGCTGTCATATGAACAGTAAATCGATCAATATCTCCAAATTTCCGATGTCATGTTTTTTCATCCAGTTTTTTAAGAGGGTAAACCGTAATATCAGTCCGATTATGACGAAACATAGCTCATTTTGATCAGTGGAAGATCCTTAATCGATTGACCGTCCGGATTTTCTATAGTATCAGGCGTTCAAAAGTTACAGCCATTTGTGTACTTGATGTTAGGTTATGATAGGATAAACAAACGGTTGTATCTCTTGAACTACTAATACGATTTTAAAAAATAGACAGCCAATCGATAGAATATCTTTTAGTAAACAAAATGAGCTATTGGTCGTCATAATCGGACTGATATTACGGTTTACCCTTTTAAAAAACTGAATGAAAAAACATAACATCGGAAATTTGCAGATATTGATCGACTTACTGTTGATATCACAGCTGTGAATGTATTTGAATATCAAGAACTAATGCTGCTATGTGATTAACACCTTGGAACAGATTATTAAAACATTTGAAATTGAAGAAATGATTTTAAAAATTTAGCACTGATTTGACTAGTGCGAAGCCCTCCAACCTCCTTAAATAATAATTAGGGGATGGTGAAGAGAAATCAACTTTATTAAAGATATAAGATGTGATCCGGTCGATCATCATCTCTTTATTGTTTGAATCGATTCAGCATTATTAAGGAGGTTGAAGCGCTCCACACTAGTAAAATCAGTGTTAAATTTTCAAAAACGTTTCTACAATTTCATATGGTTTAATAATCTGTTCCAAGGTGTTAATCACATAGCAGCATTAGTTCTTGATATTCAAATACATTCGCAGCTGTCATATGAACAGTAAATCGATGAATATCTCCAAATTTCCGATGTCATGTTTTTTCATCCAGTTTTTTAAGAGGGTAAACCGTAATATCAGTCCGATTATGACGAAACATAGCTCATTTTGATCAGTGGAAGATCCTTAATCGATTGACCGTCCGGATTTTCTATAGTATCAGGCGTTCAAAAGTTACAGCCATTTGTGTACTTGATGTTAGGTTATGATAGGATAAACAAACGGTTGTATCTTTTGAACTACTAATACGATTTTAAAAAATAGACAGCCAATCGATAGAATATCTTTTAGTAAACAAAATGAGCTATTGGTCGTCATAATCGGACTGATATTACGGTTTACCCTTTTAAAAAACTGGATGAAAAAACATAACATCGGAAATTTGCAGATATTGATCGATTTACTGTTGATATCACAGCTGTGAATGTATTTGAATATCAAGAACTAATGCTGCTATGTGATTAACACCTTGGAACAGATTATTAAAACATCTGAAATTGTAGAAACGATTTTAAAAATTTAACACTGATTTGACTAGTGTGAAGCGATCCAACCTCCTTAAATAATAATTAGGGGATGGTGAAGAGAAATCAACTTTGTTAAAGATATGAGATGTGATCCGGTCGATCACCATCTGTTTATTGTTTGAATCGATTCAGCATTATTAAGGAGGTTGGAGCGCTCTGCACTAGTCAAATCAGTGCTAATTTTTTAAAAGCGTTTCTACAATTTTATATGGTTTAATAATCTGTTCCAAGTTGTTAATAACATAGCAGCATTAGTTCTTGATATTCAAATACATTCGCAGCTGTCATATGAACAGTAAATCGATCAATATCTCCATATTTCCGATGTCATGTTTTTTCATCCAGTTTTTTAAAAGGGTAAACCGTAATATCAGTCCGATTATGACGAAACATAGCTCATTTTGATCAGTGGAAGATCCTTAATCGATTGACCGTCCGGATTTTCTATAGTATCAGGCGTTCAAAAGTTACAGCCATTTTTATACTTGATGTTAGGTTATGATAGGATAAACAAACGGTTGTATCTTTTGAACTACTAATACGATTTTAAAAAATAGACGGCCAATCGATAGAATATCTTTTAGTAAACAAAATGAGCTATTGGTCGTCATAATCGGACTGATATTACGGTTTACCCTTTTAAAAAACTGGATGAAAAAACATAACATCGGAAATTTGCAGATATTGATCGATTTACTGTTGATATCACAGCTGTGAATGTATTTGAATATCAAGAACTAATGCTGCTATGTGATTAACACCTTGGAACAGATTATTAAAACATCTGAAATTGTAGAAACGATTTTAAAAATTTAGCACTGATTTGACTAGTGTGGAGCGCTCCAACCTCCTTAAGTTGCATAAATGTGCAACAAAATTTTTGTCCTAAATTATTCTATCCACATGTGTCATGATTAATTTATAAATTTAATACATTTTTCCAAATAGCATGAAATTTTTCGACGACTAATTTTTTCAAAATTCTTTATTTTTAAAATTTTTATTTTTTAAAAATACTCTGAAAATTTCTTTTATTTTATTTTAGGATTAATTAATTCATTAATCTTAAGATTTCCCTATAATTCGATTCATTTTATTTTATTGTTATTTTTTTTTTTTTTTTGCTTAAGTACATATTTACCAAAAAATTTGTAACTCTGAAAAATAAATAACATATGTGTTACCATGTAGTGAAAAAATTTTGAACCTTCTACGTGGTAATTAAGCATGTTTTTTTTTTTTTTTTTTTTTTTTGGACAGCAAAATTTAGGTCCAAGCAGAAAAATTGATTGAAACTAAATAAATATGAAAACAAGTGATTAAAAATAAAAATATATAAAAAATTTATTGATACAAAAAAAAAATATTTGGTTACATACAAATGAGCGAAAATTGTTTAATTAACTCGTAAAATTTTCAAAAATTTATTTCTCAAAGTTACAGATTTTTTAGTAAATAATTTAGGCACCGGGGAAAAAGAAAAGAAAAAAAAATTGCAATTATAGTGAAATCGCATATATTAAAAATGGCAAAATTTTGCTCTATCTAAAAGAAGAATTTATTCGTAAAAAAAATTTCGAAAATTTTCAGAGTATTTTTGTAAAATATATTTGAAGACGATTGAAAAAAAATTCGTCAAGTTCCCAAATGAGAATCACAGATTTTTTTGGTTAAATATAACTGATAGTGATATAGCTACTGATTAACTGTAACGAAAATTACTAAAAAAAAATTATTGGCATAGCGATGGGGGGACGCAAAACGTGTTTGCCTTGATAAGTGATTAAACAGGAGGGATTGACTGTTTGGGAATTTAGGTTAATGGTCGTCCGCTCTACGTGTCAGCATTTCGACTTCCTCTTAGGGGTTCGCTATATAAATTACGTCTACTCTGACCTCCCCTAGCAACCAAGCAACCTAGCAATCCGGATGTAGGTACTATACAAGAATAAGGGCGCCACGATTCTCCATAAATCTCCCATTGCGCCCACAACCTGACGACCACGCAATTTCAACCCCCGATACAGTAGAACGTCACACAATTTAACCAAAACCTATCAAAAAAATTCTTAAGCTGATTGGAACCAATTTTAATAAATAAATAAATTTTTTTTTCTTCCATTCCATTTTCTATAAAAATTCCATTTTTCTATAAGGAATTTTCCTTGTAGAAAAATGGAAAAATAAAATAGACACAAAATGGTCTTAATTTCAGGTGGACAACCCTTAAATTTTTTGTAAATTTTTTGTAAATTAAAAAAAGAAATTATACTTTAGAGTTGGAAATGAAAAATAAATTTTTATTAATAAAATGAAATTATTTGTTAGACTAATAAAAGGTTTTTGCAAATTTTGATAAAAAAGTTTATCTAAAATTATAATTAAGGGCTGGAATTGAAAATTTAATTTTTATTATTAAAATTAAATAATTATTTCATGAATACAATATTCTTGTTAATTGGTAAAAAAAAATTACTCTTACGAGTTGGAATTGAAAATTGATTTTTTATTTAAAAAATTAAATAATTATTTCACGAATACAATATTCTTGTAAATTGGTGAAAAAAAAAATTACTCTTACAAGTTGGAATTGAAAATTGATTTTTTATTTAAAAAATTTAATAATTATTTCATGAATACAATATTCTTGTAAATTGGTGAAAAAAAAATTACTCTTACGAGTTGGAATTGAAAATTGACTTTTTATTTAAAAAATTAAATTATTATTTCACAAATACAATATTCTTGTAAATTGGTGAAGAAAAAAAATTACTCTTACGAGTTGGAATTGAAACTTGATTTTTTATTTAAAAAATTAAATAATTATTTCATGAATACAATATTCTTGTAAATTGGTAAAAAAAAATACTCTTACGAGTTGGAATTGAAAATTGGTTTTTTATTTAAAAAATTAAATAATTATTTCACGAATACAATATTCTTGTAAATTGGTGAAAAAAAATTACTCTTAAGAGTTGGAATTGAAAATTGATTTTTTATTTAAAAAATGAAATAATTATTTTACGAATACAATATTCTTGTTAATTGGTAAAAAAAAAATTACGCTTACGAGTTGGAATTGAAAATTGATTTTTTATTAAAAAAATTACATAATTATTTCACCAATACAATATTCTTGTTAATTGGTAAAAAAAAATTACGCTTACGAGTTGGAATTGAAAATTGATTATTTATTTAAAAAATTAAATAATTATTTTACGAATACAATATTCTTGTTAATTGGTAAAAAAAAATTACTCTTACGAGTTGAAATTGAAAATTGATTATTTATTTAAAAAATTAAATAATTATTTTACGAATACAATATTCTTGTAAATTGGCGAAAAAAAAATTACTCTTACGAGCTGGAATTGAAAATTGATTATTTATTTAAAAAATTAAATAATTATTTTACGAATACAATATTCTAGTAAATTGGTAAAAAAAATACTCTTACGAGTTGGAATTGAAGATTGGTTTTTTATTTAAAAAATTAAATAATTATTTCACGAATACAATATTCTTGTAAATTGGTGAAAAAAAATTACTCTTAAGAGTTGGAATTGAAAATTGATTTTTTATTTAAAAAATGAAATAATTATTTTACGAATACAATATTCTTGTAAATTGGTGAAGAAAAAAAAATTACTCTTACGAGTTGGAATTGAAAATTGATTTTTTATTTAAAAAATTTAATAATTATTTCACGAATACAATATTCTTGTAAATTGGTGAAAAAAAAATTACTCTTACGAGTTGGAATTGAAAATTTATTATTTATTTTTAAAATTAAATAATTATTTCACGAATACAATATTCTTGTAAATTGGCGAAAAAAAAATTACTCTTACGAGCTGGAATTGAAAATTGATTATTTATTTAAAAAATTAAATAATTATTTTACGAATACAATATTCTTGTTAATTGGTAAAAAAAAATTACGCTTACGAGTTGGAATTGAAAATTGATTTTTGATTTAAAAAATTAAATAATTATTTCACGAATACAATATTCTTGTAAATTGGTAAAAAAAAATTTCTCTTACGATTTGGAATTGAATATTGATTTTTTATTCAAAAAATCTAATAATTATTTCACGAATACAATATTCTTGTAAATTGGCGAAAAAAAAATTACTCTTACGAGCTGGAATTGAAAATTGATTTTTTATTCAAAAAATTAAATAATTATTTCACGAATAAAAAATTCTTGTAAATTGGTAAAAAAAAATTACTCTTACGAGTTGGAATTGAAAATTGATTTTTCATTTAAAAAATTAAATAATTATTTCATGAATACAATATTTTTGGAAATTGGGAAATTAAAAAAAAATTATTCTTACGAATTGGAATTGAAAATTGAATTTTTTTAAATACAATTACATTTCAGGAATGCAAGATGCAATTTCTTGGAAATTGTGATAAAAGTTCGTCTTATTTAAAAGGATGGAAATTTGGCCTTCGTGTTTTTGCGCCATGTATCGGGGTTAAGAAATTGGCGGTAGGTTCTCGTCTTTTATAGGTAACATCCGTGGCGCACCCAGAAGCGTCTTCGTTATTCTATTCTTACACCGAGTATACATAACGCAGAAACATCGATCTTGTAGTTCCGTCGATGTATATCAGTATTAAAGCTGATTGAGACTGATTATAATCCCGTTTTGTCTTTCCTGCCATTTTTAACGAAGCATGAATTGAAATGATTACAATCTACAGACTATTACAATAATATTTATAAAATTAACAATAGCGATTAATTAGACTTTTTAATTTATTAAAAATTTACCGTCATAATTACAATACTAAAAAAAAAATTATATGCTAAAATCTGATAAATTAATTACATGATAAAACTTATATGATTATCATTTTTTTTATAATCTCAATAAGTGTTTTCAAGAATTTAATAATATGTAATTATCAAACAAGCAAAAAAAAAAATTATGAATGAAAAAAAAAATTTATTATTATACCAAAAATCGACAAAATTTTTTTTTATTCGATATCAAATTTGTATTGAAAATAAAATGTCTACAAAAAATAATTTAATTCAACATAAAATAGCAAAAAAAAATTATCAAGGCAAAATTATAAGCAAAAAATCGAGGTTGTGATTTCATCGGGAAAACTAATGATAATTAGTAGTATTAAAATAATTGTTTGACCAAGAATAACAATTATTAAATTAATCAATAAGTGTTTTCAAGAATTTAATAAAAATTAATAAAAAAATAAAATAAAAATTACGAATTAAAAAAAAAATTTATTATTATACCAAAAATTGACAAAAACAAATTTTCATTCGATATCATATTTGCATTAAAAATAAAATTTCTACAAAAAATAATTTAATTCAATATAACATAGCAAAAAAAAAATTATCAAGGAAAAATTATAAGCAAAAAATCGAGGTTGGGATTTCATCGGAAAAACTAATCATAATTAGTAGTACTAAAATAATTGTTTGACCAAGAATAACAATTATTAATCGAGGCAATAAAATCCTAATCGATGCATCATATCCGCCGAGGCTAACGAGCGAATAAATGTCATCTCTAAATCTTTTTTTCTATATTTGTTTTTATCGAGAAGAAATGTTTCGTCATACGTCGCAAATGTGGTTGTCTAATACACGGAAGGATAACAAATAACATTACTCGCCCACGTACGTGTCCAACGATGTCATCAACAGCGGATACTGACTAAGAATACGTGTAAATATTTAAGAAATCGAATCGAGATAGCAAAAAAAAAAAATGAAAAAAACCGCAAATGAATTGAATAAAAATTTCCAATTCGTTTGCTCGCTGAATCAACGAAATGTTAGCGGTCGAAAACGTACCGCAAATTCTATTTTAAATTAGGCGCACGATTGCGGTACTCCCGCACAATTTTATGATGTCATCGTCCATGACACCATCACCAAAAAAGTCGAGCAGTCAGAATCATATTGCACGATTTTCATGTGCGCAGCTTTTTCGATCGTGTAACGTCATCATAAACGTTAGGACGTAAAGGTGAACGGCTCAATTATTAAACTTACTGAGTCCCTATAAGTCTACAGTTGAAGTAACTACAGTTTTAGTCATCTTAGTCTTGAAACTAACTGTACTTGTTTGTTCAGTTCATAAATAATGAATTTTTTTTTAAGGCTATAAAGTTTTTGTATGAAAATATATTATAGATACATTTAAAACAAAACATTTTTAAAAAATGACATAAGAAAAATAATTGGTGATTATCAAAATAATGGCCCATTGCTTCATTCGTTATATTTTTTTGGCATTTTTTTAAATTTTATTTTATGTGGAATAAAAAGAAATTTATAAAAATTTTGAGAAACTCGGAAAATTGGGACAAATTTAGAAAGATTTAGAGAAATTTAGAAAATTTTGAGAAATTTTGAAAATCTAGAAACATTTTGAGAAATTTTGAAAATCTAGAAAAACTTCGAATTCATTCAGAAAAACTCAGAAAACATTTAGAAAAATTCAGAAATCGTTTAGAAAAACTCAGGCAACATTAAGAAAAATTCAGAAATCATTTAGAAACATTCAGAAATCATTTAGAAAAATTCAGAAGGCATTTAGAAAAATTCAGAAGATATTTAGAAAAGTTCAGAAAATATTTAGAAAAATTCAGAAGTTATTTAGAAATATTCAGAAGATATTTAGAAAAGTTCAGAAAATATTTAGAAAAATTCAGAAATCATTTAGAAAAATTCAGAAAACATTTAGAAATGTTCAGAAAATATTCAGAAAATATTTAGAAAAATTCAGAAATCATTTAGAAAAATTCAGAAAATATTTAGAAAAATTCAGAAATCGTTTAGAAAAATTCAGAAAATATTTAGAAAAATTCAGAAAATATTTAGAAAAATTCAGAAATTATTTAGAAATATTCAGAAAACATTTAGAAATATTCAGAAAATATTTAGAAAAATTCAGAAATCATTTAGAAAAATTCAGAAATCATTTAGAAAAATTCAGAAATCATTTAGAAATATTCAGAAAACATTTAGAAAAATTCAGAAAACATTTAGAAAAATTCAGAAAATATTTAGAAAAATTCAGAAATCATTTAGAAATATTCAGAAATTATTTATAAATATTCAGAAATTATTTAGAAATATTCAGAAATTATTTAGAAATATTCAGAAATCATTTAGAAATATTCAGAAATCATTTAGAAATATTCAGAAATCATTTAGAAATATTCAGAAAACATTTAGAAAAATTCAGAAAAGATTCAAAAAACATTTAGAAAAATTCAGAAAATTTTTGGGCGAAACCAGAAAAATCGAGTTTCGAAAAATTTCGAAGAATTAGGAAACATTTAGAAACCCGTGAGAAGATTCGGATTATTTTTGAAGATTTTTTTCATAAATGATACATAAAAGATTCCATTAAATATCTATCGGGGCGTCAAGTGAGTTTAATCTCCGCCGCTGCGAGATAAAGTCGTTCCTTCAAATCGTTCCCTCGTCTTCGATGCACATCCTTGAAGTTTATCGATCGTGTCTTTCGTCGACCGTATCTCGAGACACCTTCACGTTTGTATACATCAGCGACGACGCTGCGTGTATCGTTAGAGGACAAGGGACTTCACGATCAACACAAACTCTCATATATACATGTATATATATACATGCAGTTTCCCCATAGCATAACCAAACACATACAAATGTCTCGTGCGGCGTTGGATCATCAATCTGAAAAATATTTCTCGTCTCCCCCTCGTACGAAATATATATAAGCTATATATGCGTTATCCGCAGCGTGACGAATGACGAATACAGAAAAGAATGACGTCACGTCTCGAATTCTCTCACGCGTTAAGAGGTTATTATTGTCAAGCGGTACGCAGTCTTATTCTCGAAGCACTGTTTGAGTCCAAGACGAAAACCGAGACGAGACGTTTAAACGTTGTTTCGTCGGTTTGTATATAGGTACATATATGTTGTTTTGTGGTCGTTGTGGGCGTTGGGCATAGCGAGAAAGGCGTACGCGTAATCGTCGCCAGAATGGTATAACACAACGAGCGAACAAACAGGGAGTGCCATTGACCGAATCGACCCGAACTCGCTCACACCCTAAAAATCGTTCGTGCATTTTATTCAACATGCATTTAGGCCGAAAACTTCGAGACTGTGGACTTTCATTTTTAATTGTTTTATAGTCGAATGCACTTTTATATAGTGTCAAAACTACCGGTCGTTAAATGGCTTCTGAATAAATTATGTTGTAAATCAATTTTTACACGAAATAGTCAGACTCTTCTACAGCGATTTTTTAAAAATAATTTATTTTTGATGCAGTTTGTGTTAATAATCAATTTGGGATTTTTTTTACGCTGGTTTCTTTATATAATTAAAATTCAAGTTAATAATAATGTAATTATATAGATAAATAATGTAATTAATAATTTATTATGAATTCATTAATACCATTTGGATTGATTAATTTTTTTTAAATAATCTATTGCTGATGCAATTTATGGTAAAAAATTAATTTGGGTTTTTTTTACGCTATTTTCTTTCTATAATTAAAATCCAAGTTAATATTAATATAATTAATAAATTATTATGAATTGATTTTTTTAATAATCTATTGTTGATGCAATTTATCGTAAAGAATTAATTTGGGTTTTTTTTACGCTGCTTTCTTTCTATAATTAAAATCCAAGTTAATATTAATATAATTAATAAATTATTATGAATTAATTAATACCATTTGAATCGATTTTTTTTTTAAAATAATGTATTATTGATGCAATTTATGGTAAAAATTAATTTGGCGTTTTTTTTACGCTGATTTCTTTCTGTAATTAAAATCCAAGTTAATATCAATATAATTAATAAATTATTATGAATTAATTAATACCATTTGAATTGATTAATTTTTTTTAAATATCCTATTATTGATGAAATTTATGGTAAAAATTAATTTGGGTTTTTTTTTAACATTGTTTTCTTTATATAATTAAAATACGAGTTAATATTAATATAATTAATAAATTATTATGAATCAATTAATTATTTTAAATAATCTATTATTGATGCAATTTATGGTAAAAATTAATTTGGGTTTTTTTACGCTGCTTTCTTTCTATAATTAAAATCCAAGTTAATATTAATATAACTAATAAATTATTATGAATTAATTAACACCATTTGAATCGATACATTTTTTTTAAATAATCTATTATTGATGCAATTTATGGGAAAAATTAATTTGGGTTTTTTTTAACATTGTTTTCTTTATATAATTAAAATTCACGTTAATATTAATATAATTAATAAATTATTATGAATTAATTAATACGATTTGGATTAATTAATTCACGTATAAATTTCATTTATCAAAAGGCAAAATTGTTGGATATGATCATCCTAAGTTTCCTGAACCCCGATTTCCTACTTCAAATAATCTATTATTGATGTAGTTTACGTAGCGAAAATAACCGAGTCTGGGAGGGATATGTATACCAAAGGAGTGCAGCAAAATGACGAGTAGGAAATTGGCTTAAAGCCAGATACTAAGGCAACGTAGACCGTAAAGTGCTGACTTTAGTTGAAAACAACTATAGCAACCATTTCTGCCTAGCTATGCATTTACACACCCAAATATATTATTCCTTTCACCGAACAAAATTTCCTCTAAAATTACTTTAATTTTTATTTTAATATAATAATTATTCCGAAAATTTATATTTTATTATTTTACAGTAAATAAACTAGTAATTCATAATAATCAAATTATTTTGATCATTGATCTTATTTTATTTTAATATAATAATTATTCCGAAAATTTATTTTTTATTATTTTACAGTAAATAAACTAGTAATTCATAATAATCAAATTATTTTGATCATTAATCTTATTTTATTTTTTATAAATTTTTTTTTAATTTAAAAATAACGAAGAAATAAATTTGTCAACTATTTAAAAATATCCATTAATTATATCATATATTATATATATTTTCAAATATTATAAATCTTGATCATTTAATAATAATTATTTTAATAAGCAAAAAATTATGGAATAATGAATGTAATAAAAAATAATAATTTTATACCATAGAGAAACGGTAAAATTCAGACATGAAGTAGAAACAAGACGATTAATTGCACTCGATTGTTTAACAAGTAAATTCTCAGTGACATTCTTGAACAGAGTCCCAAGAATGGCAGACCTACCGGTTCATGCAGTCTTACATCGTTCTCTCTTACAATCGGAGAACAATGAACCTGCTGGAAAAACTTATCGTGCAAACCGGTCACGTAACCATTTAACCCTGTCCACGTTCTTTACCTGCGGGATCTAATACATGCCTTGTTTGGTTACAATGATTCTAGGAAGAAAAAACACTGTTTGTCACAAAAGACAACAGATATGCATCCAAATTACAATGTCAACACTAGGTTACATTCCAAAGTGCACATTCCTATTTTTCTATTTTATTCAATTATTTAATTAATTATTTAACGCTAAATTTTCTTTGTCATTTATATTTAAAAAAAAACATAGTAGAAAAAAAAATGTGTAAAACATGATATATTCTAATGCCCTAAAGGGTGAGAATGGCTAAATAAAAAAAAAAATATATATATATATACATAGTAAAAAAAAAAATTATGGCGAATTTTTTTTTTTTAAAGTAAAAAAAAATTATGGAGAATTTTTTTTTTTTTTTATAGTAAAAAAAAATGTATGGAGAATTTTTTTTTTTTAAAGTAAAAAAAAATTTATGGAGAATTTTTTTTTTTTTAAAGTAAAAAAAAAATTTATGGAGAATTTTTTTTTCTACCTAAAATATATAAATATTTTACAATAATTAATATGACATAATTAAACATTTTCAATAGAACATAAAAATGAGGTTGACATTTTTGTTAATTTTCTTTAAGATTTTTTTTTTTTACTTTTTTAATAATTCGATAGATTTTGCCGAAATTTATCGTACAAACCAAATTTATCGTCCAAAGTGCAAATTACAATTTTTCTATTTTATTTATTTATTTAATAAATTATTCAGCACTAATTTTTCATCCATTAGAAATTTTTCTTTGTCATATTTATATTTTGAGACAAATAAACATAGTAAAAAAAAAACGCTACGCAGAAAAAAATTATTTATTTTTTCTTCACCTAAATATATAAATATTTTTAAATAATCAATATGACGTAATTAAACATTTTCAATAGAACATAAAAATGAGGTTGAAATTTTTATTAATTTTCATTAATATATATATACATATTTTTTTTAGTATTAATATTTTAATAATTCGATAGATTTTGCCGAAACTTATCGTCCAAAGTGCCAATTGCAATTTTTCTATTTTATTTATTTATTTAATAAATTATTCAACACTAATTTTTCATCCATCAGAAATTTTGCTTTGTCATATTTATATTTCGAGAAAAATAAACATAGTAAAAAAAAAACGCTATGCAGAAGAAAATTATTTATTTTTTCTTCACCTAAAATATATAAATATTTGGAAATAATCAATGCGACATGATTAATCATTTTCAATAGAACATAAAAATGAGGTTGACATTTTTATTAATTTTCATTAATATATATATATATTTTTTTTTTAGTATGACTTTTTTAATAATTCGATAGATTTTGCCGAAACTTATCGTCCAAAGTGAAAATTGCAATATTTCTATTTTATTTATTTATTTAACAAATTATTCAACACTAATTTTTCATCCATCAGAAATTTTGCTTTGTCATATTTATATTTCGAGACAAATAAACATAGTAAAAAAAAAACGCAATGCAGAAGAAAATTATTTATTTTTTCTTCACCTAAAATATATAAATATTTAGAAATAATCAATGAGACATAATTAAATATTTTCAATATAACACAAAAATGAGGTTGACATTTTTATTAATTAAATTTTTTTTTTATGGTTATGACTTTTTTAATAATTTGATAGATCTTGCCGAAACGATTAATATTACTAGGAGCATTTCCTTGAATTACAAGGAAGAATGTGTTGATATCATGACGCAGTGAAACGACCATGGAATTCTTGAATGTTTGTGAAAGTCGGTGTCATTGATATTCTCAGACTGCGTCATTGATCTCCGGGGGCAGAACGTAAAAAAAAATACAACTTCTGTGCTGGAATCAGTCGCGAGAGTTATTGTCACGAGTGGATTAGCTTCAATTGATGAGTCACTGTTCGCGACGGCGGCTTTAGATACTCGATTCGAGCTTCTAAAACCTTCACTGCGGGCCCAATGCTCGCGGTCAAACAAACCGAAGCTAGGGTAGCTCGTGAATAGAATTAATTGACGTCCCGATACCTCCCTGATGTATATTATAATAAGAAAACCGGTCGTCACAGTCATTCCTCCGTGGCACGTGGACGAAAATTGCTCCCATTCTTCCGACAAACATAATTACAAACACGAAAAAAAACAACAAAGATCTGGTTTCGGATTCAACAGCTGGACTTATTTTTCACCCGATACATCGAGAAATAACAATGTCATGTCGTTCTATTTTTTAGAAAAATTTCGATAAATTCAGAAATGTGCAGAACAATTCACAAAAAATTTAGAAAAATTTATAAACGTTTAGAGCAATTCACGAAAAATTTAGAAAAATTTTCATACATTCAGAAATGTTCACAAAAAATTTAGAAAAATTTCGATAAATTCAGAAACGTTCAGAACAATTTACAAAAAATTTAGAAAAATTTTCATACATTCAAAAACGTTCAGAACAATTCACAAAAAATTTAGAAAAATTCAGAATCATTCAGAGAAATTCAGAATCATTCAGAAAAATTTAGAATCATTCAGAAAAATTTAGAATCATTCAGAAAAATTCAGAATCATTCAGAATCATTCAGAAAAATTCTGAATCATTCAGAATCATTCAGAAAAATTCAGAATTATTTAGAAAAATTCGGAAAAATTTAGAAAAATTCAGAAACATTCAGAAAAATTTACAAAAAATTTAGAAAAATTTTCATACATTCAAAAACGTTCAGAACAATTCACAAAAAATTTAGAAAAATTCAGAATCATTCAGAGAAATTCAGAATCATTCAGAAAAATTTAGAATCATTCAGAAAAATTTAGAATCATTCAGAAAAATTCAGAATCATTCAGAAAAATTCTGAATCATTCAGAATCATTCAGAAAAATTCAGAATTATTTAGAAAAATTCGGAAAAATTTAGAAAAATTCAGAAACATTCAGAAAAATTTAGAATCATCCGGAATCATTCAGAAAAATTCAGTATCATCCAGAATCATTCAGAAAAATTCAGAATCATCCAGAATCATTCAGAAAAATACAGAATCATCCAGAATAATTCAGAATCATTCAGAAAAATTCAGAAAAATTCAGAATCATCCAGAATAATTCACAATAATTCAGAAAAATTCAGAAAAATATCAAAAAACTTTAGGAATTTATTTTACGACAATTAAAACGCATTACTAATTTATTAAATGCTTATTCGTAATAAAGCATCCAAATATTTTATTGAATACCGCAAACAATTGATTTTCCAGAATAAAAAATAGAACACGATCATTAAAAAAAGATTAAATTCTTCGTAAATTTAATTTTCATTCTCGTCACAAACCAATGATTATTTCGACAAAAATATATAAATATTTTTCTGCTAATTAATTTTTTTGAAAACTTAAACAACATAGTGACATTAAAATGAACGAAACATAAATACAATTGTGAAAAAAAAAGTATCATGAGCTCGTGACTTTTATAAGGCTGCAGAGTCAGAGATTTTCCCTTTTTTGGATACAACGTCTCGAGTTGCTTTTGGCCCACCGTATCGAGTAATATGACCCATAACAATGTCACGTGACACCACGTTTGCACAATCTTAAGGGAGTAGAGGGGTTTAACGTAACACGGAAAGTTGAAAACTTCAAAGGTGAAATTTTTTTTTTTTTTTTTTTTCTAGTTATTTGCCTGCCGAGGCTCATGGAATAATTAGGGTACTCTGACTACCCTGGTTAAAAATCAGTGTAATTATATGGAGGTCGCGTGACTGCTGAAACCTCAGAAAAAAAAACCGGTAAACGGGTTACATTACCGAGTATAATTTCCTAATATGCATGGCGGGATACCTTTCAACGTAATCAGATATGCTAAATATGAAGACCCAAGCGAGTCAGACATAGATTTCAGAGGAGATACGCCCTATGGTGTTATATACATGGGGTGCTGATCCTTATATTATTTATATTAGGGCTTAAGGATTTATATATTTCTACACGAAAAATGTGGGACGTATCTTGAAGTAATTTTTTTTTTTTTTTTGACGTTTCTAATTCCAAAAATGATAAATCCAACTTCCGGTCATAAAAATGCATATCGATTTTTTTTTTTCGGGTATCGAATTTTGGTGTTTAGTATACTTAAAAAAATGTTACAGTGATTGAAAAAAAAAAAATAATTAAAGATAATTTTCAATTTTTATTAATTTTTTTTTTTATTTTTATAAAAAATTTTTTTTTTTTTTTTTTTTTTTTTTATTCTAAAAAAGAAATTTTGAATATTTATTTCAAATAATAATAATTTTTTGAATTCTTATTTAAATTTTTTTCTTTTTAATTTCCATAAAATTGTTTTTTTTAATTTCCATAAATTTTTTTTTTTAATTTCCATAAAATTTTTTTTTATTTCCATAAAATTTTTTTTTTATTTCTATAAAAATTTCTTTCGAGCATAAAAAAGTTTATAAAGTAAAACCTTGCAAATTGTTTTCGAATTATTTTACACATTTGACTTTCTCTACGAAAAAGCAAAAATTAATAAACGGTCGCTCAAATAATAATAATTAATATTAACTTTTTTTTAAAATTAATAAATTGAAAAAATAAAATGATGAAAAATGATACTATAAAAATGTTAACCTGTAAACTATTGTGCAGAGCGGCGTTTTATATAAAGACCGTTGCACAGGCTCTTCGAGTCACATGACCATAAACGTAACTCGACTAACTGGTCATTGAATGTTGATCCCATAATATTCCGGTTATCGATACTTCATGGTTAAAGCTGTCAATAGCTCGAAAGTCAATGTACTGTCCAGGAACAACTGGACGAAGCGCTAGCTCGATTCTATTTCCACTGGTAGTCGGTACAGACGAAGCTTCACTGCAGCGTGCAACTCGCTATAAGTTGACAAGTTCAGGGAAGTCTTTCACGCTTGAAGCTATCACGATGAACGTGGGCATCGTGCATTCGCAGTAACACAAGTGGTGCTCGGTGTTTTTGCTCTTAAACACTTGACCATAATTCACAGCTAACTGACCTTTCAGGAGGTCACACATTAATTATTATTTTAATAAATAAAAAACAAATTTACCAACTACTAAATTAAGTGAAAATAATAATTTTGTATATAAAAACAAATTAATAATAATAATAATAATTTATATATATATATATATATATATATAATATATTATTATATATATTATTATTATTAATTTATTTTTATATACAAAATTATTATTTTCACTTAATTTAGTAGTTGGTAAATTTGTTTTTTATTTATTAAATATATATATATATATATATATATATATATATATATATATATATATATATATATATATACTAAATTATTCAGTGAATTTTTTTTATATATAGATTTTTAAAAATTCGCTGAATAATTTAGTTGAATGAAATTATGTTTTTTTTATTATTATAAATAAAAAAGTTAAAAAACACTAAATTAAGTCACCAAAAAAAAACAACTTAAATTCCTTCAATGCAAAACAATATTTTATTTGTTATACTAAATAAAAAAATGAAAAATGATTATTATACAATTAAGCTAAATTTTTTTAATTTTGCTAAATTCATATAATTATAATTTGTTTCATTTTTTTTTCGTTTTGTATAATAAATAAAATATTGTTTTGAATTTAAGGAATTTAAGTTGTTTTTTTTTTACTGGTTTTCACAGAAAAATATTTAAGTACAATTTAGTTTATTATTATTAATTATATAATGAGGGTTGAAATGTGAGGTTTACCTCAATTTCGGGCCTTTCATTAGTACACACATTTAAACACATAGACAAAACTGGGCGTATTCGGAATTTCGTTCACTAACCTGTAAACTAGTCTACCGGCAGATCATTAATCACTAAAATTCAGGTTTTCGTTGATGGTACCATTTTTCATCACTCTCGTGAGTGACAGAAGGTTACTACAGAAACACTACTTTTTTCCCAGGTCAAAAACCTGACGATAAATTGTATTTTAAAAATAAAAGTTCGAAAGCAGATTTATTAATTTTTCAACAATTTTGTAGAATTGAAATCGATTATTTTTTAAATACTTTTTATTATTGTTTTAAATAAAATTGGAATCCGTAAGTTCGAATTTTATTTTAATAATTTAAATATCGATTTATTTTTATTACAATAATAGATTATTATTATTATTTTTTAAGACAATTATGTTGATTTTATTTAACTGAATGTCGTTCAGTGACGAAAAGATAAAAACTAAGATCTCTGATTATCGACCAGGGAAATGAGTGGAAGTGCGACTAAACATATCCCAGTCATTTTTGTACCAGTAATTGTAATGCTAATGAAATACGTGTGTTGCAATTTGTGGATAGCCAAGTTAGCGACCTTAAGTGACGATGACATCATGCTGAGCTGCGAAACGTGGTCAAGCACACGCCATTCCTGCAAACAAGTACTATCTTTACTTGCGCAACCAATTGTCGAAGTCAGATCCACCCGCTGGGCGATGATCATATAGCAGCTGGTTATATATATATATATATTTATGTATATATTATGTCTGTATAGTACGCATGCTCATTTAACCACTCAATAGCTATTGGAACGGAAACAAATAACTCGATAAATTTTTGCAATGAATTAATGAGTTTTGATCTCTGAAGAAATTATCCTGCTCCCACCTGGAAATTTAAAACACGTTTATCTTCGATATTAGAAGACGAATGTTAATAAATTTTTGTCAATCAACGTAGAATTATGGCACAATTAAGGCCTCCAAATTTTATTCGATTTTACTGGCACATTTTCGAGTAAAATTGAGTTAAAAGTTCAGAGGTTATAAACTGCTCCCATCTCGAAATTTAAAACACGTTTATCTTTCATATTACAAGACAAAAGTTAATAAATTTTTGTCAATCAACGCAGAATTATGGCACAATTAAGGCCTCCAAATTTTATTCGATTTTACTGGCACATTTTCGAGTAAAATTGAGTTAAAAGTTTAGAGGTTATGAACTGCTCCCACCTCAAAATTTAAAACACGTTTATCTTTAATATTAGAAGACGAATGTTAATAAATTTTTGTCAATCGACGGAGAATTTTGGCACAATTAAGGCCTCCAAATTTTATTCGATTTTACTGGCACATTTTCGAGTAAAATTGAGTTAAAAGTTTAAAGGTTACAAAATTCTCCCATCTCGAAATTTAAAACACGTTTATCTTTGATATTAGAAGACGAAAGTTAATAAATTTTTGTCAATCAACGTAGAGTTATGGCACAATTAAGGCCTCCAAATATGATTCGATTTTACTGGTACATTTTCGCGTAAAATTGAGTTAAAAGTTTCGAGGTTATAAACTGCTCCCACCTCAAAATTTAAAACACGTGTATCTTCGATATTAGAAGACGAAAGTTAATAAATTTTTGTCAATCAACGCAGAAGATCGGCACCATTGAGGCCTCGAAATTTTATTGAATTTAATTCGCTTAATTTTCGAGTAAAATGAGTGGAAAGTTTTGAGATTATAATGAAGATTGACACCAGCTGCTGTTGAACTCCATCCATTAACGTCCTCCTTGCCTCGCCACATTTTTACCGTGTACATTCACACGACTTCATCAGACTGTGTACTGATTTATCATCAATCAGTCAAAATTAAGCCGCTCAAATCTCCGAGACTTTGAACCAAAAGACATTTTCCGCTTAAAACAAATTAATTATTCTTTCCCACTAGATGCATTGCTTTAGTGCTAAAAAAAAATTAATTAACCCTTTAAGGTCATTTTAAAAAAATCCAAAAAATCCTTAACCCAGTTACAAATTTAAGGGGGCGAAGTATATATTTACATAGAATAATTCAGTTATGCACTGGCTATTAAGGGGCTGAGGTTACGAATATATCATTCACGGCTCGATGATCAATAGTTTGTTTTTATTGACTATTTTGTCATAGCCTAAAATATAATAATGACTGCACACGCTTAAGGACACGATGCGGACTGATTCCGGTGGTTAATTAATAGTTTCCGTTGTTACATTGAAAGTGCAACATATTGTTACGAGAAAACGTTGCGCGTCGTGTAGCTCAATGACCATTATGACCAAACAACTATATGATGATTGTGCGGCACGCTAATTCAACGAGGAGGAAGTCGCTCTTTCATTTCAACAATAAACGTGCGCTCTCTTCATGCGGCAATAATTCTGAGACACGCTTCGTTACTTTTATGTGTAAAAGCACTTAGTCACAGAAAATGGCCACTGCTTACACAATGGAAGAAAGACGAGCGAGATTTTGCATAAATAAATTTTCGGCCTCTCCTTATTATATTAATCATCCGAGCCAAAGGGAAATCTCATCTTCGCTCGTACGCGAATGACTATGCGTAATGATTTATGCTAGATTCAAGCAAATGTTTGTCAAGCGGTGACGTTTCTTAAGTATATTTACTTTGACGATGCCCACGAATATTTAGCTTGCCAAAAATGGTCCGTTAAACCAAAATCAAGAGCCTCTTAAAAATCTTCGTGATTTTAGGGTATTTAATATATTCAATATTTGTATATTCTGATTATTTAATAGTGGGTAAAGAATTTTTTTCCGTGCTTAATTTAAAGCCAAAAATTCGTAAAAAATTTGACAATTTGCAGAATATTACCAGAAATACATCCCACAATTTTTTATTTAAATCCATTTACAAGCAAAAATTTAATATATTCAATATTTGTATATTCTGATTATTTAATAGTGGGTAAAGAATTTTTTTTCCGTACTTAATTTGAAGCCAAAAATTCGGAAAAAATTTTACAATTTGCAGAATATTACCAGAAATACATCCCACATTTTTTTATTTAAATCCATTTACAAGTAAAAATTTAAAAAATGTTTAAAAATTTATAAAAATTGACAATCACAAAAAAAAAATTCGTATTAATTATAAATTTTTGAGACTTAATATCTGCAACTGCAGAACAATATTATTTTTATTATTTATGACTCAGAATCCACAAATAAAAAAAAATGGCGTGAGTCAACGAGTGAAAACACAGTGAAATCACTGGAATATGCCAAAAAATTTATATTAATAATTACACAAGTGTTGCTATGAGATGAATTTTTTTTTTTGCAAGGTCTCGTTAAAGTTGCTCAAGAAGTTCGTGACATAATTTTTTTTTTTAATTACTAGCGAAAATGCACGAGCAAAAAAAAAGAAAAATTTGTCAGTCAATGCTGAGATCTTATCGTAAATAAGGCTTAAAATACGTGCAAATGCTTTTGACATAAAAGTCTACTTTCACCTGTGGCCCTTCAAAACATAATTCTGTTATTCTTGCAACATGTTTATCTCTGTAATGTGTACGACTCTCGATGATGTAATCGTTTGGGACGCTTGGCTGACGTTATCTATGCTGGTAGCCGTTTGAGTTGCCACCTATGAGCCGATACACTTTAAACGCAAGGCCTTCCACTAGTTTTATGATATTAATTCGTCTGGATTGGGTTTCTTGTGTTAAACACACTGTCACACTAATGGAAGTACATATATGGGATATGACATCTTTAAATTGACATTCCTGAAGGTGGTAATCATTGCAACCTTCAAATACACATGTGAAACCCTTCAAACTATTTTCGTTGATTTTTAACACTTATAAGTCAAACAAAAAAAAAAGGATCTTTTTTTTAACCTGGAATTGTTGTTTTGGAAAAAAAATGTTGATAGCAATTTTTGAAAGAATTTATTAGATTATTTTTATATGTGATTGCAGTTTATCTGACAATTTTGTCTGACGATTTTATCTGACAATTTTATCTGACGATTTTATCTGACGATTTTTTATGACGATTTTGTCTGACGATTTTATCTGACGATTTTATATGGCAATTTTATCTGACAATTTTATCTGACGATTTTATCTGACTATTTTATCTGACGATTTTATCTGACAATTTTATCTGACGAATTTATCTGACGATTTTATCTGACTATTTTATCTGACGATTTTATCTGACTATTTTATCTGACAATTTTATCTGACAATTTTATCTGACTATTTTATCTGACTATTTTATCTGACTATTTTATCTGACTATTTTATCTGACTATTTTATCTGACTATTTTATCTGACCATTTTATCTGACGATTTTATCTGACAATTTTATCTGACAATTTTATCTGACTATTTTATCTGACTATTTTATCTGAATATTTTATCTGACTATTTTATCTGACGATTTTATCTGACAATTTTATCTGACAATCTTATCTGACTATTTTATCTGACGATTTTATCTGACAATCTTATCTGACAATTTTATCTGACTATTTTATCTATTTTATCTGAAAAAAAGCCCAAACAGAGGAATTGCAATAAAAATAAAGAAAAGTGCATATTTCTCAAATAAATTTTATCTACAATTTTGAAGTGTTCTTCGTGTTCTGTTTTTAGACTCCAGATTAGAGAGACACGTTAGACATTTTATAAACATACAAGTGCCCCAAAATATTAATAACGCTGACCTAAAAGCCTTTTTTTAAAACCCTCCATTGAGAATTTCTTGGCACACAAACGAATTACTTTCTTCAAAGTAAGATACTTGTCATTCGTAAAAATACCATGCCGGTCAAAGTTTATTATCTTGAAATTTTAAATAGACACCGTTTGGTGCCAAATATTCTCCACTGTCAAACGATCTTAAGATTTATTGAGTCACCAACTATAATGGCACGTCCATCTCGACAAAATGTCAGGACAGATTTGTTTACGATATTTCGTCATGCGGAAATTTTTTTTTTCCCCTCAATAAGTCATATGTAATGGACAGAATTGTATATGAAATTCTATTTCAAATATCAACAATATTAATATTATTATTAATATTTTTTAAAAACCTTTGCAGCGTTTTTTTTATTCTGGTATTTATAAATACACGAATTATTTTAAACTACTCTACGGTTTTATGAACAACAAAAGTGTAGAATTACAATTAACGTAGCGTGGTTCCGGTTTCTGGAAAAAGAAAAAAAAATCCCCTCCCCCTTCTTTACAAATATGTGCGCAGGAACATAAAATCTAAACGCCCACTAGATTAGATGAGGCTCAACCAGATTTTATTCCTCGGAAGTCCAACAATAAAAAATTTATTGAAATACACCATTTTTACAATTTTTAAAATATTTTCATTATTATTCTAAAAATCTATCAATTTGATCAATTTAAAAGACAAAATCGAAATCTCTATTCTTTATTAAAAACAAATAAATAAATAAATAATTCTATTTCTAAAATAATTAAACGCGTCTAATTTCCACCAAAAAAAAAAAAATAGAAAAAATAAATAAATAAAAAACAACCAATATAAAATATACAAATTTTTTGTCTCCACGCAAAGTTGCCCAATTTTTCTCCGCAGTAGTTTCCAATTATTTCGGTACTTATAAACACACGAATTACCTTGAGCTACTCTGCAATTTTACCAACAACAAAAAAAATTAAAAAATAAAAAACAACCAATATATAAAATATATACATTTTTTGTCTCCACGCAAAATTGCTCAATTTTTCTCCGCAGTAGTTTCCAATTATTTCGCTACGTATAAATACACGAATTATCTTTAGCTACTCTGCAATTTTACCAGCAACAACAAAAAAAAATTAAAAAATTAAAAACAACCAATATAAAATATATAATTTTTTTGTCTCCACGCAAAATTACCCAATTCTTCTCCGTAGTAGTTTCCAATCATTTCGGTACATATACGTACACGAATGACCACCCTTGAGCTACTCTGCAATTTTACCAGCAAAAAAAAAAAAAAAAAAAAAAAAAACAACTAATATAATAATAATATTTATTGGATGCACGAGTGCTGAAAGTATACATGTTTTTATAAAATACATAAGTTAACAATATCCATTCGAATTATTGCCATATATTATTCACAGTATCGTTTATTGTCAAGTTCGGTAGGACCTCATGCGGGTCGCATAAACCCTGTATTATAATTAAACTATTATCTACAAACAAAAAAAAAAAAAGAAAAAAATAAATTAGAAATAAAGAAACAATATATATAAATAATAATAATAACAATAAATAAATACATACATAAATAAATACATCTATGCTGGTAGCCGTTTGAGTTGCCACCTATGAGCCGATACACTTTAAACGCAAGGCCTTCCACTAGTTTTATGATATTAATTCGTCTGGATTGGGTTTCTTGTGTTAAACACACTGTCACACTAATGGAAGTACATATATGGGATATGACATCTTTAAATTGACATTCCTGAAGGTGGTAATCATTGCAACCTTCAAATACACATGTGAAACCCTTCAAACTATTTTCGTTGATTTTTAACACTTGTAAGCCAAACAAAAAAAAGGATCTTTTTTTAACCTGGAATTGTTGTTTTGGAAAAAAAAATGTTGATAGCAATTTTTGAAAGAAGTTAGATTATTTTTATATGTGATTGCAGTTTATCTGACAATTTTATCTGACGATTTTATCTGACAATTTTATCTGACGATTTTATCTGACGATTTTATCTGACGATTTTATCTGACGATTTTATATGGCAATTTTATCTGACAATTTTATCTGACGATTTTATCTGACTATTTTATCTGATAATTTTATCTGACAATTTTATCTGACAATTTTATCTGACAATTTTATCTGACAATTTTATCTGATAATTTTATCTGACTATTTTATCTGACGATTTTATCTGATAATTTTATCTGACTATTTTATCTGACTATTTTATCTGACTATTTTATCTGACTATTTTATCTGACGATTTTATCTGACAATTTTATCTGACAATTTTATCTGGCAATTTTATCTGACGATTTTATCTGACTATTTTATCTGACTATTTTATCTGAATATTTTATCTGACTATTTTATCTGATATCTAAAAACTAATATAATAATAATATTTATTGGATGCACGAGTGCTGAAAGTATACATTTTTTTATAAAATACATAAGTTAACAATATCCATTCGAATTATTGCCATATATTATTCACAGTATCGTTTATTGTCAAGTTCGGTAGGACCTCATGCGGGTCGCATAAGCCCTGTATTATAATTAAACTATTATCTACAAACAAAAAAAAAAAAGAAAAAAATAAATTAGAAATAAAGAAACAATATATATATAAATA
Organism: Ephialtes manifestator; assembly: GCA_963970395.1. Taxonomy (NCBI): domain Eukaryota; kingdom Metazoa; phylum Arthropoda; class Insecta; order Hymenoptera; family Ichneumonidae; genus Ephialtes; species Ephialtes manifestator. The sequence goes on from OZ019980.1 coordinate 28,961,619, forward strand.
ATAACAACAACAATAAATAAATACAATATGTAGTAATCACAAGTAATAAATATAATAAATATAAAACATATAAATTTTTTTTGTCTCCACGCAAAATTGCCCAATTCTTCTCCGCAGTAGTTTCCAATTATTTCGGTGCGTATAAACACACAAATTACCTTGAGCTACTCTACAATTTTACCAGCAACAACAAAACTGTATAACTAAGGCAACCGGCGAAGCATGGTTCCATTTCCTCAAAAAAAAAAAAAAAAAAAAAAAAAAAAAAAAAAAAAAAAAAAAAAAAAAACTCCGCCCCCCTTTCGAAAGTATGTGTCCAGGGATAGAAAATCTAAACGCCCACTAGATTAGGTGAGGCTCAACGAGACTTTGTTCCTCGGAGGTCCAACGCATTCGGTCAATGAACTCGTGCGGGCGAACGAATACTAGCGTTCCTGCAGCAAAACCATCAGCAGCAGCAGCAGCAGCAGCAGCATGGAGCGTCGCGAAGACGACGTGCCGGCTGCCTCTGCGTCGGATATGTATAACCGCCCAAGTATTATGCTACTCTCGTGCCTCGTAAGCGCGGCGCACAGCTTCCTCGCGAATGGAACGCGAGACTGCGGGACGAATACGTGCCTCTATTGCCTGAAGCAAACGCAACGCAGCGCAGCACAACACAACACACAGAGAACCTTAGAGCTTGGGAGCTCTCGGACTCTGTTGAGTTTTCTCTCGTCTCTCGCGTTCACCTCGCGGCTCTCGACGCTTCAGGTGGCATTCGGAATAAAATGCGCTACACTCACCGGCGCTGCGTGCACATATTCGCTCGGCGTTGTCGCGTCCCCCGTTCATAGTTATTTTTTTAACCTTCCGTTTCTGGTTACACGAGCTGTTTGTTTTTTTTCTTTTTTTTTTTGTGGGATTAGTAAATAAGAAATGCTAACACGCATGCGCGATCTTTCGGCATTGTCGCGACTGTTCGTAGTTATTTTTTTAACCTTCCGACTGGTTACACGAGCTGTTTTTTTCTTTTCCTTTTTTTTTTTTTTTTTTTTTTTTTTGAGGCTTGTAAATAAGAAATGGTAATACGCATGCGCGACTCTTCGCTATGCGCAGGTGTGCAGATTTGTTATTTTTATTTTCTTTATACAAATTTTTTTTTATATATATATATATATATATATATATATATATTTTTATTATTCCTTTCCTACTATATACCCTGTTGGGTTTTTCTTTTTTTTTAAATATTATTTTATATTATTTGAAGAATAATTATAATAATTTTTAAAAAATTTTTATATTTTTTTTTTTTTTTGTTGAGGCTTGTAAATAAGAAATGGTAATACGCATGCGCGACTCTTCGCTATGCGCAGGTGTGCAGATTTGTTATTTTTATTTTCTTTATACAAATTTTTTATATATATATATATATATATATATATATATATTTTTATTATTCCTTTCCTACTATATACCCTGTTGGGTTTTTCTTTTTTTTTTAATATTATTTTATATTATTTGAAGAATAATTATAATAATTTTTAAAAAATTTTTATATATATATTTTTTTTTTGTTGAGGCTTGTAAATAAGAAATGGTAATACGCATGCGCGACTCTTCGCTATGCGCAGGTGTGCAGATTTTTTATTTTTATTTTCTTTATACAAATTTTTTTTATACATATATATATATATTTTTATTATTCCTTTCCTACTATATACCCTGTTGGGTTTTTCTTTTTTTTTAATATTATTTTATATTACTTGAAAAATAATAATAATTTTTAAAAAAATTTTATATTTAAAAGATAATAATTATTTTCAAAAATTATTAATTATAATAATTATTATTATTATTATTTTTGTAACTGACAAACGTGTTTCGTTAATTTTAAAATGTTGTTTTTTTACGAATTTCAGTAAAAAATTTATTTAGTAAAAGTTGAAATAGTGTATTTTTTTAGATAAATAAATAATTTTTCATTTCGTAGAAATTTGTATTGAGATTGATTATTAATACACTTGGATGTTTCGAAGAGAGAGAATGTTACCAGTCATGGAAATTTTGGTTGTCTCATTTTTTTTTTTTGTTTCTTTTTATTACTAATACTGTTTAGCGAGTCATCCTATGCAGGACGGGGGGTCTATTATTAGATACGATGGAATTCATCACAAAGGGAAAGCACGTACACAGGGCTCAGCGTCACAAACTCTCTCGTAGATTTTACGCCAGCGAACTGTTCTCGTTTACTAAAATAGAGGCTGCATATGCTAGAGACGAACGAAGATCCTACCGCTACGTGCGAGGCAGATGTGAGCTTTTGGTAATTTATACAACTTTGTAGAAAAGAACCCATTGTTCAATTTCTTTTAAAAAAAATTTTTTTTTTTAAATTTTATGAGATTTTTTGCCAATATTTTGATTTTTTCAAAACGTGTTTTTTAAATTTATTTTAAAATTCTTGAGAAAAAATTCTAATCAATGTTTAAAAAAATAGTATATTTGTTAAATAAGATTAAAAATTTTTTTTTAAAATTTGTCTGACTGAATAAAATGATTGATCGTAAATTGAGTCTATATTTAGAATTGCATTAATTTTCCAATTGATTTAATCCCATTAAGTGAAACACAAAGTGCTATAATGGTGATGATAGAAAATTGAATCTATTTGCCATGTACAAATTAACCTCTGTTGTTGACACACCTATCTTGAAGAGCTATAACTATATTTAAAGGCCATTTAGATTTCAGTGTCTTTTTTTCTATTAGCAGTAAGTATAATTATTTTAAAATCGATTTAAGCCCATTGGGACCATTAAGTTCGAAGTATTTAAATGGTTATTATAGAAAACTTAATAAGTCTATCGCCTACGAATTAGTTTTGTGTTCACACATGTGTTTTAACTTCCAATTCTATTTTTGACGGGCGTTCGGTTTTTTTTTTCTAGGCTAAAAAAATTGCTGGGAAAGCCAGACAGCGTGGCATTGATATTTCATAGTCGGTAAATAGATTTTTCCATTTTAGAAGCGAGTCTAATGCTCGCACAAGAATCGGTGACATTAACGTCAAAATTTTCCTGAAAACTTCCGGTAACCCAATTTTTTTTCATTACCATTTTAATCATTGAGACCTCCGGAATATTTTGGACATTTATTTTTATAGGAATTTTATCGCTAAATGCAACCAAAATCGATTTAAAGGGAGATCGTGACGTCTTTTCCATAAGAGCCCGTGCTAAATCTTTCGACTTTGGATTTATTTATTTACCTTAAGCTGTCGGTAATCTTACTTGAAATTTTGCACATATGTTCCTCTATGCATTATTTGTAACATATAAAAAATTCAGCAATATATCGAATAATTAAGGTGGCGACAATAAATTAATAAACTATCGAACTAATAATAGTTGTGATTCGCAAAAATCGCGTAGGTTGTTCCCAAAACTTGAACATTGACCAGCGTGTTGATACTACAAGTGGAAAAGTTGCTTCGTGCCAAAAATCACGTCACCTCAAGTGTTACATTGCCTCATTCACTGCCAATAAGAGTTTGTGGGAATTAATGATTCGATCTAGTTGAGGCAGTTGCATATCGTAGCCAAGAATATTTCATCCAGACGCGTCACCATGATGAGCTTCTTTTATTACACGAAGCCAAGCGAGTGCATCTATGTAAATTATGCGTGCACTTAGACCTTTGCTGATAATGTTAATGGGAACATGAAAGGCGTTTGTTATGCCGAGCTTCGTAGACTTTATTAGGACATTGACACAATTCTCTTACATCTCATAAAAACTCGAGAGCTTAATTGGACGAAAATACCAAGATTTCCAATAAAAAAAAAAATTCACCCATAAACATCACACTGGGGTACAAAAATACCCCAAGGCTTTTTATCCTCCAATTTTTTTTCTGCTTGCAGTAAAAATTTTACGAACCTAACAAAACATTTTTCCTTAAGGGATAAGAACGAAAATAATGTATTTTTATTTATTTAAGGCATTTGAAAAAAAAATTATGTGACAAAATATTAATTTTTAAAAAACACAAATATTAAAAATAATTTTTGAATAATTGAGTAATTATTCGAAAACGATAAAATTATTAATGGTTTCCTGAAGGTTAGAAAGTTGAAATAATTAATGGTTCAATATTTTTTTATTGCTACGAATGGCCCATATTTTGGTGTCAATATTTTGCATATCTAGCGAGTATCCATTTATATTTTCTTTAGATCGAACGGGTGAAAGAGTTGCACAGAAGGTTGCCATAAATAAACTTCGAAATGCGTGACTTTATGAGCATCACGATGTGGCCTTGTCCGTCTGGCTCACCGAAAATAAGCTAGCCCTTCCCAAATTTATCACGCCGAGTCTTTCTCATACGCACATATCTTGCCCACGTGGCGAGCTAGAAAGTAGGGTAAATTTTTTTTCCAGATCCAATTTTACTCCAATATCGTGACCCTCTTACCAACAATTTTATTTTTTATGCCCAATAAAAAGGCTTGAAAACGAGCCGTTTTTTGCCATTTTTAAATTAAAAATAAAAATAAAAATAATAATAAATTTTGAAATTAAATTGAATAAAAAATTATAAAAATTAAATTTGAAATTAAATTGTATAAAAAATTATAAAAATTAAATTTGAAATTAAATTGAATAAAAAATTATAAAAATTAAATAACAGACCAATATAATTTATAACTTATAACTTTTTATTCAGTTTAATTTCAAAATTAATTTTTATTTTTATTTTTATTTCACTTTTGATTTTTATTTATTTTATTAATTTTTTTTTAATTTAAAAATGGTAAAAAGCGGCTATACTAAAATTTTGAAATTCGAAAAAATATAATAATTTATAATTATTTACAAAAAAATAAATAAATGATAAATTGCTAAAATTCACAAATTTGTATGATTTTCTTTTTTTTTTTTTTTCATTCGATAAATATTTTGTTAATTAAAATGAAATTTGATTAATATTTTTTATGATTTAAAAATTGATATTTTATAATGTGACAACCAGACACACATACGTAAAATAATACGAGGGCGTATGTGACACTCGATTCTACCTATTAAAAGAACGATGATAAAATAAAGGTCGATAAGACCTTTCCATGATTACGAAATGAATGGAAATTTATTCTGACCAGTGACATCGTTGGGAAAATACCATGGGCTTGGCGGAAATGGCGAATGAAGGACGTATGCGATTCCTCCAGCGCATTAACGACACAATGTGGGCATATTTCAAGGCTGATGTCGCCATTTAATATCCTGGACATCGTAATGTGTGAACATATATATTTTTCTTAAAGGAACGAAGAACTTTTAATACGAAATGAAGAGAATTCTGCAGATAAAAATTTAGCATTTTATAAAATATATCGAAAAAATTATACCTTAAAATCTGTATTTTAATTTATACCATTTTTTTATATCACTATTAAATTTTGAAAATGTCTCAAATTGTGGAAAATTTTTATTTCCTCCCCTTAAGGATGTAACATATGACGTTAAGTTTATCCCACAAGATGCAACACTGTTTTTTTTAAGGGTGTCATATGTATGTATATATATATTCCACCGAGTCACTTTTATTTGTGTACACAGCTGGAAAATTCATATTTAACCCGTGAACGACTTTTTCCATTTTTTATTCCTTGATTTCATTGCCTATAAAAAAAGATCCTGAATTTAATATTTTTTCTTTTTTTTGTTTTTCGAAAAATAATCTAGAAAAAAATGGACAAAGGTGTTTTTTTTTTTGGAAAAGTTTTTTCAGAATTTTACCAGATTTTTAATGTTTGGCGATAGATATTTTTGTTTAAAAATATCGTACATAATTAAAAATTGAAAAAAAAAAAAAACATTTAAGAGCCATGTAAACTTTATGAAAAGAAAATTTATTTGTTTATGCAGCTGGAAAATTCATAATAATTGGAATAACTTGTTGTCTCAAAATGCGACGAAAAAAATGGTGCAATTTTCTGAAATCGTCTAATATTTTCTAACATTAGACAATTTTCTGAAATTTTCTAAAATTAGACAACTTTCTGAAATTTTCTAAAATTAGACAATTTTCTGAAATTTTCTAAAATTAGACAATTTTCTGAAATTTTCTAAAATTAGACAACTTTCTGTAATTTCCTAAAATTTGACAATTTTCTGAAATTTTCTAAAATTTAACAATTTTCTGAAATTTTCTAAAATTTGACAATTTTCTGAAATTTTCTAAAATTAGACAATTTTCTGAAATTTTCTAAAATTAGACAATTTTCTGAAATTTTCTAAAATTAGACAATTGTCTAAAATTTTCTAAAATTAGACAATTTTCTGAAATTGTCTAAAATTTTCTAAAATTAGACAATTTTCTGAAATTGTCTAAAATTTTCTAACATTAGACCATTTTCTGAAATTGTCTAAAATTTTCTAAAATTAGACAATTTTCTGAAATTGTCTAAAATTTTCTAAAATTAGACAATTTTCTGAAATTGTCTAATTTTCTAAAATTAGACAATTTTCTGAAATTGTCTAAAATTCGACAATATTCTGAAATTGTCTAAAATTTTCCAAAAATTTTTAAAATTCGACAATTTTCTGAAATTGTCTAAAATTTTCTGAAACTGTCTAAAATTTTCTAAAATTGTTTAAAATTTTCTAAAATTTTCTAAAATTAGACAATTTTCTGAGATTTTCTACAATTTTCTAATATTAGACAATTTTCTGATATTGTCTGAAATTTTCTGAAATTCTACATTTTTTTTAATTGTCTGAAATTCCCTAAAATTCTACATTTTTTTTAATTGTCTGAAATTCCCCAAAATTCTACAATTTTCAAAAATTGTCCGACATTTTCAGAAATTGTCTAAAATTCTACAATTTTCAGAAATTTCAAATTTCTTCGTAAATTTTCAAAAATTTCACAATTTCGACAAATTTCAAAATAAAACAAAAACCATTTAAGAGTTATATAAATTTTATGAAAAAAAAAAATGATTTGTGTATGCAGCTGGAAAATTCATAATTGGAGCAAGTTATTGTGTGAAAATGTGACGAAAAAAAAAAAAATGGTGTCAACAAATCGTGTGCAGGTGTGGCACAATGCAAGAACGAGGACGGTAGCACAAAAGTTTAGTGTGGTTTTGAGTGTGTGGGCGCGTAACCATAAAAATCGCCCTTATCCAGCTGCGCCCTAATTCGTGACTGGTATGTACTTTGGAACGTGCCGTGCGCTTGGCTCTATTAATAAACTTGGGTTATTAACTCAAGAGTCGCGGCGAACACGCGAGTCCAAGTTTTTCGATTAAAAGAAGAACGCACCGAAATATACGTCTACGTGATATAGCTATGAATGCCACTTATCATAGCACTCTTATCGCACGCAGTAGGCGGTTAACTCTCTAGCTTTCGATAGTGTTACGCTCATACTGTTACTTAACGTGATAATAATCCCAACAAGTATCATGGGTTCATCCGGTTTGACTATTATTACTGCATTAAAAAATGGGTTAATCGCTTTTTTATACTGATGTAAATTAAAAGCCATTTTTTAAATAAATAAAAAGTAATAATCTTTTTTTTATAAAAAAAAATATTTATGCGTTTTTTTTAATAAGAAAATTATATATTCATTTACCTGAATAATAATAAAAATATAATTAACATTTTTGAAAATTGACAAAAGTATTCAATTATAAAATAATTTTTTTTTTTCGGTGCCAAAATTGTGATTCTAATCAGTAAATCATTAATAAAATATTAATGTAAAAATAAGAGAAATTGAATTTTTTTGAAAATTTGTTGCTATTTTTTATTTACAAATTAATGTTAATTTAATTTACAAACATAAAATAAATAAAAATTGATAAAACAATCTTATAACAATAAATATGATGACAAAAAATGTTCACGATTATTATATTTTAATGTAAATTAGAAATAATTTAATTGCTAATATAAAAGTAATTTAATTGTTTTTTTTAATTTCGGGAAGGAAAATATTTTGGTGCATTGCGAGAATGAAGAAAAAATCTGGTTTTTCAATTTCAATAATATTACGACACATTATAGGCTGTAATTTCTTCATTGATTAAATGTTCGTTAATGTGACAATGTCACTGCGTGCGAGAGGGCGTAAAATTTTATTCCCTGTCCTTAGGGACACGCAATGGTCGAGAGTTAACGCCGTAGTTTCGACTTCGTATATTATCCACACCAGCTTGGATAATAACCGAGCAGAAACGAGTTTATGCATCGCTGACATAATTTCTCCTGACCCAGAAGCTATTGAAATATTCAACGTGCCGAGCGAGTCGTGAGGGTGCCTAAGGCGCTCTCCAAGCAAACCCGGTTTTCGAACGATTGCAAGGAATCTATGTGATTTCATCGATCGTGCCTCCGGAATCATCAATTGGAGAAAATCGCAACATAGATGACGAAAGAATTGGATATACTCCAATAATTGATATATACGCGAGGCAGAGAGAATTTATAAACCGTGTGAATCATATTCGACTTGAAAAAAATTGCACGTATTTTTTTTACATTAAAATTTTATAATTTTCTGAAATTGTCTGAAATTTTCTAAAATTCTACAATTTTCTGAAATTGCATGAAATATTCTGAAATTGTATTAAATTTTCTAAAGTTCTACGATTTTCTGAAATTGTCTGAAATTTTCTAAAATTCTGCAATTTTCTGAAATTGTGTGAAATTTTCTAAAATTCTACAATTTTCTGAAATTGTGTGAAATTTTCTAAAATTCTACGATTTTCTGAAATTTTCTGAAATTCTACAATTTTTTTACATTGTCTTAAGTTTTCTAAAATTCTGCAATTTTCCGACAATGTCTGAAATTTTCTAAAATTTTCCGAAATTATCTGTAATTTTCTAAAATTTTCCGAAATTGTCTGAAATTTGCTAAAATTTTCCGAAATTTCACAACTTTTCTAAAATTTTCCGAAATTTCACAACTTTTCTGAAATTGTCTGAAATTTTCTAAAATTCTCCGAAATTTCACGATTTTTCTAAAATTCTCTAAAATTTACTAAAGTTCTAAAATTTACTAAAATTCTGAAATTTTCTAAAATTCTCTGAATTTTTCTAAAATTTTCTGAAATTTTCTAGAATTCTCTGAATTTTTCTACAATTCTCTGAATTTTTCTAAAATTTTCTGAAATTTTCTAAAATTTTCTGAAATTTTCTAAAATTTTCTGAAATTTTCTAAAATTTTCTGAAATTTTCTAAAATTCTCTGAAATTTTCTAAAATTCTCTGAAATTTTCTAAAATTCTCTGAAATTTTCTAAAATTCTCTGAAATTTTCTAAAATTCTCTGAAATTCTCTAAAATTCTCTGAAATTTTCTAAAATTCTCTAAAATTTTACAATTTTTCAGAAATTTTGGGCCTATAGGAGTAACACATCAGACATTTTTAGCCATTTTTATATTATTCTAATCAAATAACGCTATTGCTTCCCCTTCTTTCCAGCCTTTACCGTCCATTGCTTAATTTTTAGAAATGCCTTTTCTTTTCTCTGACTTTATTTACGACGTTGTTAATATTTAAGTCTGTTTTTTTTTTATTGAATTCGATCGTTCATTGTAGACTTTGGTTGCTATATAATCGAAACATATTTCTCCCCGTTTCTTTTCTTCTGTTTATTATTACAATATTTCCATGAATTTCCATTTCAACGAAAATTCACATTCATTTAAAATTATTCTTACTTATATTACCGCACATAATCTTACTTTTTATATAAAAAAAAATAAGATTAAGATAGAATGAAAAAAAATATTGCTTACAATTCTGTATTAATGATAATTCATTCTCATTATTATAACTGTCCATATGAAAGTACCGTTGAGTTCAATAATGAGTTGAAAGCCACTTGAATTAATATTCCTCGTGATGTACAAGTGTGGCTCACGTGCGGTAATGAAAATACAAGTGCCTACGAGTACAAAGTTTCTTTTGTCCCTTCGTCCTCTTCATTAGAGGCGTCTAAGAGTTATTGCGGCCGCGATTTGCAGAATTATCTTTCTTTCATTCTCCTTTATACTCGTGAAATTCTTTGCGTCTAATGACAGATGTCTTAAAGCACGAGCCACGATAATATCCTTCTGCGTCGTCAAATGCGAAATTATAACGATCAAACGAGAAGTTTGTCGCGCGGTTCGACGACAGTGGACAACTTGGCAGTATTGCTCGGCCGGAAGAAGACAAGAAGATGCGACAGAAGTCGGATCACGGAGATGCCAGAGGGCGTTGAACCGCCTGCGGCATTCCCGTCGTGTTTTCATTGCCCGCGTTGAGCGCTGCGCTTGCGCTTGCGCGCACTCGCCGTAGACTTATAGGCAGATTTTTTTTGGTATACGGCGGATTTGTCCGAGACTCACCGGCGGGCAACTACTAAACCGAGTTACGACCAGCCGTAAATTTATATTTATATTTTTTATTGGGAGCTTAAGGTTTCATCAATTGCATTGGTTACTAACGATCTTTCATATGCAAATATGCATGAGAACGTTAAAATAGAAAAATGAGATACATATATTTATTTAATACGCAGATATCGATTTTATTTTATTTTTTAAGAGGTTAAGGTTGCGTCAATTGCGGTAAATATACGGCATTTTGGCGATAAATACGGTAAATATACGGCACTCTAGCGGTAATAACGGTATAAATACATTTGGCATTTTTACGGTAATTACCGTAAAAATCCAGCATTCTGGCGGTGAATACGGCAAAAATACGGCATTCTGGCAGTAATTACGGTATAAATGCGGCTATTTACGGTACATACCGTAAAAAACCAGCATATGGCACTAAGTACCGTAAAAATTTTGCATATGGCACTAAGTACCGTAAAAATGCGGTATTTTGGCGGTAATTACGGTGAAAAAAGATTGGTATATTATATGACGAAAGATCGGTATAGTATATGACGAAAGATCGTTATAGTATATGCCGAAAGATCGGTATAGTATATGACAAAAGATCGGTATATTATATGTCGAAAGATCGGTATAGTATGACGAAAGATCGGTATAGTATATAACGAAAGATCGGTATAGTATATAACGGACGATCGGTACAGTGTATGACAAAAGATCGGTATGGTATGTGACGAAAGATGGGTATAGTATATGACGAAAGATCGGTATATTATGTGACGAAAGATCGGTATATTATATAAGGAAAGATCGGTATGGTATATGACGAAAGAGCAGTATAGTATATAACGAAAGATCGGTATAGTATATAACGAACGATCGGTATAGTATACGACGAAAAATCAGTATAGTATGACAAAAATCGGTATAGTATATAATGAAAGATCGGTATAGTATGACAAAAATCGGTATAGTATATGACCAAAAATCGGTATAGTATACGACGAAAGATCGGTATAGTATATAACGAACGATCGGTATAGTATATCATGAAAGATCGGTATAGTATATGGCGAAAGATCGGTATAGTATATAACGAAAAATCGGTATAGTATATGACGAAAGATCGGTATAGTATATAACGAAAAATCGGTATAGTATATGACGAAAAATCGGTATAGTATATGACGAAAGATCGGTATAGTGTATGACGAAAGATCGGTATAGTGTATGACGAAAGATCGGTATAGTATATGCCGTTCGTTGCCACAGACCACAGCGTCTGGTAAACGACTGCGCTTCGTATAATATACATGCGCATGCGTAAGACCGGTTCATTCAATGCTACACAAAACTCGATTGTACTCGTGTATCGCGCACACTGATATCCCAGCCGAGACACACAGCCTTATTCATTCAACTTCTCGTCGAGAAATCCTGTCTCACTTGAGTTATTGCCACGAAATAGCCATTCGCTCGTGTAGCGTCGTCGCAAGAACATAAGAGGGTTATCTTCATCTGGGAACAATGATGAATCTGAGTGCACTTATCGTCAATGGCATTTAAAAAAAATGTTTAATATTTTTTTTAAATGAACTTGTGACAATCACTGTCCCCATTGATTTTAATTCTAATAGTGATAAGATATATTTAAAAAAAAATGAAATAGTAAAAGATCCTTATTTTTTTATACCGGGTGTTGAATTCACTTATATGTTTGTATAAATATTTCAAGACGCTTCACGATAAATAAAATGAGTAATACAATTTTTTAAATAAATAATCAAAATTCGCATGCGTGATTAAAATTGAAAATCATTTATCGCTGATTTTTAAAAAAATACGCGACCGATTTTAAGAGTTATCTTAATGATATAAAGATAAAGAATCTTTTTATTATTATTGCTTTTAGGAAAAGAGCGGTAAATTATTTTCAATTATACTAACGAGTGGGGAACAAAATTGATACTTAAAATTTTTTGAAAAAATAAAAAAGGCTACAAGTGATTAAAATTAAGGGTTACCTTAAGGAGAACCTTGATTGCAATCAGGCATGAAAATTAAATTGCCAAAAAAAGTAACGGGCCATTAATTTTATTTTTTCCATTACTTTTTCTTCGTCGTCCATTTTTATATTTCGTGAAAAATTTAATTACTTAAATCGAATTTCGACCAATTACTATGAAAAAAAATAGATGTAACTATTTTTTTATTAATCTCGTCACGATTACTTAATGTCACATTAATTTCGAATTGGTCTATTTGTGATGCTTGGGGCTTAATTAAGCGAATGATATATGAATCATACCGAGACAAATTGATAGCTCATTGATGGCCACAATCGATGATGACGCGTACAATTTATTTGACGTACTTTATTAGGTATTTTATCACACGACGTATCAATAAGGAATTCGCGGTATACGATCGAACTTATCAGTTATCATATTATCGTATCTGTCTTATCAATATCGAAATCCACACGTCTTATCAGTAGCCGTAGTATTCAAATATTTCTCTAAATTTTATCTCTCGAATAATCAATAGAAAAAAATCTACTATAATTTTTTAAAATACAAATCATAAAAAAAAAAAATAGTAATTTTCTAATTTTTATTTTTTGTTATTATTTCTTAGCGACTAAAAATTTCGCAAAATTGTAATTTTTCAAATTTATTTAAATCAAAGATCTAAAGTAGAATCTTGGATTCTTCTTTTTTCCTCGGAGATTTGTAAAAAATGAAAAAAAAAAAAAAAAATTTTGAAACATTATTCAAGGTTCTAATTTGTATCCTAATTTTTTATTTCAATTTTTATTTTATTTTTAAATTAAATAAAATAAACTTAAATAATTAACTAGAGCGTAAAGTGAAGCATTTTAATTGCACACAGATTCTAAATTGTACAAATTTGTTTAGTTATTTAAAAAAAAAAAAAAAAAAAAAAAAAAAAAAAAAAAAAAGTATGTAATGTACCAATTTTTTTTTTACCGTTGGACTTGCAAATAAGTAGGGCGACTAGGTTGTAGCGTTATGCAATGTCCGGATATCCTGTTTCATTACCTTTATATATATCTATACCTCACGAATGCGGAACTAGGGACGTTAAGTGCATGCCGTTTTTCGATGCGTATACTCAATGTATGAATCGTGACAGAGTTTTAACGAAGCGAATTAAACTGGTGAACATTATTCACGACACTGTTTCGATAGGTTATTATGGACGTATTTCCGACGTGATGGTAATTTATAATACCGCTCAGAGGATACATAGATGGTTTAATGCGTGACCACAGTCGTTTACACGTATTATAACGGGTTAGTACAATCGTGAGGATTAAAAATATGCACTGTTAGAAAAAAATAGACATTTTTGTACATAAAATGGTAAACTAAAATTCAAGAAATTTTTTATAGTAATATTTAAGAAAATTATTAACATTACAATACTTTTGCAGTGAAATAAATAAAAAATTACAGTAATTTTACAGAAAAATTAAAAAATTAATTTTCTGTGATTTTATAGTAAAATTGAAAAATTAATTTTCAATAATTTTATAGTAAAATTGAAAAATTAATTTTCAGTAACTTTACAGAAAAATTGAAAAATTAATTTTCAATAATTTTACAGTGGAATTGAAAAATTAATTTTCAATAATTTTACAGTGGAATTGAAAAATTAATTTTCAGTAACTTTACAGTGAAATAAAAAAATTAATTTCCAGTAATTTTACAGTAAAATAAAAAAATTAATTTTCAATAATTTTACAGTGAAATAAAAAAATTAATTTTCAATAATTTTACAGTGGAATTAAAAAATTAATTTTCAGTAGTTTTATAGTGAAATTAAAAAAATTAATTTTCAGTAACTGTACAGAAAAATTAAAAAATTAATTTTCAGCAATTTTGCAGTAAAATTAGTTGTCAATAATTTTACAGTAAAATTAAAAAATTAATTTTCAGTAATTTTGCAGTAAAATTAATTGTCAATAATTTTACAGTAAAATTAAAAAATTAATTTTCAGTAATTTTACAGTGAAATTAAAAAATTAATTTTCAGTAACTTTACAGTGAAATAAAAAAATTAATTTTCATTAATTTTACAGTGAAATAAAAAAATTAATTTTCAGTAATTTTACAGTGAAATTAAAAAATTAATTTTCAGTAATTTTACAGTGAAATAAAAAATTTGATTAACAGTAATTTTACGTCAAATTTTTTAACATTTATAAAAATTCAAAACCCTTAACTGTAAAATTAAAGTAAATTATCACAGTAATATTAGTGTTTTGACAATACCATTAATTTTCCATGACACTTGCATAAATTTATCAAACAAGTTTAATGCACAATAAAAACTACCTATACATAACCACATTCCAAGTAAATTTTATTTTACCGTGTGAGTGTTGAATGTGAATAATCGTCGTGCTCACTCAGCCATTTACATTACACTTTTTTTTTATTTGGGATTAGAAAAAAAAATAAAATAAAAATGCCCATATGCTCACCGCGTTACATTCTCATGATTCCGGAAGTGAGAAAAACACGCTGGTGCGTTACCCTCTCTTTGTATCCACTGAGTAAATAAGTCGAGGGTTTTTCACTTCCGGCCAGCCGCTTAATAGTGAAACCCTTGTTCCATCCATTAAACAAAAACAGTCTTTGTATACCTGGCAAGCACATTACGCTGGGTATTATCGTCAGGTGCTTTCGAACCACCTTGTGATAATTTTTTTTTTCGCCATACAATCTATTTCTAGCAAATATTAACTACGACCACAAAGCCAAATTTTTATCTATATATTCTACATATATATATCCACCTCTTGAAAAAAAATCGTGATAACGACTATTAAGAATCTCACAAAAATTTTCCTGCAAAACTTAAAATTTTTTACAATTTCGAACGTGAAAAAAAAGACGAAAATTATTAATTGTAAATTAATAATATTATAATTATTATTATATTATATTATATTATATTATATTATATTATATTATATTATATTATATTATATTATATTATATTATATTATATTATATTATATTATATTATATTATATTATATTATATTATATTATATTATATTATATTATATTATATTATATTATATTATATTATATTATATTATATTATATTATATTATATTATATTATATTATATTATATTATATTATATTATATTATATTATATTATATTATATTACATTATATTATATTATATATATTATTAATTGTATATAATATAATTATTAATTTACATTTAATAATTATTTCTCGTTAATTTTTTTCTAAATCTTCATAATTTATTCAATATTTTTTTCCCCATTTTTTTTAACGTTAATAATTTATGAAAAATTAGAGAATTAATGAGACAAGAAAAAAAATGGTGATTAATTGATTTAATTGACGATAACTAAGAAATAGTTGATGTTACGTTACATTACATACATTATTCTGATGAGATGCTAAATAATATATTATTTCGTACTTTTGCATCATTAAAGACGAAAAAAAAAATTGCACTCTTTAGGTATCGACTCAATGTATTCTCGAGCGTGTAGAGGTAAATAATGCGTAGATAAATGATTCCAACGCTGGTTGGCATGATGATATAGTCGTATCGGTAATGCAAAACAACGTAGATAGCAAACAGGTTTTGCGTACTTATAGAACAGGTGTAATAATAATTCCAATCTGTATATTCAACACTAATCTACATCACGTTGTACTGTTTTTCTGTTTCCTGAATCACCATATCTCTTAACATTTTTCACATTACTATTTCTATCAGAACGTAAGATTATTTACTTAATAAATTATACAATTATGTCTTGCAATTTAAGAAGATTTAATAAATAAATTTTTCGCCTTAATTAAAAGTAGTAAAAAAATTGTCAATCTTTTAAAAAATTTTATTGATGAAAAAATAATTTTGAAAATCAATTATTGAAGCCCCTTAAATTTTGTGAAATAATTTTGCAATTTATTAACTAAATTATTGAAATAATTATTTTTTAAATAATGTAAATTTTCACTGCGTATTTGGTTTATTGTTAGTTAAAATTAATATAAATAAATATTAAAAATATAAATGATAAATAAATTTTGAGGAAAAAAAAGTTGTAAATTATGTATATATTTTTCTAAACACTTTTTCCATTGTAACAGCCTCTTAAATTTTGCGAAATAATTGTACAATTTATGACCTAAATTATCGAAATAATTGTTTTTTAAATAATGTAAAATTTCACTGTGTATTTGGTATGTTTATCATTAGTTAAAATTAATATAAATAAATATTGAAAATATAAATGATAAATAAATTTTGAGGAAAAAAACGTTGTAAATTTTTTTTAATTTTAAATTTAAACGTATATATTTTTCTAAACACGTATTCCATTGTGAAATATTTGGGTAGGAATGGGATTTAAGAAATTCCTGACATATGATTTTTCCCTTTGTACTAATTTACATTTCTCGAGATTCAAAGAACTTAACCGCGGGTAATATTAAGATGTCAAAGCTTACAATATGTAAATTACCAAGTGTAATATAAATGCATGCACGCCCCAAGAGGAAAATATGAATGAAACCACAAGTGGGTCACATTCAGGGCACGACGAGACGGAGAGAAGAGCTCGACCCGGAATTCACAATTCGAATGAGAATTCTCGTTGAATTCCCACGTGTTTACGTGCAGTTATTGTATATTGCGTAACTTTGCGCTCGCTATTTTCCTGGTAAATGCAATTTAATATGTGTGATAATACTAAACCGTTAGAAAGTAAAATAAGACCACCAAGAAAAGCCTGTAATTTCGTATCCAATATTTCGATCCGATCACAAAAATCAGAGTCTACTAAGAACTATTTTAACAATCCATTCAACATTCCTGATCAAACAATCGATAATTTTCTAGGCCTGATCAGGTGGTTCAAAACCCGAACAGGATAATTTCAGGTATCAATAGCACATATATTATCAGGTTCACATAAATTGAAAAAAAAATGGTGACAGTCATATCCTAATCCGGTCCTGATCAGGTCCTGATCAGGCTCACCAGATATTAGTCGGTTCCGATCAGCTAAAAATAAATATGTTCGATTTCGCTTGCGAAATTTATTCCCACTTGATCAGGACATCAAAATCATGATCATATTATGATCAGGAACTTGATCATGAGGGTCAATATCATTACATTTTCGATCTGTGCTACATATACTAGTTTGATCAGGACCTGATACATTTTTTAGGCCTGATCCGGTGGTCCAAAACCCGGACAGGATAATTTCAGGTACCAATAACACATATATTATCAGGATCACATAAATTGAAAAAAAAAAATGGTGACAGTCATATCCTGATCAGGCTCACCAGATATTAGACGATTTCGATCAGCTAAAAATGAATATGTTGAAGTTTATTCCCACTTGATCAGGACTTCTAAATCATGATCATATTATGATCAGGAACTTGATCATGAGGGTCAATGTCATTACATTTTCTATCTGTGTTACATATACTAGTTTGATCAGGACCTGATAAAATTTCAAACCTGATATTGCCCGGACTTGATCGATTCCTGCTCAGTTATTCGTATGTCTTTTAAGGTCCTTTCAGTGTTTAACTCTCACTGCATAGAAAACACACGAATAAGAGTGACGTACTACATTTTTTTTCACCTGATCACTGTGATAAAGTAATTTGACTCGTGTAAGATATGTAGACAATTTGAATGACATGGCAAGTTGGTACTGTGCCAACGAACGAAGTAGCATTCCTTATGAAAAGCAACCTACTCATGCCTTTAATGCTTTCGAAATAGATAATTGCGTTTGTATACATAATAGAGGCTGATCCGACCGGAGCTGGAAACTTACGCTGCGATTATTCATGGGATAGGCAATATTCGAATAACTTGCGTGAAATATTTTTCGTTTCGAATTTACTACCTGCCAGAAAAATTTGTGGACAAATAAAAGTCATTCCATATTTTAAAATGTTGACAATTTAATTTTCCCCTGATCTTGCGAATTATTTATTTTTATTAGTTGTTAAAATAATTTTTTAATCATTTTAATGACATATTATATTTTGATTTGGTAAATCAATTTTTTTTTTTTTGCGATTATTAAAATATTTTGACGTTAATATTCACAGCTGACATTTTTCATTTATAGGGTATACATGGAAATAAAACTACTAGTAAAATTGAAAAATTAATTTTCAGTAACTTTACAGAAAAATTGAAAAATTAATTGTCAATAATTTTACAGTGGAATTAAAAAATTAATTTTCAGTAATTTTACAGTGAAATAAAAAAATGCGTATTATATATTTTTATTAGTTGTTAAAATAATTTTTTAATCATTTCAATGACATATTATATTTTGATTTGGTAAATCAAATTAAAATTTTTTTTTTTTAGTAATTATTAAAATATTTTGACGTTAATATTTACAGCTGACATTTTTTATTTTCTAAGCTTTGACTTCGACGAATTTTAATCAGTACTGTTCGTGTCACTCTTCAACGAAAGAAGAAGGTTTATTAATTTGTATGCAGGGGAGCCAATTGTAAATAATTTCAAAGTGCACCGCACAATAGTCGAGTTGAGAGACGGCACACGCTACATTCAAATTCGAGTCCTCATCTAAATTGCCCTCCTGTGTATTATAAACCGACAAACTCGCTGAGCACAAACTTTGTGTCGCTCGTGATGCCTCAACCGCGAGCTGCAGATGTTAAAAATAATGCGCGGGTCTTTGAACCCACGATGGAATGATTAAGAACTTCCGGGCGCAAGTACTACTTGCCACCCTAGTTTTCGGTGAATCAAGAATAATATGCAAGGGCGTTGTTAATCTCAGTGTGTATGTATCCACGATAGGTATTTCAAAGCTTTCACCGTGAAATACCTACTATTTTGTTTGTACCGCGTCAAAGAATTGTATGAGTGATTTTTTTAAAGCATTTTTGGTAAAATTTTTAATTATCGATTTCAACAACTTTTGGTAAAATTTGTAATTATCGATTTCAATAACTTTTGGTAAAATTTGAAATTATCGATTTCAATGATTTTTGGTAAAATTTGACATTAGCGATTTCAATAATTTTTGGTAAAATTTGAAATTATCGATTTCAATAATTTTTGGTAAAATTTGGAATTATCGATATCAATAATTTTTGGTAAAATTTGTAATTATGGATTTCAATAATATTTGATAAAATTTGTAATTATCAATTTCAATGATTTTTGGTAAAATTCGAAATTATCGATTTCAATCATTTTTGGTAAAATTTGTAATTATGGATTTCAATAATTTTTGGTACAATCGTAAATTATCGATTTCAATAATATTTGGTAAAATTTGAAATTATCAATTTTACTAATTTTTGGTAAAATTTGAAATTATTGATTTCAATAATATTTGATAAAATTTGTAATTATCGATTTCAATAATATTTGATAAAATTTGTAATTATCGATTTCAATGATTTTTGGTAAAATTCGAAATTATCGATTTCAATAATTTTTGGTAAAATTTGTAATTATGGATTTCAATAATATTTGATAAAATTTGTAATTATCAATTTCAATGATTTTTGGTAAAATTCGAAATTATCGATTTCAATCATTTTTGGTAAAATTTGTAATTATGGATTTCAATAATTTTTGGTACAATCGTAAATTATCGATTTCAATAATATTTGGTAAAATTTGAAATTATCAATTTTACTAATTTTTGGTAAAATTTGAAATTATTGATTTGAATAATATTTGATAAAATTTGTAATTATCGATTTCAATAATATTTGATAAAATTTGTAATTATCGATTTCAATGATTTTTGGTAAAATTCGAAATTATCGATTTCAATAATTTTTGGTAAAATTTGTAATTATGGATTTCAATAATATTTGATAAAATTTGTAATTATCGATTTCAATAATTTTTGGTAAAATTTGAAATTATTGATTTCAATAATTTTTCGTAAAATTCCAAATTCCCGATTTTTAGACTTAACGCTACGATTAAAAATTCTTCAACACTGAATTTCGTTTGTTATTTTTCGGGTTGATTATTCCAGAATTCGATTGCATTCATATTACTATCAGTTGGATGTGTAAAGAGCCTAAAGTGTAACACTGTCAAGAAACGGTGGTTCTAACCTATAATACTTCCACTGTTACTTTTCAGACAGAGCGTGACACTGCTTCTACCCCATAAAGATAACTCTCCTCGAGATGACGCAGAGGCTGAAAATGCTTTCTCCCCATCCACGACGGCGCCGAACGTTTAGTCCCAACCAGAATCAGCAGATAACTCAGCAATGTCTGGAATATTATGGTTTCCGAAGATCGCTGTGTGTTCTCTAGTAAAATTATAATTTAATGCTACCAGAATTTGATTCTACCAGAAATTAATTCTACCAGAATTCAATTCCACCAGAATTTAATTCTACCCGAATTTAATTCTACCCGAATTTAATTCTACCAGAATTTAATTCCACCAGAATTTAATTTTACCAGAATTTAATTCTACCAGAATTTAATTCTACCAGAATTTAATTCCACCAGAATTTAATTCCACCAGAATTTGATTCTACCAGAAATAAATTCTACCAGAATTTAGTTCTATCAGAATTTAATTCCACCAGAATTTAATTCGACCAGAATTTAATTCCACCAGAATTTAATTCTACCAGAATTTAATTCCACCAGAATTTAATTCTACCAGAATTTAATTCCACCAGAATTTAATTCCACTAGAATTTAATTCTACCAGAATTTAATTCTACCAGAATTTTATTCTACCAGAATTTAATTCCACCAGAATTTTATTCTACCAGAATTTAATTCCACCAGAATTTAATTCCACTAGAATTTAATTCTACCAGAATATAATTCTACCAAAATTTAATTCCACCAGAATTTAATTCCACCAGAATTTAATTCTACCAGAATTTAATTCTATCAGAATTTAATTTCACCAGAATTTAATTCCACCAGAATTTAATTCCACCAGAATTTAATTCCACCAGAATTTAATTCCACCAGAATTTAATTCTACCAGAATTTAATTCCACCAGAATTTAATTCTACCAGAATTATATATATTTAAATATAATTCTGGAATATCATTGTTTTTTTTTCATTCAATACACATAATAAGTCTGAGGTTTATCGCAATTCAACTGCGGTAGTCGATTCATATACACTCGAGAGATTGAATAGGCTTTTTTTCGCCCTCAGTAATTGAACCCAAGATCGCTGATTCACAGCGCAAACTGAACAAGCATAGAATATATAGAATAGAGCGCTCGATTGATCAAACCGTTAATCAAATATTGTAGCTCCATTAGTCAACGTACTTTATCTACCAATAGTAAATTTTACGACTAGATTGTGAAACGGAAGGTAATTTACAAGCATATTTATTAGGCTCCATTGAAATATCGAAAGCCATGAATCAGAGACGCAAAAATCCACATTTTTTTACATGTACACTTCCAACCAAAAGTTTTATTTGATTAAAATTTTTTATAATAATAATAATGGAAAAAAGTTATTAATAAATTAGTTAAAAAATTATGAGTACATTAGAAACCCAAAATCTTAGATTTAAAAACAAAAATGTATTATATATTGAACATTTTTTTAAATATTCGATTTCAAGATTTTTTCGAACGATTATGAAATTTTCGTTTTCAATATTTTTATGATATCTTAAAATCGAAAGAAAGAATTATAACATTCCAAAAAAATTATGTTTTCCAAAAAATCCAAGATTTTATCGCATAGAAAAAAAAATTTCGATCAGTTTTTATTTTTTATTTATTTAAATAAAAATGAATATTCTTATCCCCTTAAAAAAAATACTTCCTAGATCCGTATTTTTTAAAATCCGAAAGAATTCCAGGAAATACTTTCAACTGCTACTAAAATCCGTTTGATTGCAAGAAATATAGAGGTTAAGAAAAAAAAACAAAATGGCGGAGTTAACAGAGAATTACACATCTGTCGTTTGCACAGCTTTCCAATCGTCGTAAACAGCATCTAAAGCATCAATCAAACATTACATAGACTCGTTAACTATCTGCCATCGTTACTGCATTTTGTAGTAACTAAGATTATAACGAAATCCGCCATAAAGAAGATTTTATATCGATGAAAGAATGTCGAACAAAGTATAACCTAGCGGGAAGTCGTTCGTAAAATATAATGTGTCGATTGCACGAGCAATTTAGGATATGAGCACCGCCATCACCGCCTCAGAGAATTTCCCGTGATTACTGTAATTTATTTTTTTACCTTGCCGAAGAATAATCCTTTCATTATTTCCTTGGTGCGATCCTATGAGAGAATCTTCTTCGTGTGTTATTTAACAATGAATACCCGAAACCGAATACCCGTTGTATGTGTTCGTAAAACGATCCGCGCCGAGGATTCTCGACGCTAATGCATTTGCTGTGGTAGAAGAAAGGGACAAAAGGTAGGATAGATTTTGTAGTAGTGGCAGATGAATAAAACGGACAAGAGAAAAAAGATATGCATAATTTAAAAAAAAATTTATGTGAATGCGATTTTTTACGTCTAATAAAAATTTGAATGCTTTCCTAATTAATTTCTTTGTTAAAAAATCTGCCTCATCAAATCGCGTGCGAGAAACTCTCTCTCGCTGTTCGCCATCTAGCGGTCATTTTTAGAAATACTTTGGTATTACTTCCAAAGATCTTTCAATCGATATTTCTGCTGAAGAATAGTGTTTTGAATAATTGTTTTTAAAAATATTCTTACGCCAAATAAAAATTCGTATGGTTTTCTAATTAATTTCTTTGTTAAAAAATCTGCCGCAACAAATCGCGTGCGAGAAACTCTCTCTCGCTGTTCGCCATCTAGCGGTCATTTTTAGAAATACTTTGGTATTACTTCCAAAGATCTTTCAATCGATATTTCTGCCGAAGAATAATGTTTTGAATAATTGTTTTTAAAAATATTTATATGAATATGATTTTCTTACGCCAAATAAAAATTTGTATGGTTTTCTAATTAATTTCTTCATTAAAAAATCTGCCTCAGCAAATCGCGTGCGAGAAACTCTCTCTTGCCGTTCGCCATCTAGCGGTCATTTTTCGAAATACTTTGGCATTACTTCCAAACATCTTTCAATCGATATTTCTGCTGAAGAATAATGTTTTGAATAATTGTTTTTAAAAATATTTATATGAATATGATTTTCTTACGCCAAATAAAAATTTGTATGGTTTTCTAATTAATTTCTTTATTAAAAAATCTGCCTCAGCAAATCGCGTGCGAGAAACTCTCTCTCGCTGTTCGCCATCTAGCGGTCATTTTTAGAAGTACTTTGGTATTACTTCCAAACATCATTCAATCGATTTCTGCTGAAGAATAATGTTTTGAATAATTGTTTTAAAACATATTTATATGAATATGATTTTCTTACGCCAAATAAAAATTTGTATGGTTTTCTAATTAATTTCTTTATTAAAAAATCTGCCTCAGCAAATCGCGTGCGAGAAACTCTCTCTTGCCGTTCGCCATCTAGCGGTCATTTTTAGAAATACTTTGGTATTACTTCCAAACATCATTCAATCGATATTTCTACCGAAGAATAATGTTTTGAATAATTGTTTTAAAAAATATTTATATGAATATGATTTTCTTACGCCAAATAAAAATTTGTATGGTTTTCTAATTAATTTCTTCATTAAAAAATCTGCCTCAGCAAATCGCGTGCGAGAAACTCTCTCTCGCTGTTCGCCATCTAGCGGTAATTTTTAGAAATACTTTGGCACAACTTCCAAACATCTTTCAGTCGATATTTTTGTCGAAAAATAATCCTTTCTTTATTTTCTTGGTGCGAACCTACGAGAGAATTTTTTTCGTGTGTTATTATTTAGCAATGAATGACCGAAATCGCTGCATATGTTTGTAAAATGTTGTGCTCGACGCTAATGCTTTTGCTGCTGATGCTGTGGTCGCTGAATAGAGTGGGAAGAAGGGAGAGAAGGTGGGATAGACTGTGGAGTAGTGGCAGATGAATAAAAAGGGCAAGAGAAAAGATATGACGACGGCGGCGGCAGCGGCGAGGTTGCCAAGCCAAGACGTGTATTTACAAGAGAAGAACCTCGCGGCCAAAACGCTCGCCGCGAAACTCTCGCTCTCTCGGAACTCACTCGCCCTCTACCCTCTCAAGTGAGAATGATAACGATCGACTCTGCTCAAGTGCACAACTCGTGCACCGGCTTCTATATTTAAAAAAAAAAATACTTCACTACTAACTACTCTCACTTGATCTGTATCTGGAGAAATTGTTCTTACGATTAAGGTAGTTCGTAGAATTTCAAAAACGTCTCGATGAAAAAAAAAAAAAAAAAAGATTGAAAGTGCCGATAATATAGATTTTGCATATACTAATAATAATTATTAATAAATGGTATTAAGGAATTATTTAAAAAAAAAAATTAATTTTTTTTCATAATTTTGGGTTTTTTTTTTATGTGTGTAAAATTGTGAATTTTGGACATGCGTGTGTAAAAAAATCGTTGATAATTACAAAAAAATTATTTTTAGACATCAATAATTATTTTCATATTTTTTATATGTTAATGTATTTTTCATGCCTATGATTTTTTTTTTTAGAATTTGATATATAATTTTGAAATTATTGTTTTTGAGAATATTTCTAAGGATTTTTTTATGAAGCTATTTTTTTATTATCGGAAAAGGGCTGAATATTTCTACGATAACATAATAAAATCTATTAATGATGACTCGTTAATATTTTCGTTTAGAATGATTTATTTTAACTGCCGCGTGAATCGTAGGTAAATAATTCACGAATCCGGTTTTAGGAGTATCGGTCAAGAACACGCAATACCACTTTCCGTTTCGCTTGAGCGATTAATTGGCTAGACCTGTTGTGACATAAATTCCAGAATAGCAATAATACCAACACATTTTTTTATACCGTTAATGTTGGGTGGGACAGGAAATGGCTAAACTAAACTCGGGGAAGTGAAACACCAATATTATTAAATCCCTAAACGCTCATAATATCGGATAACAATTAAAGTTATTACAAAATTCTTGTGTAATAAGTGAAACAAAAATAAAACAATTATATTCACTTTGCGTCTCTCTATAATCTCGACTATTTTTTAAATTTTTTAAAAAATATTTCAATACTTATTCCCAGGTGCTAATAAGTAATAATTATTGTCAATTAACAGTTGCATATTATTATTAAAAATAAAAGTATTGCGATTTTAATTCGAAAAATATTTCTACCAAATAATAATAATAATAACTTTCCTAAATAAAAATTCTCACGCGCTTCTGAAGACAAAAAAGTCGATTTAAAAAATCCGTAGATTCATAGATGTAAAATTCTTATGTAATTCTATGACCAAAGACATTTGAATTTGTTGCAATATCTATAAATTATTTCAGCAATATTTTCAACATTTTATATCATACAAAATATTTCTCAAAAATACCAATAAAACAACATTTTTAATTAATTCCAAAATACTTGTAAAAATATCCGCTAGATGGCGAACGGCGCTGAAGAGTTTCTCGTAAACGATTCGTTGAATCAATTTTTAAAAAAAGATCTCTCGCTCAATTAAGGAATAGTGGACTGTATTATTATTCCTTCCTTTTTAGAGGTTACATTTTTTTTGCCATGCCACCCAAAACGAAAAGTATTTTTCTACGAAAAATCATAGACTCTAGAATAAGTAATAATTATTGTCAATTAACAGTCGCATATTATTATTTTAAAAAATAAAAAAAGTATTGCGATTTTAATTCGAAAAATATTTCTACCAAATAATAATAATAATAATAACTTTCCTAAATACAAATTCTCACACGTTTCTGACGACAAAAAAGTCGATTTAAAAAATCCGAAATTATTCGCTTAATAATACGTTAGAATTATTATTCATTATTATTATTGTACGCTAGAGATTTTTCCTATAATTAAATGATTATATTTTTTTACGAAAGTGAATGTAACTTGAGAGTGCTGTAAAAAAAAAATTTCAACACATAGTAATTATTGAATTACAATCCCTACAATGTAACACTTGAGAAAGTATATATTTATATTTATGGGAGAGTGTCATAATTAGTATCAACCGGTGAGCATAACATTCGATAGAGATTAAAGAATAGAAAGAGAAGAAAAAAAATGAAAGAGGACCGGAGCGTGTGAAACGACGCGGCTCACTGAATATATATCACCGTGAAGCGAAATGCCACGTCCGGGGTTATCTTTGACCCCCGTGCTTTGTGTAAACAATACAACTCTGAGCACTTTTCTCTCTCTCTAGCTTTTACGTCTCGTTCCCTCTTCTTGGAGCCAAGATAATACCACCGCGTCTCGCCGACTGATCCTAAAGAGTTGATAGCCGTCTTTACATGGAACACTGGCGGACCACGAACACTATGTGCGTTTCTGTGTGTGGTAAAATCCCGAGCTATGGTCGACCCCCTATGTGTACGTTTTAAACCCTCGTTTTGCCAGAAGTTTTATGTCTAAGCGGCTCTTGAACCACACAGAAGCCACTTTACGTCCACCTGCCTCGCTACGTGCATCCTCTTCGTGCATTTTTAAATCTTGGCCCTTTATATTTTCGTCTTTTAATAAATTTAGATAGATAGATAGATATTTATTTAAACAAAAGACCATTATTGACAATGTACTTTTTTACATAAGGCAACATATACTGTCCGTGGGTAAATTTACAAGGTGCAGGTATATAAGGAATTCGTCGCTCAAACAACAGGTAAAAATATAGAAATAGAAAAATATCATTTTATGTCTCTGGCTATGGCAAAAATAATAATAAAAATATAAATATATGAATGTTCAAGAAAATATGTAGATATAAAAATAGAAGAATTTTATGACAACTGGAAAAACAGATATCGAAATATATAAGACGTAATACAATAAAAATATATGAGTTTTCTTAGATTTTCGCTATATAGAATAAAAAGATTTCTCTAAAAAAAAAATATGTCTTTTGATTTAACTTTTTTTTATCTAGCGATTTTGGTCTGCTGCAAAGTATATTTTTGACACTTGCTTTCGCATAGAGAACAATTTTTTTTTTCATTTTTACAAAGTTCGGAAAAAAATTCTCGGAGTTTTTTTTTATCTCGGATTTTTATGTTTACGTCTCTTAATTCATTTAACTTGGGCTATGTTTCGAATCTGGCGATTTTGGTTTGCTAAACAGTATATTTTGGAGATACTTCCGCAGAGAAAAATTTGTAATTAAAAAAAAAAAAAATTTTTGTTCGAATAATTTTTTGTTTCATATCTTGCAGCAAATTGGGTCTTTTGAATAATTAATTTTTTTATATACATACAAATAGGTTTTTCTTGCGTCAAATTAAAAATTTGTAGCTTGCCTAATTAATTTCTTTATAAAAAAATCTGCCTCAATAAATCGCGTGCGAGAAACTCACTCTCGCCGTTTGCCACCTAGCGGTGATTTTTAGAAGTACGTTGGCATATGACGTCCAAACATAGATAGATATTTATTAGCCGTTCTTGCCCTATGGGCAAGAATCGTACAATCGTTCAACAATTATAATTTCTCTTAACATAACTTTGGTAGTTGGTACATTATTTGGTTTTCTTTCTTATAATTATGATTAACTCCACTCCCGTCCCATCACATCCTCCCATAACACCGATTGTTCTTTCGCTCTCGCGGTTGTTTCGAATAACCTGCAGTATTCGCAAAGTTCAGCCTTTACCGACCCACATAAAATCCTCTTCCACTGTATTCGTGCGTCCTCTCCTCCACCCAAAATTTCTTCCACCGCCATCTTTAAATCCGCTTTTACCACCTTCTTCAATTCCCTGCATTCCAATATGTGCTCCAAGTTCTCTTTTTCCGCTGCACACAATCTGCATTTAACCTCTCCGTATCCCTTATTTTCTGCTCGCCCCACATTGCCGCACCTATGACGTCCAAACATATTTCCATTGATATTTTTGTATAGAAAATATCAAAATATTTCTTCCAGAAGTTTTAGGGACATTTCGTATGATATGAAAGATTGAAAGTATTGCCGAAAAAATGTATAAATATTGTTTGTTTAATTCTTCAAACTAAAACAAACTTATTATCACTTCAGTGTTACAAAAACATTAAAACAAAAGTATAAATTCGTAGATTTAGAAAATAAAAGACGTGAATTTTTACAAAAATTTCAGTGTTACAATACTATCGAAATTAATAGATTTTGTAAAAATCGGTCACGAACAATTTGATCATCGATATATTTATAGCAGTCCTTCCACGCAGAAAATCCGTGTGACCTACGTGTAATAAAAAAAAAACAAAATTTTTTTGTCACTCGAAATATTTTTCTTTTTTGCTGCGAATTTTTTTGGAGGTATTGCATATACCAAAGGATGCTAGATAAAATTTGGAGCAAAATACAAAATGGCTGGATGAGTGAAAAAAATAAAACGATACAGAAAAGTGACTGATTTCAATTCAGCTACTGTGATTTTTTAAAATTTTTTTTACTCCAATAATTTTTTGTTTCATATCTTGCAGCAAATTGGGTCTTTTGAATAATGAATTTTTTTATATACATATAAATAGGTTTTTCTTGTGTCAAATTAAAAATTTGTAGCCTAATTAATTTCTTTATAAAAAAAATCTGCCTTAATAAATCGTGTGCGAGAAACTCACTCTCGCCGTTTGCCATCTAGCGGTGATTTTTAGAAGTACGTTGGCATATGGCGTCCAACCATATTTCAATTGATATTTTTGTATAGAAAATATCAAAATATTTCTTCCAGAAGTTTAAGAGACATTTCGTATGTTATAAAAGATTGAAAATATTGCCGAAAAAATGTATAAATATTGTTTGTTTAATTCTTCAAACTAAAACAAACTTATTATCACTTCAGTGTTACAAAAACATTAAAACAAAAGTATAAATTCGTAGATTTAGAAAATAAAAGACGTGAATTTTTACAAAAATTTCAGTGTCACAATACTATCGAAATTAATAGATTTTGTAAAAGTCGGTCACGAACAATTTGATCATCGATATATTTATAGCAGTCCTTCCACGCAGAAAATCCGTGTGACCTACGTGTAATAAAAAAAAAAAACAAAATTTTTTTGTCACTCGAAATATTTTTCTTTTTTGCTGCGAATTTTTTTGGAGGTATTGCATATACCAAAGAATGCTAGATAAAATTTGGAGCAAAATACAAAATGGCTGGATGAGTGAAAAAAATAAAACGATACAGAAAAGTGACTGATTTCAATTCAGCTACTGTGATTTCTGAAATTTTTTTTTACTCCAATAATTTTTTGTTTCATATCTTGCAGCAAATTGGGTCTTTTGAATAATGAATTTTTTGATATACATATAAATAGGTTTTTCTTGTGTCAAATTAAAAATTTGTAGCTTGCCTAATTAATTTCTTTATAAAAAAAATCTGCCTTAATAAATCGTGTGCGAGAAACTCACACTCGCCGTTTGCCATCTAGCGGTGATTTTTAGAAGTACGTCGGCATATGGCGTCCAACCATATTTCAATTGATATTTTTGTATAGAAAATATCAAAATATTTCTTCCAGAAGTTTAAGAGACATTTCGTATGATATAAAAGATTGAAAATATTGCCGAAAAAATGTATAAATATTGTTTGTTTAATTCTTCAAACTAAAACAAACTTATTATCACTTCAGTGTTACAAAAACATAAAAACAAAAGTATAAATTCGTAGACTTAGAAAATAAAAGACGTGAATTGTTACAAAAATTTCAGTGTTACAATACTATCGAAATTAATAGATTTTGTAAAAGTCGGTCACGAACAATTTGATCATCGATATATTTATAGCAGTCCTTCCACGCAGAAAATCCGTGTGACCTACGTGTAATAAAATCTCGGCTGAGTCGCGACAGAGTTTTGAAATCTGACCGCCAAGTTGTGTCTGGCTGTTAAGCTGCTACATTTTCCTCTCTCTCTCTCTATACTTATACGTTTGAGCGATACGAGAGGCGAGAAAGTGGGCGATTCACGAGGCACACGATATCGATATCGGCAGTTGGTGAACGTAACTTTATCGCTCGATTCGATTTATCGGCCAAACGCCCCACATTAATCTGCAAATTCTTAACATCCGGAGAATGTAAACACGATGAGAGTGTATGCGTTGCCCTTCGACCGGCTGGGCTTCTCTCGTCATTACGTTTCTCCGATCTACGTTATCATCGTGCCATCACACCAAACCCCACCATAAAGCCATTCCAACTATACAGACGATCACTGTACTTGATTTTCCACTTGCCAATTAACTATAAATTGCTTCTTGTATACACTACTTCATGTACGAATTACGAAGGTTAAAGCGTGCCGCACTATCGCGAAAACTTTGTGTGAACGCCGTCTCAGTTTTGCGGACGTGAAACAGATTCTCAGTGCTTCTTTTTCACACCGCCGCGAGCGCTGTAATTTGTCTCTTTCTCTCTCGTACCCATAAAGAAGAATTATGTGTTGGGACTGTTATTTTTTTGACTGTCAATTTTTCTTCAACAAAAACTTGGAATTTTGCCTTTTCATAAAATCTATTATTATTGTTTACTGGTATCATTGGAAATCTGAAAAAATGTATTAATGTGTGTGGGAATTTGTGACTTAAAGTTGTAACTTTTTAACATTTTATTAAGTAACGATAATTTTTTGCGTTTTTTTGCCTTGTTATATTGAAATTTGTGGTATTTTTCGAAGTAATTATTATTATTATTTACTGCTATTATTAAAAATCTTAGACACGAAATTTTCATGTGATTCTAAGATCAGAGATAGTTAAATTTCTTGCAATATTTATTAATTATTTCAGTAATATTTTAAATCTTTTATATCGTACAAAATATTTCTAAAAATGTCCGCTAGATGGCGAATGGCGCTGGAAAGTTTCTCGAAAACGATTCGTTGCGACGTAAAAAAAAAATTAAAAAAAATTCTCGCTCATTTAAGGGATGGTGGACTGGATTATTATTTGTTCCTTCTAAGAGCTTACGTTTTTTTCTCATACTATTCAAGAGGAAATGTATTTTTCGATGAAAATTCATAGATGTAAAATTCTTATGTAATTCTATGACCAAAGACAGTTGAATTTGTTGCAATATCTATAAATTATTTCAGCAATATTTTCAACATTTTATACCATACAAAATATTTCTGAAAAATACCAATAAAACAACATTTTTAATTAATTCCAAAGTACTTGTAAAAATCTCCGCTAGATGGCGAACGGCACTGAAGAGTTTCTCGTAAACGATTCGTTGAATCAATTTTTTTAAAAAATCTCTCGCTCAATTAAGGAATTGTGGACTGTATTATTATTCCTTCCTTTTTAGAGGTTACATTTTTTTTGTTATGCCACCCAAACCGAAAAGTATTTTTCTACGAAAAATCATAGACGCAAAATTCCTGTGTAATTCTAGGACCAAAGATAGTTGAATTCGTTGCAGCTTCCGTTAATCCGCTCGACGAATACGCCGCGTCTTCTCAGAACGTCTATAAATACGGAACGATGCTTCGGCACGGACCAAGAGTTTCCTATGGGCAATCGTTCCGATGCCCAGCCCACAGTGGCACCGTTCAGACGCTGACCGCGGGCGTTTCGTAAATATAGCTCCCGAAATTACGGTAATAATCTCCAATAGCTCCAATTCCAAACGTAATGGACCCGTTAAATCCTGAATAACTGGCCTAGACATGAGATCATCTTACACATTTTGAATCTAACCGTCCGTCCTTCTTTTCACCATCGTACTATAATGTATTTATGACAACACTGCATTGTAAAAGATTAAGGTTGTAAATAACTTAATAAATTCCAACCTTATTGACCATTTACATAAAATTATTAGTTTATATTTAGAATTTACATTGTGTCCAAAATTTTAGTTGTAATATTTTTTAATTTTGTAACCCATTGCTACAATTATTATTAAGATGATGAAAAAAAATGTTGTAGAATTAAAAAAAAAAATTTATTCTAATCTTGCAAGATCATTTGTACGATTTTACCATTTTTGTACTTTTAAAAAATTCGCGATAGTCCAAGGCAACAAAATTTCAAACCCAAATATGCATTTGTGTGTGAAGGACAAAAAAACTACATTATAATTTAAAAAAATTTGAATATATTTATTAGTAGGTGACGAAATGTTGATTTTTTTCAGCTGCGACTTTTCTTTCACACTCAACTTCAATCTATAGCACGTAGTGTAAGCAAAACGCTTGAAGACGTTCTAGTGGTGCTTACAGACGAAAGCGCTGACGCGGTCGTTGCGTCTCGCACCGTCAGAAGTTTATATATGCTATAGTGTGTGAAAGCGAAATATGAAGACTCGTAAGAAACGCTTACACTGTGATCCTTCAAGTCGAATTGGATTCCATTGTCGATTTACTGCTTCCCGAGCGAATTATATATAATATTATTATTATTATTATTATTTATTATTGTTATTTTATTTTTATTTTAGAAAACAGAAACATAACTTTTACATGAAAAAAAAATATATATATATATATATATATATATATATTTTAAATCTTTTATATCGTACAAAATATTTCTAAAAATGTCCGCTAGATGGCGAACAGCGCTGGAGAGTTTCGCGCAAACGATTCATTGAATCAATTTAGAAAAAAAATCTCTCGCTCAATTACGGAATAATGGACTGAATTATTATTTCTTCCTTTTAACATAGAACATAAATCATTTACTTTAAATCTATTCGGAATCGCTTTACATATGTATAATGCTCGACGATGTAAATGATGAGGAATATAGAAAGGAAACAAAACTACAGATCTTCACAAGCCAAGAATATTTCAAGGATGAAGATGTTGACTGAATTGATGAAGAGGAATTTATGCAATCACGACGAGAGTGAAGCAAAGTATATGCTAGTACAGCAGTGTCGACGCTGAAAACCATTGACAAGTTTCATGAGGCGTGATCACTTCGTAATGTGCAGAAATATCTTTCTTAGCTGTCGATTGATTCCGCTCAAATAGGCGTGCGTGCATTGAACGCTAGTTTCTCTCATTATTTCAGGAACACGGTAGCTTCACTCTCTACTGAGTTTCTGTCTGTTCGTGTACGTGTCACATGCATATAAGGCATTCCACTTCAATCCCGTTACAATAATTTTTGAAAATTTTTTTGTCACTCGAAATATTTATCTTTTTTGCTGCGAATTTTTTTGGAGGTTTTGCATACACCAATGAATGTTAGATAAAATTAGGAGCAAAATACAAAGTGGCTGGATGAGTGAAAAAAATAAAACAATACAGAAAAGTGACTCTTTTCAATTCAGCTACTGTGATTACTGAAAATTTTTTTTACTCCTCCAAATATTTTTTGTACGGTCTGACAATTTTTATACAGATTCTCTACATACCTTTGCAGGTTAGATAAAATTAGGAGCGAAATAAAAAGTGTCTGGATGAGTGAAAAAAAATTAAACAAAATAGAAAAATGACTGAATTAATTCCAGCCATCATAATTTCTGAAAACATTTTTTTACTCCACCAAATGTTTTTTGCCCACTCTACTAATTTTTATGTAGGTTCTCTATGTACTGTTGCAGGTTAGGTAAAATTAAGAGAGAAAGATAAAATGTCTTAATAAGTGAAAAAAATATATAAAATAAAAAAGTACTTTAATTTACGGAGAATGACTTCTATACTGCACACATATATAAGGTACATACATTGTGGGTATGTTACGTATCCGTCTGGATGCAATTATGATGATATTCATTCATTGAAACGCCGATAAGCTTAGTATAGGCGCATGTAGACGCGTTTTAAGCGTGTTCATTCAGTGGTTACGTCTTATTGAGGCCACAGTTATGAGCTCGAGTAAGCTTTGAATTATACGGCACTACGTGACTTTTAACGAAACATCGTCGAGTAAATAGCCTCTTAAAAAATATAAAAAATATAAACAGAAATATTTATCAACATGAATTACAGAAAAAAAATATTTCATTTATTTCATCCCTCCATTGCTTAATTTAAAAAAAAAAGTTTAGATTATTACGCTTACGATAATTTTTTAATCCCTTTTAACTACATTTTTATAAATTTATTATTGTTGACAAAAAATTTTTGAAAAAATTAATTCCATCTTATAAGAAAATAAAAATATTTCTATACATATAAAATAATCATATTAATTTCTAAATTTCTCTTAATGACATTTTTTTTTAAATTGAAAAAAATTAATATTAATATTTTTATATAAAACTGAATATTTTATTTACGAATAAAAATAAAGTAATTAATAAAATAATTTTCTCACAATCTAAAAAATTATTACGACATTTAATGATGATCTTTTTTTTTTTTTTTTTTTTTTTTTTTTAGCACTTTAACACGAAGTTAGGCAATACTTTGGTGACTGCAGATGTCATTGCCGTTTATGTCGCTCTAAAAGAATTGGACATGGCGTCTCATATTAATGGGAACACTGAAATCTCTTTGAATTTATTTTCGAAGCGGCATATGCTTCTGCCGGGCAGCAACAGACCGCGAGGGGAGCTTTGGACGAAGCTTCGTCGATGATGTCACGAATGGGAAACATCGGGACGCCGCGTACCGTAGGAACCGTACTGAACGGTCTGCGAGTATTAATGAGCGACTCGAAGATGATGTCATCGTGCAACAAAACAGAAGGCGCACCAAAAATCATTTTACCAATATTGCGAGCGTTCGTGGGCGAAGAATTTCAATTTCGCTGCTCGCTAAGAAAAATAAACTTGAAAAACCGGTTGCAACAACAACAGACAAAAGTTATAAAGAACTGATGTGTTTTTACCAACCCGCTTAATGCATTTGAAATGCTTTCAAAATGTGCCAATTTTTTCCTCGATTTTTTAAATTATTTTTTATAATATAATCTATTTGTTTATAATCAATGAATTAAATTTATTATGTTTAATCAAGATTTTTTTTTTATTTTGGAAGATAATTAGAGAAATCTGTAGATCGTAAGCTGCAATTGTACAAATAAAAAAAGTCATTAATACGATTTTTGTATCGTAACTTTTTTCTAATTAATTTTTTCCTCGATTTTTTAAATTATTTTTTTAATTATTGGTTTCAAATCGGTGAATTGAATTTACTTGAATTTATTAAGTGTAATTGAGATTTTATTTAAAAAAATAAGTTTTGGTGAAAGAAAATTAGTGAAATCACTAATTTGTAAGCCGCAATTGTGCAAATAAAAAAAGTTATTAATATGATCTTTTTATTGTATCTTTTTT
Organism: Ephialtes manifestator; assembly: GCA_963970395.1. Taxonomy (NCBI): domain Eukaryota; kingdom Metazoa; phylum Arthropoda; class Insecta; order Hymenoptera; family Ichneumonidae; genus Ephialtes; species Ephialtes manifestator. Next base: position 28,997,389 of record OZ019980.1, read on the forward strand.
TTTTACTAATTTACTAATTTAACTGTTGCTAAAATATAGTGAAATAGTTGAAGATTCTAAAATTATCATATTTGTAACAAACATTCATTTCTTTTTACAACCTTAAGGCAAAATAATTCTTGGCTTTTTTAAAAAAATTAGTAGACAAATTATACATTTTTTTCGCATCAAGTGCGCAAAATAATTTCCGATTAAAAAAATACAATATTTAAATTTATTTAATAATTTTAAAAAATCGAAGTAAATTAACTATGAAAAAAAATTAAAATACATTAATGACAATTTTTTTTTGCTTTATATTTATTTATTTATTTTATTTTACGGGTTTAACCCTTTTACGTATATGTATATAATAATTTATTTAAATAATATTTTACAGTTTTATTTCCTTTTGCACTAGATTTATCACAGGAAATCCTTAAAATAAATTAAAGATTTGGTGTTTGAGTCCCTTATAAGCATTGTATCCATCTAGAGCGGTGTTATTCGAACTGTAGAATTGTTCTTCCCCTGCTTGCGTTGCCTTATATGCCTTATAATAGATAATTAAAAAAAATAAAATGAAAATAAAATAAAAATAAAAATAAAATGAAATAAAAATAAAATAAAAATAAAATAAAAATAAAATAAAAATAAAATAAAAATAAAATAAAAATAAAATAAAAATAAAATACAAATAAAATAAAAATAAAATAAAAATAAAATAAAAATAAAATAAAAATAAAATAAAAATAAAATAAAAATAAAATAAAAATAAAATAAAAATAAAATAAAAATAAAATAAAAATAAAATAAAAATAAAATAAAAATAAAATAAAAATAAAATAAAAATAAAATAAAAATAAAATAAAAATAAAATAAAAATAAAATAAAAATAAAATAAAAATAAAATAAAAATAAAATAAAAATAAAATAAAAATAAAATAAAAATAAAATAAAAATAAAATAAAAATAAAATAAAAATAAAATAAAAATAAAATAAAAATAAAATAAAAATAAAAATAAAAATAAAATAAAAATAAAATAAAAATACAATAAAAATAAAATAAAAATAAAATAAAAATAAAATAAAAATAAAATAAAAATAAAATAAAAATAAAATAAAAATAAAATAAAAATAAAATAAAAATAAAATAAAAATAAAATAAAAATAAAATAAAAATAAAATAAAAATAAAATAAAAATAAAATAAAAATAAAATAAAAATAAAATAAAAATAAAATAAAAATAAAATAAAAATAAAATAAAAATAAAATAAAAATAAAATAAAAATAAAATAAAAATAAAATAAAAATAAAATAAAAATAAAATAAAAATAAAATAAAAATAAAATAAAAATAAAATAAAAATAAAATAAAAATAAAATATATAATAGATAATTTCCGATAAAAAAAAATTACAATATTTAAATTTATGTAATAATTGAAAAGAACGTAAAATTAATTATAAAAAAAAAATGAAAGTAAATAAGATATATAAAGTAGAATAATTGATAACGTTGCAGACATTTAACAGACGTTTGATTAATTTTCGAGCTACGGGGGGGTTTGAATTTTCCGTTAAAACAACGTCATATGCTATATATTTTGAAAGGGCGGTAATCCTAATCAGTCAATAGCCGAAAATACATTAGTCCAACCCCAGCGCTGTTGAATGAATCTAGCGCGCTCGAGCAAAACGATCGGACGGTTGAGATGGTTTTGGTTGGTTAAGTGACGTCAGGCAAGCCAACATCTGTCTACGACCTCGGGCTTTAGTTTTTTTAGGTCGCCGCCGCATCGCTTTCCAGGGTAGCTTCTTTTTCATTACGAGCCGCGCTTAGTTTGTTTTTATAAAAAACGAGCTCTCGTAACCCCTGAGTATTTGCCGCTTGGCTTTAGCCACCTTCAACAGACCTTCGGCTACGCCAGACTATTACGACTCTTTGGAATTTCCTATCACACTGTGCATTCCAACACACGTGAGAAACTTACAGACACTTTCGAAAAATGCGATGAGTTCACTCACTTTTTTTTATGTCACACAAATGGTACACATGTTTGGCAACAATATTAATATTTTTATATGTAATATCGTATTATTGTTTTGTTAACCCTTTGAGTCATACATTTTTCGTTATGGAAATTAAAAAACTTATTAATTATTGTTAGAAATTAGTTTGAAATATTTAAATTTGAGCGGATTCAGGTGGGTCGCTCAGTGACCTGTGACGCAAAAGGTTAAGGAGGTTTGAGCGCTCCACACTAGTGAAATCAGTGCTAAATTTTTAAAAGCGTTTCTACAATTTCAGATGGTTTAATAATCTGTTCCAAGGTGTTAATCATATAGCACCATTAGTTCTTGATATTCAAATACATTCGCAGCTGTAATATGAACAGTAAATCGATCAATATCTCCAAATTTCCGATGTCATGTTTTTTCATCCAGTTTTTTAAAAGGGTAAACCGTAATATCAGTCCGATTATGACGAAACATAGCTCATTGTGATCAGTGGAAGATCCTTGATCGATTGACCGTCCGGATTTTCTATAGTATCAGGCGTTCAAAAGTTACAGCCATTTTTATACTTGATGTTAGGTTATGATAGGATAAACAAACCGTTGTATCTTTTGAACTACTAATACGATTTTAAAAAATAGACGGCCAATCGATAGAATATCTTTTATTATACGAAATGAGCTATTGGTCGTCATAATCGGACTGATATTACGGTTTACCCTTTTAAAAAACTGGATGAAAAAACATAACATCGGAAATTTGCAGATATTTATCGATTTACTGGTGATATCACAGCTGTGAATGTATTTGAATATCAAGAACTAATGCCGCTATGTGATTAACACCTTTGAACAGATTATTAAACCATCTGAAATTGTAGAAACGATTTTAAAAATTTAACACTGATTTGACTAGTGTGGAGCGCTCCAACCTCCTTAAATAATAATTAGTGGATGGTGAAGAGAAATCAACTTTATTAAAAATATGAGATGTGATCGGGTCGATCACCATCTTTTTACTGCTTGAATCGATTGAGCATTATTAAGGAGGTTTGAGCGCTCCACACTAGTGAAATCAGTGCTAAATTTTTAAAAGCGTTTCTACAATTTCATATGGTTTAATAATCTGTCCCAACGTGTTAATAACATAGCGGCATTAGTTCTTGACATTCAAATACATTCGCAGCTGTAATATGAACAGTAAATCGATCAATATCTCCAAATTTCCGATGCCATGTTTTTTCATCCAGTTTTGTAAAAGGGTAAACCGTAATATCAGCCCGATTATGACGAAACATAGCTCATTTTGATCAGTGGAAGATCCTTGATCGATTGACCGTCCGGATTTTCTATAGTATCAGGCGTTCAAAAGTTACAGCCATTTGTATACTTAATGTTAGGTTATGATAGGATCAACAAACGATTGTATCTTTTGAACTACTAATACGATTGAAAAAAATAGACGACCAATCAATAGAATATCTTTTAGTAAACAAAATGAGCTATTGGTCGTCATAATCGGACTGATATTACGGTTTACCCTTTTAAAAAACTGGATGAAAAAACATAACATCGGAAATTTGCAGATATTGATCGATTTACTGGTGATATCACAGCTGTGAATGTATTTGAATATCAAGAACTAATGCCGCTATGTGATTAACACCTTGGAACAGATTATTAAACCATCTGAAATTGTAGAAACGATTTTAAAAATTTAACACTGATTTGACTAGTGTGGAGTGCTCCAACCTCCTTAAATAATAATTAGTGGATGGTGAAGAGAAATCAACTTTATTAAAAATATGAGATGTGATCGGGTCGATCACCATCTTTTTACTGCTTGAATCGATTCAGCATTATTAAGGAGGTTGGAGCGCTCCACACTAGTGAAATCAGCGCTAAATTTTTAAAAGCGTTTCTACAATTTCATATGGTTTAATAATCTGTCCCAACGTGTTAATAACATAGCAGCATTAGTTCTTGATATTCAAATACATTCGCAGCTGTAATATGAACAGTAAATCGATCAATATCTCCAAATTTCCGATGTCATGTTTTTTCATCCAGTTTTGTAAAAGGGTAAACCGTAATATCAGTCCGATTATGACGAAACATAGCTCATTTTGATCAGTGGAAGATTCTTGATCGATTGACCGTCCGGATTTTCTATAGTATCAGGCGTTCAAAAGTTACAGCCATTTTTATACTTGATGTTAGGTTATGATAGGATAAACAAACGGTTGTATCTTTTGAACTACTAATACGATTTAAAAAAATAAACGGCCAATAGATAGAATATCTTTTAGTAAACAAAATGAGCTATTGGTCGTCATAATCGGACTGATATTACGGTTTACCCTTTTAAAAAACTGGATGAAAAAACATAACATCGGAAATTTGCAGATATTTATCGATTTACTGGTGATATCACAGCTGTGAATGTATTTGAATATCAAGAACTAATGCCGCTATGTGATTAACACCTTGGAACAGATTATTAAACCATCTGAAATTGTAAAAATGATTTTAAAAATTTAACACTGATTTGACTAGTGTGGAGTGCTCCAACCTCCTTAAATAATAATTAGTGGATGATGAAGAGAAATCAAATTTATTAAAAATATGAGATGTGATCCGGTCAATCACCATCTCTTTACTGCTTGAATCGATTCAGCATTATTAAGGAGGTTGGAGCGCTTCACACTAGTGAAATCAGTGCTAAATTTTTAAAAGCGTTTCTACAATTTCATATGGTTTAATAATCTGTCCCAACGTGTTAATAACATAGCAGCATTAGTTCTTGATATTCAAATACATTCGCAGCTGTAATATGAACAGTAAATCGATCAATATCTCCAAATTTCCGATGCCATGTTTTTTCATCCAGTTTTTTAAAAGGGTAAACCGTAATATCAGTCCGATTATGACGAAACATAGCTCATTTTGATCAGTGGAAGATCCTTAATCGATTGACCGTACGGATTTTCTATAGTATCAGGCGTTCAAAAGTTACAGCCATTTGTATACTTGATGTTAGGTTATGATAGGATCAACAAACGGTTGTATCTTTTGAACTACTAATACGATTTTAAAAAATAGACGGCCAATCGATAGAATATCTTTTAGTAAACAAAATGAGCTATTGGTCGTCATAATCGGACTGACATAACCTTTTAAATACCAATTAGTGGATGGTGAAGAGAAATCAACTTTATTAAAGATAAGAGATGTGATCGGTTCGATCGGTGATAAACGAATAAACAAACTCATCGTTAGGGGAAACATATAACAATAAATAAATGAACATAGCCGTCCGAAAGTCACTCTGAATAGTCACTTCAACATTGTTTTATTTTATTTTATTTTGTTTAATTTTTTTCCTAACAATTGGTTGACAAAAATACAGAAATAGTCAGCCAATTTACAAAAAGTATAATTCTAATAGCTAAAAAACTACAAAAACATTCACGATAACAAATTTTTTTAAAATCTTGCCTTTCAATTTTTATTACTGATATAAAAGTTCATTGACGAATAATTGATTAGTGTACCAGTAATCGACATTAATATTACGATGCTCTTGATTTTATTACAGCGGAAGCATTATCAATAATTGACAACTGTATGCTGATTAAAAAAATCCAGATTAATGCATAAAATTACCAAGAAATGATATAACCTTTCTATATAAATCCATCTATAAATATATATATATATATAATAATTACTGTAGATAACTTCTATAAACTTCAGAACAAAAGGCTGCTAAGAAATGATTGGAATGCTTATCGGATCGTTGATAATAATTGTACAACTAAACGATTCGAATCTTTGAAGCAAGCTTTAACATCCCGTCCAATCAGAAAAGAATTCTAGTAACCAGTTGTGGCGCACAAATCGGCAGGGGGGAGGGGGGAGGGCCATCAATGAACCGTTTCTTTCGACAGTCGGTTCATCGAAGCCTATTGGTCGCATGTCACTATTTTAATTGAATAGCTTACTTCAAGTCGCACGTGTGGCTTAGTATTTTTATACATACATTTTTCTCACTAACTGTCAACATCAATTTTATGTGATGACTTTATTTTTATTTATTTTTATTTATTTTTATTTATTTTTATTTATATTTATTTATTTTTATTTATTTTTATTTATTTTTATTTATATTTATTTATTTTTATTTATTTTTATTTATTTTTATTTACTTTTATTTATTTTTATTTATTTTTATTTTATTTTATTTATTTTTATTTATTTTTATTTATTTTTATTTATTTTTACTTATTTTTATTTATTTTTATTTATGTTTATTTATTTTTATTTATTTTTATTTATTTTTATTTATTTTTACTTATTTTTATTTATTTTTATTTATGTTTATTTATGTTTATTTATTTTTATTTATTTTTATTTATTTTTATTTATGTTTATTTTTTTTCTTTTTATTCAGGCAAAATGAAAATTTTATAGTACACCGGAAGAAATTTGTGGCAGTCAAGGCGATCATTAAGTGACAATTATCGATTGTCTTTGCGATGTCCTATTAAATTTTTATAGTTACATTAATTAATTATTCTATTGTTACAGAGACTATAAAAATTTAATAGCTCGTTCCATAGTCTATAAATTAATAATTGTTACCTAATGGTTAAAAAGACCACGACTTTTCCTCGTAGCGAAGGCCAAAACCAAATTGTAGTCTTAAATAGACAGAAAGTTATTTTTTTTTAATAATTTATTTTAATACAAAAATAATTATTAAAAAAAAATATTTTATTCTACAATTTTTTTTTAAATCACAAAATGCTGATTTACTATAATTCATTTTATACAATATAATTCAGTTAATTTATAATTGCTATAATTTCAATTGAAAACCCATAATAATTTTAGCACAACAAATACAACATTATTTTCTTTCAGACGTATAAAAAAAATGTCATGCTAATTCACTATAATTAAGACTGACTAATAGGAAACGCTTATTAATTTCTAGCTCCTTAATCGATAGTCGAATTACAGTCACACATTTTTTTTATTCATCATCATTGCTAATATGACTCAACCTAATCGCAAATACGTCAGGTTAGTCATAACAAAATATGAGCCATAATTAAGATTGACTAATTGGAAACCCAATGATAACGTTACTATTTTAAATACCACAAAGACTCGTTTTTTTTGTTGTTTTTTTTTTGGGAATTCCGGCGGTTCTCACAAGTAACTCTGATAAAGTATACCTAGCTAAGGGGTTAGCAGAAAGTTCATTCATGACGAAACTGTAAGTGACTCATTGGCAAAGTACGCTTTACACGAAGAGTGTTCTCGGATTTCTTTATCGAAGGGGCAACACTATAACCGCGAATTACGAGTCGTCACGACTTCGTTCCGCTGGCCTGAATACAAATTCGGACTGCGGTGGTCCCGTTTCTTGGTGTCTCTAGACTTTGTGCTCGGAATAAACGTACGAGGCTCCCTATCACAATCCAGAATAACGCGACGTTCGTAATAATAACGTTACACTGTGAACCTTCGGTGTCGGTCTAACATCAAAGATATTTCAACTATGAGTTGCCTGTTGCTCGTATAACTTCCTATATGGGCAATTCTGTGTCAAATGGGTCATTCTTTTTTCGAAAATTTTTAGATGTGAATCACAATTTTTTTATTTTTTATTTTTTCAAGACATTTCAACTGTTGTTCGTATATGGGCAATTCTGTGTCAAATGAGTCATTATTTTTCGGATTTTTTTAATGTGAATCACAATTTATTTTTTATTTTTTCAAGATATTTCAACTATGAGTTGCCTGTTGCTCGTATAACTTCCTATATGGGCAATTCTGTGTCAAATGGGTCATTTTTTTTTCGTAAAATTTTAGATGTGAATCACAATTTTTTTATTTTTTATTTTTTTTTAAAGATATTTTAACTATGAGTTGCCTGTTGCTCGTATAACTTCCTATATGGACAATTCTGTTTCAAATGGGTCATTATTTTTTTCGGAAAATTTAGATGTGAATCACAATTTATTTTTTATTTTTTCAAGATATTTTAACTATGAGTTGCCTGTTGCTCGTATAACTTCCTATATGGACAATTCTGTGTCAAATGGGTCATTTTTTTTTCGGAAAATTTTAGAAGTGAATCACAATTTTTTTATTTTTTATTTTTTTAAAGATATTTTAACTATGAGTTGCCTGTTGCTCGTATAACTTCCTATATGGACAATTCTGTGTCAAATGGGTCATTATTTTTTTCGGAAAATTTAGATGTGAATCACAATTTATTTTAAATTTTTTCAAGATATTTTAACTATGAGTTGCCTGTTGCTCGTATAACTTTCTATATGGGCAATTCTGTCTCAAATGGGTCATTTTTTTTCGGAAAATTTTAGAAGTGAATCACAATTTTTTTATTTTTTTATTTTTTTAAAGATATTTTAACTATGAGTTGCCTGTTGCTCGTAAACTTCCTATATGGACAATTCTGTGTGAAATGGGTCATTATTTTTTTCGGAAAATTTTAGATGTGAATCACAATTTATTTTAAATTTTTTCAAGATATTTCAACTATGAATTGCCTGTTGCTCGTATAACTTCCTATATGGACAATTCTGTGTCAAATGGGTCATTATTTTTTTCGGAAAATTTTAGATGTGAATCACAATTTATTTTTTATTTTTTCAAGATATTTCAACTATGAATTGCCTGTTGCTCGTATAACTTCCTATATGGGCGATTCTGTGTCAAATGGGTCATTATTTTTTTCGGAAAATTTAAGATGTGAATCACAATTTTTTTATTTTTTTTTAAAGATATTTTAACGATGAGTTGCCTGTTGCTCGTATAACTTCCTATATGGACAATTCTGTGTCAAATGGGTCATTATTTTTTTCGGAAATTTTTTTATGTGAATCACAATTTATTTTTTATTTTTTCAAGATATTTCAACTATGAGTTGCCTGTTCTCGTATAACTTTCTATATGGGCAATTCTGTCTCAAATGGGTCATTTTTTTTCGGAAAATTTTAGAAGTGAATCACAATTTTTTTATTTTTTTATTTTTTTAAAGATATTTTAACTATGAGTTGCCTGTTGCTCGTATAACTTTCTATATGGGCAATTCTGTCTCAAATGGGTCATTTTTTTTCGTAAAATTTTAGATGTGAATCACAATTTTTTTATTTTTTATTTTTTTCAAGATATTTTAACTATGAGTTGCCTGTTGCTCGTATAACTTCCTATATGGGCTATTCTGTGTCAAATGGGTCATTATTTTTTTCGGAAAATTTTAAATGAGAATCACAATTTTTTTTTTTTTTAGATCAGAGTAGTTTCGGTGAATTTTTTCGGACAACATTTTTTTTAGCGAAATTAAGTGGTTACATTTTTTTTGTAGTATTACAATGAAATTCTTTATAAAACTTTTCAGTTTTATCCTACAATAAATAATAATTTTCATACATTTAAAAAATCACAATTTTTTTATATTGCGATAAAATCTAAAACAAAATTAATAGAATGAATTCACACGATATTAAATAATTAATAATTATGATATAGATCTTAGAGCATCGAGCAAAAAGTAATTGGCGGAAAATATCTCACATGTATTATTAACAAGTTGTGGTTTAGCGCATTTTCATAAATACAGAGAAGGGAAAATTATTAGCCGAAAGAACTAACTGACCCCGCGATTGCGTCGCACGATCTCCGGAGTTTCGTAACGAGCGCTACTATCTCGATAGTTTCAAGACAGAAGTCAAAGGCTGCGCATGAGAAAAATCTTATTTATCACGTTTCGAAACTTAAACGTTCCATTTTATTCCCGTTCTACAACCAACGAGTAAATACTTATTTTTTCTTATTTCCCCCCCCCCCCCCCACCCCTTTTTTTTCTTACCAAATGACATGACCGCATTCGCTTATTGGGTCTCGCCAAACGAGTGTAATTAACAATTAGCCGTGTGCTAATTTTACCAAGCTGGCACGCTTCATTATGTTCTATATATGACACGCGATAAAAACTTCCTTAAGCGGATAATTCCTACGCATTGTGAATTATTTTTATCCCAAAAACATTTTTTTTTTTTTTTTTTTTTTAAGCCGAAATGTAAATACAGTTATATAAAAACCCGTAAGGAAATAAAACACACTTTACTATTATTTTTCTAAAGCAAATTAATTTTTCTAAAAAATCGCATAATCAAAATCAAAATTATTCTCATTTTAAAAAATATATTCAGATGTATAAAATTTATACGAAATAAAAAAGATTAAAAAATATCCATGAAATATATGAATAAAATTTTGTGTAATTTTTTAATTTTTGCTATTTTTTTTTTTGTCTAAAACTAAATATATGAATAAAATTTTGTGTAATTTTTTAATTTTTGCTATTTTTTTTATCTAAAACTACTTTTAGTTGGAAAGTTAAAATTCAATTCTCTAATTCAGAATGAAAATGTCAAAATAATTTTTATAATAAAAATCAAATTTTTATTTATTTAATTTTTTATTTATAATTATAATTCGGAATAAGTGTAAATAAAATGCGTTCCGAAAGAGCGATAATTCTGCTCATGTTTTTCGAATTTCCAAATTTCCATCATGCTGGTAAGCATGTGATATGCAGGTATGTCGATAAATTTCTGTTTCTACATGGAAATTTAGTAAGGGCATCCCAAAGTTTGGTTAGAAATCTTCTCATGCGGGTGCCACGCGTTTTTTCTCTTGTCATGCCGCCAATATCGTTCAATTAATTAATTACTAGGGTAAACTTGATGCATTTCGTAGTAACGTGTGTGGCCGAGTATTTTCTGATAAAAATTCAACGAACTATATATAGTTCGGCGCTCCCAAACTCTCAATTTATCGATAAACTTTTTTTTTCCTTTTTTCATTATTTTCTGAACTACATTTTCGATAGGCTTAATTTTTTTTTTAATAATAAATAAAACAAAGTTTGCGTTTGTTTATTTTTTTTTATCCACGGAAGCAAATTGCTTTGATAAATATTTTCTTTCGTAAATATTTATACATACATTTTTTTTATCTATACATATGAAAGATAAATTAGCGAAGCGCCACTTGACAAAATTTTTATCGGCTTTTTATCAAATTCGTGTATGAGTATATATATATATTTTTTTTTCAACGAAGGCCGTTTCGGCTCTTTGATGTCGGCAAGTTTTTTTAAATTATAAATTGATGAAATCTGCTATCATTAAAGGCGGCAAATAAATTCGAGATTTTTTTTCACAAAGGAAATGATATTTTTAAAGATCTTTTTTTCATGTTTATTGCAAAATAATAAGAATTGAAAACTAATATTATGTACTAAATATTTTTATAAAAAGAAGATTCAAAAACTTTAATTTTATACAGGAAATAATTTTTTGTACGATCTGTAATTTTCAATATACAGCGAATTGAAAATAAAAAATGAAATAAAAAAATCGTTATTAAATTTTGGGCGAACCAGAGGTGCTAAAATTCGGAAATAATTTATGGATGTTCGTTATACTCTGAATAACTTTTGAAAAAATTATGAACACACTCTGCCGCCATGCAAAATTTAGCATGGAATGACCCATATATAAGTTTGTGGTAAAACGACTATATCGAAAGACCAAAAAAAAAACTCCCACTGACAAAAGCATAGTATTTTCTCGTATATTGTATGCACGCGAGTCTAGCGAACGTGGAATGACCCATATATAAGTTTATAATAAAACGACTATACCGAAAGAGCGAAAACAAACACCCACTGACAACAGAAAAGTATTATATACATAGTATTTTCTCGTGTATTGTATGCGCGCGAGTCTAGCGAACGTGAAATAACCCATATATAAGTTTGTAATAAAAAGACTATATCGAAAGACCGAAAAAAACACCCACAGGTAAGAGTATAGTATAATCTCGTGTATGGTATGCGCCCGAGTCTAGCGAACGTGGAATGACCCATATATAAATTTGTGGTAAAATGACTATATCGAAAGACTGAATAAAAAACCACTCACTGACAAAAGCATAGTATTTTCTCGTATATTGTATGCGTGCGAGTCTGGCGAACATGGAATTACCCGTATATAAGTTTGTAATAAAACGACTATATCGAAAGACAAAAAAAACCACCCACTGACAAGACCACAGTATTTTCTCATATATTGTATGCGTGCGAGTCTGGCGAACATGGAATGACCCATATATAAGTTTATAATAAAACGACTATATCGAAAGACCAAAAAAAAAAATCCGCATAGTATTTTCTCGTGTATGGTATGCGCCCGAGTCTAGCGAACGTGGAATGACTAAATAACCATACATAAGTTTATAATAAAAGGACTATATCGAAAGACTCCAAAAAAACCACCCACTGACAAGACCACAGTATTTTCTCGTATATTGTATGCGTGCGAGTCTAGCGAACGTGGAATGACCCATATATAAGTTTGTAATAAAACGACTATATCGAATGACCAAAAAAAAAAAAAACCACAGTATTTTCTCGTATATTTAATGCATGTGAGTCTGGCGAACGTGGAATGACCCATATATAAGTTTGTGGTAAAACGACTATATCGAAAGACCGAAAAAGAAGAACACCCACTGACAAGAGCATAGTACTTTCTCGTGTATTGTATGCGCGCGAGTCTAGCGAACGTGCTTGGCATTTTTTGGCTGACCAGTGTCCGGTTTGTGTTAGTTCGAAGAACATCTGCGCACTCGGCTGGACTACAATTCTACCTGAACTCTTCACCTGGCGATGGTCCCTTCCACGTACCTACGTTACTTTCGTTTATCTTATTTTCGAGGCATTCACGCGGCTACCGGTTTCAATGCTTTAACCTTCTTTTTCTTTAACCTTACTCTTCTCTCACTCTCGGCTCTTAACTCTCTGTCTGTGCGTCGCTTTTTCTGCCGGTTCACCATCCCAATACCTCGTAGTATTCGCTAATTCCCGTAGTAACACGAACGATGGCGCTTCATCCCAAATTCTCTTGTACCAGCATATTCATTGAAATACCTACAGATCGGTCCAGCGATTGCGTTCAAAACTTGTTGTGTGATTAAGGTCGTTGTTCGTAAGACGTGACAATAAAGACCTTTTTTTTTCTTCTCTTCCCGCTCGGTTTTACATTACATTAAAAATTGTAATATAATCGGATTATTCGAGGATTTTTTTTACACGACGATTTCATTGTTTATATCTTGCGATGTTTTGGAAAATAAAATACTATTTTTGTGAATGGAAAATTGTTTAATTTACATTTAATAAATAATTGGCGTGGGCTGAAATTCTTTTTTTTTATTTTATGAATTATTTTTACACGACGATTTCATTGTTTATATCTTGCGATGTTTTGGAAAATAAAATATTATTTTTTTGTGAATGGGAAATTGTTTAATTTACATTTAATAAATAATTGGCGTGGGCTGAAATTCTTTTTTTTTATTTTATGAATTATTTTTACACGACGATTTCATTGTTTATATCTTGCGATGTTTTGGAAAATAAAATATTATTTTTTGTGAATGGAAAATTGTTTAATTTACATTTAATAAATAATTGGTGTGGGCTGAAATTCTTTTTTTTTTATTTTATGAATTATTTTTACACGACGATTTCATTGTTTATATCTTGCGATGTTTTGGAAAATAAAGTATTATTTTTTGTGAATAGAAAATTGTTTAATTTACATTTAATAAATAATTGGCGTGGGCTGAAATTCTTTTTTTTATTTTATGAATTATTTTTACACGACGATTTCATTGTTTATATCTTGCGATGTTTTGGAAAATAAAATATTATTCTTTTGTGAATGGAAAATTGTTTAATTTACATTTAATAAATAATTGGCGTGGGCTGAAATTCTTTTTTTTTTATTTTATGAATTATTTTTACACGACGATTTCATTGTTTATATCTTGCGATGTTTTGGAAAATAATATATTATTTTTTTGTGAATGGAAAATTGTTTAATTTACATTTAATAAATAATTGGCGTGGGCTGAAATTCTTTTTTTTTATTTTATGAATTATTTTTACACGACGATTTCATTGTTTATATCTTGCGATGTTTTGGAAAATAAAATATTATTTTTTGTGAATGGAAAATTGTTTAATTTACATTTAATAAATAATTGGCGTGGGCTGAAATTCTTTTTTTTTTATTTTATGAATTATATTTACACGACGATTTCATTGTTTATATCTTGCGATGTTTTGGAAAATAAAATATTATTTTTTGTGAATGGAAAATTGTTTAATTTACATTTAATAAATAATTGGCGTGGGCTGAAATTCTTTTTTTTTATTTTATGAATTATTTTTACACGACGATTTTATTGTTTATATCTTGCGATGTTTTGGAAAATAAAATATTATTTTTTGTGAATGGAAAATTGTTTAATTTACATTTAATAAATAATTGGTGTGGGCTGAAATTCTTTTTTTTTATTTTATGAATTATTTTTACACGACGATTTCATTGTTTATATCTTGCGATGTTTTGGAAAATAAAATATTATTTTTTTGTGAATGGAAAATTGTTTAACTTACATTTAATAAATAATTGGTGTGGGCTGAAATTCTTTTTTTTTATTTTATGAATTATTTTTACACGACGATTTCATTGTTTATATCTTGCGATGTTTTGGAAAATAAAATATTATTTTTTTGTGAATGGAAAATTGTTTAATTTACATTTAATAAATAATTGGCGTGGGCTGAAATTCTTTTTTTTTTATTTTATGAATTATTTTTACACGACGATTTCATTGTTTATATCTTGCGATGTTTTGGAAAATAAAGTATTATTTTTTGTGAATGGAAAATTGTTTAATTTACATTTAATAAATAATTGGCGTGGGCTGAAATTCTTTTTTTTTATTTTATGAATTATATTTACACGACGATTTCATTGTTTATATCTTGCGATGTTTTAGAAAATAAAGTATTATTTTTTGTGAATGGAAAATTGTTTAATTTACATTTAATAAATAATTGGTGTGAGCTGAAATTCTTTTTTTTATTTTATGAATTATTTTTACACGACGATTTTATTGTTTATATCTTGCGATGTTATGGAAAATAAAATATTATTTTTTTGTGAATGGAAAATTGTTTAATTTACATTTAATAAATAATTGGTGTGGGCTGAAATTCTTTTTTTTTATTTTATGAATTATTTTTACACGACGATTTCATTGTTTATATCTTGCGATGTTTTGGAAAATAAAGTATTATTTTTTGTGAATGGAAAATTGTTTAATTTACATTTAATAAATAATTGGTGTGGGCTGAAATTCTTTTTTTTTATTTTATGAATTATTTTTACACGACGATTTTATTGTTTATATCTTGCGATGTTTTGGAAAATAAATTTTTTTTTTTTTGAATGGAAAATTATTTAATTTACATTTAATAAATAATTGGTGTGGGCTGAAATTCTTTTTTTTTATTTTATGAATTATTTTTACACGACGATTTCATTGTTTATATCTTGCGATGTTTTGGAAAATAAAATATTATTTTTTGTGAATGGAAAATTGTTTAATTTACATTTAATAAATAATTGGTATGGGGTGCAATTCTTTTTTTTTATTTTATGAATTATTTTTACACGACGATTTCATTGTTTATATCTTGCGATGTTTTGGAAAATAAAGTATTATTTTTTTGTGAATGGAAAATTGTTTAATTTACATTTAATAAATAATTGGTGTGGGCTGAAATTCTTTTTTTTTATTTTATGAATTATTTTTACACGACGATTTCATTGTTTATATCTTGCGATGTTTTGGAAAATAAAATATTATTTTTTGTGAATGGAAAATTGTTTAATTTACATTTAATAAATAATTGGCGTGGGCTGAAATTCTTTTTTTTTATTTTATGAATTATATTTACACGACGATTTCATTGTTTATATCTTGCGATGTTTTGGAAAATAAGATATTATTTTTTTGTGAATGGAAAATTGTTTAATTTACATTTAATAAATAATTGCTGTGGGCTGAAATTCTTTTTTTTTATTTTATGAATTATTTCATAATAAATCGAAAGAATTTGATACGATTTTTTTCCCGCTCCATTTTCCTTTACATTAAAAATTGTAATTAATTTATTGTTTATATCTCGGAAATTTTAAAAAATAATATATTATTTTTGTAAAAAAAAAATGATCTAAATCATATTTAAGAAATAATTGGTTTGGTGCTCAAATAATTTTTGTTTTCAATTTCATGAATAATTTCATAATAAATCGATAAAAATGGTAAATTGTTTATAAAAAAAAACATAAAAAAAAATAACTTACATTTAGAATAAAAATTTGTATTAAATATTAATTTTTTTAAATACATTTTTTCAAATTTCTTGCATTTGAATCCAAAAATAAATATTTCATAAATCAATTTTTTGCAAATTTCGCAATTCAATAAAAAAGAAAATAGAACGATGTCAATTGTTGGGGAATTTTCAGATGCTACGGCAAAATTGCGCAAGTTATATTTTGATCAATATGCGGGTCATGTGTCGGACGGAAAACAGGCCATTAACGATTCAGTAATTTACAACGCGCTCCGATTCTTCAGTACAATGGTTCATAAACTATTTTACCGAAGAATAACATTGAAAAAAAAAAAAAATATCGTGTTACGAGTGTGTTGCACAATTGACGGCCTAAAAATTTTAAATAATCTGACTATCTTATCCGTGACGTATAGACAAACGAACCAATTGTCAATTTGCATTTCGTTTTCACCGACAGGTGGAACGCACACATTTCGAATGAGATTCAAACGCCTAAGCATACACAGAGTGTTTTTAGGTGACGACAGACGGAAATTGCCGAAATAATATCAAAGCTCAAACTGCGTATTTCATTCAAATAACACGTGGCATTGATTAGCAATTTCTTTTTCAATAAAAATTATTCAAAACAAATTGCTATAAAATATATAAAAATTTGTAATCGAAAAAATTAAAAGAAATTTTTTCTACACAATTTATTTAAATTTGGCGCGCAATTCATTTGAATTTTGTAATTCGAAATTAGAAACAAATTGTCGAAAGAATTTTTTTTTATTTTACAATTAAATAATTTACAAAAAATTGTTGAAACGATAAATTTAAATTTTGTAATAAAAAAATTCTAACACACGAATTCAAAACAAATTGCTACAAAATATATGAAAAATTTGTAATCGAAAAAATTACAAGAAATTCTTTTTCCACAATTTACTTAATTCGGGCAATTAAAAAATTCAAATTAAGTTATGCGTGCAATTAATTTGAATTTTGTAATTCGAAATTAGAAACAAATTGTCGAAAGAATTTTTTATTTATTTTACAATTGAATAATTTTTAAAAATTTTACGAAACGATAAATTTAAATTTTGTAATAAAAAAATTCAAAATACATCGTTAATACGATTTATCTTAAATTTTCTAACACAAGAATTCAAAACAAATTGCTACAAAATATATAAAAAATTTGTAATCGAAAAAATTACAAGAAATTTTTTTTCCACAATTTACTTAATTCGGGCAATTAAAAAATTCAAATTAAGTTATGCGTGCAATTAATTTGAATTTTGTAATTCGAAATTAGAAACAAATTGGCGAAAGAATTTTTTTTTTAATTTTACAATTAAATAATTTACAAAAAATTGTTGAAACGATAAATTTAAATTTTGTATTAAAAAATTCAAAATACATCGTTAATATGATTTATCTTAAATTTTCTAACACAAGAATTCAAAATAAATTGCTACAAAATATATAAAGAATTTGTAATTCAAAAAATAACAAGAAATTTTTTTTCCACAATTTACTTAATTCGGGCAATTAAAAAATTCAAATTAAGTTATGCGTGCAATTAATTTGAATTTTGTAATTCGAAATTAGAAACAAATTGTTGAAAGAATATTTTATTTTTATTTTTCAATTAAATAATTTTAAAAAAGTTGTAACGATAAATTTAAATTTTGTAATAAAAAAATTCAAAATACATCGTTAATACGATTTATCTTAAATTTTTTAATACAAGAATTCAAAACAAATTGCTACAAAATATATAAAAAATTTGTAATCGAAAAAATTACAAGAAATTTTTTTTACACAATTTACTTAATTCGGGCAATTAAAAAATTCAAATTAAGTTATGAGTGCAATTAATTTGAATTTTGTAATTCGGAATTAGAAACAAATTGTTGAAAGAATATTTTATTTTTATTTTTCAATTAAATAATTTTAAAACATTTGTCGAAACGATAAATTTAAATTTTGTATTAAAAAATTCAAAATATATCGTTAATACAATGTATCTTAAATTTTTTAATACAAGAATTTAAACTAAGATGTACTTTTAAAAGTAATCTTAAAAATTGGTAAATGCAGGAACTACAAAAACTCCTAAAAAAGTAGAACAAAAAAATTGAGCTAGTCAACCATAATTTAAAAAACATTTTTAATACATCGTCCACAAATTTTCCATCCGAATTTTCCATAAACGAATACGCGAAAAAAAAAAAATTCCGAATCTGCAAAAAAAAATTTTTTTTTTTTTTCAAAACGTTAATATAATGAATTTCACTTACCAAGCGATAAGAAGAAAAGTGCAAGTACCGAAGCAATCCGAAGTGATCCAAAAACGCGCATTTTCTTGCCGGTTGTAAAGCACTAAATTACGAATGATTACAAAAAACAATAATACGTAGGGTTTTAAAATATAATTCGTCAGGCACTTTCACCACTAAATTGTCACATGAAATTCGTTTCTCCTTTATAAAGCCAACGGAAAATTGACGTTGCGCACGATGTAGAAAAAAAAAACGAAGATATTATTAAATGCCGTCGCGATTCAAGACTACGGATAAGATCCTCTACGAGACACCGGCGGGATGTCGAGCTAAAAACATACTGAGACCAAACGGTGAACCAAGAGACGAGGAATCGTCGTGAGGAGACCCGGCTTTTTACGGGGAACGTGCGCGCGACTTGATGCGCAAAGCGCTTTGGTTATCCCGTGGGTGCAGTGAAGTATATATCCATCGGTAATAGTTTCCCGCAATAGTTCATTGATTCGCCGTAGCATCTGTTGATTGCGCGTCGATCGCTCGCCCCAAGAGCCAAAAGTCTTTTGGATTCTCGATTTTCATCTTCCGCAAATTGTATCCTCCAGATGGTTCGCTTGCGGTGGTCCATCGGAGGCTGCGGCAAAGTTTATCTCCGATAATACAGAGCAGATGCTTAATTAGGAAAATTGAATTAATTAGGAAAATGATAGCGGCATATCATTTTTCGGTAAATATCAATTTGTCGATAATGCCACGTAAGTTTTTGTATCAAAATTATAAAGAAAAAATAAAAATGTCATAGTCATCTTTCGATTTTTGTCTAAATTTTTATACTTATTCTTAATAAGAAAATCGGTTTAGATGATTTATTGAAACAAATACGAGATATATTTGAATAAAACGATATTTTTTTTTTTTTTTTACATAAAATGAAATTTATATTGATTAAATAAATATATTTTGTTTGGCAGCTTTGAGTTGGCGGCACAGAGCGGCACAGTGTGCCGAAGAAATTGCAGCATTCTTAAGGCATTGTTCAATCAATGTCTAGAACTATGCCGGCACAATGGCGGCTGCAGCTTGCCGTGCCGGCACAATGGAGGCTACAGCTTGCCGTGCCGGCACAATGGCGGCTACAGCTTGCCGTGCCGGCAAAATGGCGGCTACAGCTTGCCGTGCCGGCACAATGGGGGCCGCACCTTGCGGTGCCGGCACAATGGGGGCCGCAGCTTGCGGTGCCGGCACAATGGGGGCCGCAGCTTGCCGTGCCGGCACAATGGCGGCTGCAGCGTGCCGTGCCGGCACAATGGCGGCTGCAGCTTGCCGTGCCGGCACAATGGCGGTTGCAGTACGTCATGCCGGCACAATGGCGGTTGCAGTACGTCATGCCGGCACAATGGCGGTTGCAGTACGTCATGCCGGCACAATGGCGGTTGCAGTACGTCATGCCGGCACAATGGCAGCTGCAGCTTGCGGTGCCGCTTCAATGGCGGTTGCAGCACGCTGGGTGGTCATCACAATGTCGTAAAATTGCCGCCTTGTACTTGGACATCTAACGGCATTGTTGTAGGACGACGTGCCGTCGCACTGTCGTGAAATTTCAGCATTCTATATGCATATCTACTGCCATTGTGACGACACAACGTGCTAAATCAATGTCCTAGCATCATGGCGTCGCAATGTCGGCGAATTTCAGCCGTTTATATACGTATCTAACGGCATTATGACGTCATAAACGTGTGAAATCAATGACGGTTGCAGCACGGCCGGCAAACTGTAAAAAGCTGAAAAATCTGCCAGCATGACGTGCTTGTTATCACGAAAGAAGATTTTATCATTGCGATCCTACTAAACCTACGTACCGACAGAGTCTCCGCGTATTTATATGTCGTGCTTCTTCAGTCGGTAAGTCAGATCTCATTGACCACCGTCGGTAAGTCAGATAACATTTCAAAAAAATTTATTTCGTTGGGCACCACTGTTCTCGGACTTTCACTATCACTGCCCTCTTGTGGCGCCACACCAAACAACTAAAAATCAGTGATAACATTACTAGTCACCCGTCGATAAGTCAGATGACATTACTAGTCACTCGTTGGTAGGATAAAGTTACTAGTCACCCGTCGCTAAGATAATATTACCAGTCACCCGTCGCTAAGATAACATTAGTAGTCACCCATCGGTAAGATAACATTACTAGTCACCCGTCGGTAAGTCAGATGACTACTAGTCACTCGTTGATAGGATAAAGATACTAGTCACCCGTCGCTAAGATAACATTACTATTCACCCGTCGGTAAGTCAGATGACATTACTAGTCACCCGTTCGTAGGATAAAATTACTAATCACCCGTCGGTAAGATAACATTACTAGTCACCCGTCGGTAAGATAACATTATTAGTCACCCGTTGGTAAGACAACATTACTATTCACCCGTCGGTAAGTCAGATGCCATTACTAGTCACCCGTCGATAAGTGAGATAAAATTACTAGTCACCCGTCGGTAAGATAACATTATTATTCACCCGTCGGTAAGTCAGATAAAATTACTAGTCACCCGTCGGTAAGATAACATTATTATTCACCCGTCGGTAAGTCAGATAAAATTACTAGTCACTCGTCGGTAAGTCAGATAACATTACTAGTCACCCGTCGGTAAGTCCGGCAACATTATCCACCGTCGGTAAGTCAGATCGCATTATCAACTGTCGATATTATCAATGATCTACTACCAACTGCAGTAATATTCTTTATTGGTGGAAACTTGACCAAAAATTTGTGAAATAAAACACAAACTCGCCGTTCTCGAATCTAATGTCTCTGTGGATGCACGAAAGTGTCATCTTGACGTATCGCGTCAGCTGCCAGACCATCTGCTGAAAATTGGCGTCCACCCACACGATCCATCCATCAATATCATCCGAAAACGCTAAACTCTCTCTCTGTGTGTGTGTGTGTGTTTTTTTTCGTCTCTCGCTGTATCCGCCCGAATTGACGATTGTTAACCTCGGTGTCACTTAGTCATTAGTTCGAGCTTCGCATCTGTCAGAAAAACTCGACTAATATTCGCCAAACTCACAATTCGCAATCGACATATTCGTTAAATTGTCGAAAGCGACACAAAAATCGTGAATTCACGATTTTACGTGCCAAATACGAAACTGTCAAAATCGCGATTATTCGACGTGGAAATTTTGATGTCATGTGTCAATTCGTGAATAACACCAGCAAAAATCACTTCAATGTTTGTGACGATGGTTTTGTCTAACGTGACACGAAATTACTGCTCTTTTTATGATGACAAGCGAATCACTTGAATTCTTGCCGATTTTTGGAGTCATTTCGTAGAAAATAATATCGACGAACAAATGAGAGGATCACAAAAACTATCTAGTAGATCAGTTGGTTTCGCAATGTGTGACGATTCGTTGTGAGCTCAAAATAACAACAAAATCTCATATAACGCACTCGAACGCAAAGACGAGAGATTGAAAAAACGTTTTTTTTTGCTGTCGCATTATTATCGACTTACAATATGTCCGGAGGCGAAAGAAAGAAACGCGGCGGAGATCGAGGACAAGGATGGGAAGAAGCCGGCGCCGAATTCTATCAGGAAAGTTATCCTGCCGCTATCGAAGCCGATTTGCAACAAGCGTTGCAGCGAGATCCTTCGCACATTGCTACTCTCTTGCCCAGCAAGAAATCACGAGTCGGTGAGCATTTTTGCATATTATTTTTGCATTATACAAAGTATATGATGTAAATTAATAACGTGAAAAGAGGCGAAACAAAAATTATGAAAAATAATTGAATTACTAATCATAAAAAATTTACGGTAAATTATGGAATAGATAAAATATTAACAAATTGTTCTATTGGGATTGTCAAACAATATATTAATTACACAAAAATATACTGCATTATACATAAAAAAAAAGAGTAAATAGGCGAAGCAAAAATGATGAGAAATAATTAAGTTACAAATTATAAGAAATTTATGGAATAGATAAAATATTAGCAAATTGTTCTTCTATTGGAATTGTTAAACAATATATTAATTACACAAAAATACAGTGCGTTATACATTTTAAAAAAAGAGTAAATAGGCGAAACAAAAATGATGAGAAATAATTAAGTTACAAATTATAAGAAATTTATGGAATAAATAAAATATTAGCAAATTGTTCTTCTATTGGAATTGTTAAACAATATATTAATTACACAAAAATATACTGCGTTATACATAAAAAAAAAAAGAATAAACAGATGAAACAAAAATTATTAAACTAATTGAATTACTAATTATAAAAAATTTACGGTAAATTATGGAATAGATAAAACATTAACAAATTGTTCTATTGAAATTGTTAAACAGTGTATTAATTACACAAAAATATACTGCATTATACATTAAAAAAATAAAGAGTAAATAGGCGAAACAAAAATGATGAGAAATAATTAAGTTACAAATTATAAGAAATTTATGGAATAGATAAAATATTAGCAAATTGTTCTTCTATTGGAATTGTTAAACAATATATTAATTACACGAAAATATACTGCGTTAAACATAAAAAAAAAAGAATAAACAGACGAAACAAAAATTATGAAAAAAAATTTACAATAAATTATGGAATAGATAAAATATTAGCAAATTGTTCTTCTATTGGAATTGTTAAACAATATATTAATTACACAAAAATACACTGTGTTATACATAAACAAAAAAGAATAAACAGATGAAACAAAAATTATGAAAAATAATTAAGTTAGAAATTATAAGAAATTCATGTTATATTGTGGAATAGATGAAATATTAGCAAATTTTTCTTCTATTGGAATTGTTAAACAATATATTAATTACACAAAAATACACTGCGTTATACATTTAAAAAAAAATAAACAGGTGAAACAAAAATTATGAAAAATGATTAAGTTACAAATTATAAGAAATTTATGTTAAATTCTGGAATAGATAAAATATTAGCAAATTTTTCTTCTATTGGAATTATTAAACAATATATTAATTACACAAAAATATACTGCGTTATACATAAAAAAAAAAAGAATAAACAGATGAAACAAAAATTATGAAAAATAATTAAGTTACAAATTATAAGAAATGTATGTTAAATTGTGGAATAGATAAAATATTAGCAAATTATTCTCCTATTGGAGTTATTAAACAATATATTAATGATACAAAAATGTATAGCATTATACAAAAAAAAAAAGAAAGAAAAATATTTGAGTTATAAAGTGAAACAAATTTACATTAAATTATGAAATAAAAATAAAAAGAGAGAAGAGCAAAATTAAGTAATTAAATAAATTTAAAAAAATTGCAGATTATTCTGACTCACAAAAAAACAAAAAAAAGTGGAATGAAGAAAATTTTTAATATTGACAATTCTTATTCCAAGTTCCTAAAAAAATTGAATGAATATAATAACTATCTATTTATAGAAATTTAACCATAAATTTTGTTTTCAGAAAAAAATATCTGTCCAAGAAATGAATTTTACCTAAGAAAAGCATTTTATTTAGGTCAAGATGATTTTTATATGCGATATCTATTTATAGACTCCAGATTGAAGAATCAATGCACAGTTTTATAAATAGTAGTCACCTCCGAGTTTTCCACTGACTTCATTTCAATATAATATTATTCTTAAATTTATCCTCAATAAAATTTGAATTTTTAATAAAAAAATCAATTAAATTTACAATTTTCATTTTTAATAAAAATTTTATTGTATATAAAATACACAAAAAAAAAATTATTTAAACAAACATAGAATCTTCTAAATTCTCTAAAATTAACATTAAAAACGTTTTTTTTTTTTTCAAAAACGATTTTTCTTTCAAAATGTTGAAAATAAAAAATTTCAGAAATTCAATCAACTCTTTTATCATTTCGAAAATAAGGTATTTTAATTAGTCGATTTTTGAGATATTTTAATGGATATGGATAGTTTTTCTGATTCATAATTTTCTAGATTGACTTATCCAGACAATCGTCTTATCTGCTCTGATAAGAAACTTAATCTATACTACGATCGCATTATCGGACAAATGACTCAAAGATAATGAATCGAGTAATTTTTTTTATTCCTTTTTCTCTCGTCAATACGTCTATTGTTTGTATTTTTTCCAGCTACTGCTAAACGGATTCGCAATGAGCCACGAACCACTCTGAGACGACGAACAAGTACGCGATCACGAGGTGCGAGCACCGCAAGAAGAATGTCAACCAACGTTCCGGATTCTACGGTTGCGATGTTACCGGATCTTTCGGAAAATTTGTCCAACGAGGAAAGAACGTGGGAGGAAATTATGCAAATAAAGGCGATGCCTGTTTGCATGGCACAAAAAATACAATTGAAGAATCAATTACAGGTACAGCATTATTTTATTTTATTTATTTTATTTATTTTATTTATTTTATTTATTTTATTTATTTTATTTATTTT